>CM071874.1:22806595-22816696 GCA_036759665.1 Gynandropsis gynandra
GAGTCAAGTTTTGGTAAAACTTAATCTAAATCGTTCTTGATCATAGGATAACTAATTGGACATTAGTAATCCGGATAGATCAACATGGATGTGATGGTTTCTATTTGATAGAAATTAGTAGATCTCTTTTACTAAATCACATGTATGGATGATGCACATAGAGATGTGATCATTGAACTGACCCTAAGGGAGAATTTCTAATGGTTGCATTACCATTGAACTGTCAATAGGAATTTCTCTGGAAGGATAGGAATATTATAATTTACTTAGATCTGAGATCAACATGGTAACTGACAAGTTATCTACCATTCTTTGATTCTGGACACCTTATGTCTTGGGATGTAAGTTGAAAGGATATTTGGGAATGATTAGATGCTTGTGCAGTTAGTGATTGATCAAGATGGAATCCGTCAACTGTAGGTAAAGAGTTTGAGCTCTATGTTATCAGTAACATAATGATTGAAAAGACCTTGGTCAGGGCATTTGAATGAGAGAAGAAAAGAGTTTCTTGCGATCATTCACCAGTCAGTTATGTTAGGCATGAAACATAGTTGATAATCTATTAGGACTTGACAGTTAGATCATGCCCTAGGATTATCTGGAACTGTAAAGACGGAGGGAAATAATAATATTATCCTTCTACCGTGGTTCTACAGAGTAAGGATGTTACTTCACACTATCTGGTCGTTGAGGAGTATTGCTAGACGCCAACCTCGATTAGTCAATTAGTCTTACTAATTGACTACCAATTTAGTGACAAACCTACGAGGTCACACGCATACGAGTGTCTCGGTATCTGCTTATGATTGTTAGGCAATCAGTGTGGGATACAGTTATATTCATCCGCTAGCACCGAAGAATATAATTGTATTTGATTTTTTCTTTTGGGTTAGTACATAAGATGTACGGGCAAGTATGTGTATGGAGATACATGTATTTCGACTATTTGAGACATTACGTAAAGGCAAGTGGGAGATTGAAAGTCTCATGCCATTTATGTAATATTTCAATAGTTATGGGTTTATGTTGTAATTATTAAAAGGTTAATAATTATAAATAAACGCATTATGAGGTTTCGAAAACACACTATTCTAAACCTAGAAACCCTAGCCGTCAGAAGAGAAAAACCCAAGAACGAAAAGCAGTTTTCGTTCTTCCCGAATTCCGCATCAAAGCAGATCCGATCTCGGCGTGGATACGAGTAGAGGGCTTGCATCATCAAGCCTCGCATCCGACAGTAAGACGTTCAACGACAGGTATTACGAAATTGTTTCTGTAAATTGTCTATCGTTGAAAACTGAAGAACTAATCGTTAAACATGATTACATCTTTATTCGGGTTAGCAAAAAAACGTTTCCGCAATTAAAATCAACCTTACAAGAAGAAATATATATTTTTGTTAGATAAGTTTTGAGAATAATTTATATTGTTTTTTATTCATTTATGAAATTGAAAATTTATTGTTTACTTGTTGTAAATGTTAATTTTCTAGGGAAAAATGAAACATGAAAATGAACAATATATGCAATTGTTATGTACACATATATACACCAATAGTTTAGTTTATTTCAGTTGTCATGTATACACCAATGTTAACTTTAAGATATATACTTAATACATATATACATATAAAAGTAGTACTAACATGCAAAAATAAAATAATAAAAAAGTAAACGGCTATGCAAAATGTCAAGATGTATGTATATATATATATATACATATATATATATGAATATTGGAACAAGACAAACTTTGCCCAGGGGAACCCATGTGGTTTCTGGTTGGTCTGTCACTTTGGAAATATATTTTTTTCGACGGCAAAAAATATTATATAGGTCAATAATTATTTTCAATTAAAATTACGGTAACGACGTCGACGGTCATCCGAAATTCTGTTTGAAACTCGTCTGAGGTTCAAACTTATTTTAAGGAAAAATTTTCTTACAACGAAATAAAATATTTTCTTACAGCGAAATAAAATATTTTATAAATTTTGTTACAACGAAATAAAATATTTTATAAAAAATATTGCTATATAATATACTATGCTGATTTTTATGAAATCGGTTAGTTGTAAAAACAACATTCATAATATTTGAAACAAATTTATATTTGCAACAACAATTTACAGATTGTAAAAAACACAAAGTAATTGTCAAGATTAGATAAATCCTCACACTAATAGACATTCGTTGTAGGACTAAAACTGATTTTAAAATCGACTGTAATGCAATGACTGTCACCATGACTCTTGTAAATATTGAACAATTGCCCTCAACAATCAACCGATGATTTTTGTTCTAATAAGTTGCCTCGAGAGAACCCTGCATCTTATTGTCTTGTAATGAAGATACCAAATGGCATCAAAATACTGTGACAGAAGAGACCTAATAATTCAAGAGAGGATCAACTGTAGCAATAGGAAAGCTGGGATAGCTTTGAGTACCAAGCATCGTTCTCAGCGCTATATCCACATTCATCACATATCACATATGAGTATTTCCCACCCCGAATTGTAGCGCAATATGTATGATGCAGCAAAAGTCCAAACACAAACAATACGGAAACGAATCTTATAAAGACATTTCTTGCGACATAGTAATGTCAGTTAGGGGCATAAACATTTTTCAACAGGACTTGTAACAACTAGAAATTTTGGTTGCTGATAAAGTATGCTTTCACTATCAAGAGTAACCCTTGGGCTGATAGAGTTCGTTAACATGGCGTTGGGCTTTTATATACAACTGACATAGAGAATAAAGCGACTACGTAAACCTTTCTAACATAAATCATAGCAGACAAAGCATGTTTTAGTAGACATGGCATATTGTCACGGGATTATGATAACCACGTAAATCTCTTCGACAATTGATGCATGATAAATACGAAAATCGTAGAAGCTACCACCTTAACTCAGATGATTGACAGAGATCTTCAAAGCTGGGTCTAAATCCCAAGAGCATGAAGTTGCGACAGTGGTTGTAGAGGCTAACGACGCACATGAAAGCACGTGAATTGACTCGAAAATTCATGTAGAGACAAAGCTAAAATAATCGGATACCAGAGCCGTCAACCCTCAAGGAATCGCGAACCTACAGGATAAGAATTTCAGAAAAATTCATGATTTTATTGAGGACCTCTAAATAGTTTGACGAGAAATGACAAAACATACCTCGGCCAATACAACCGCCAATTTTGAGAGCCCAAAAGAGGGAAACCCCCATTTTGGGTTGAACAATCACAAGATAATGAATAAAATCTTGGCGGTGCATTAAGACACCACCGCAACACACTCCACAACTAAACAAACAGGCAAGCAGAGAGAATGATGAAAGAGATGAGGTAATAGCCAAATCGTGAAACCCTAATCGACAACGGAAATCAGTACAATAAATTAGAGAACCGTGTAATTGTGCCTGCCACAGCCCATAATCCACAAGGGAAAATAAGTTGGTAATTTCCACGTAGAAAAAAGCATTTCCGTGTAGGAAATAAATAAAAGGCAAAAAAAAAAGTCATAGTTACTCTCCTCGTAAGGTTGAACTTCTTCACGTCTACCCTCGTGAAAATAATTATTAAATAGAAAAAAAGTTGAAAAAAATATAAATTTGCCCTTAATTTTCATACGTGAAAAAACCACACGTTCTGCAGTTTTTCGACGTGAAAACCTGTTTAAAACCGTTTCAAAGTTTAGAGTAAGGAAGACGAAGTGATTTTGAACTTGAGAGGGATCGATTTGAATTTGGTAAGAAGAAAAATTCAAGTTGAGACCAAAGAAATGGCTAGAATCAGCAGCAGCAGTGAAGCATAGAGCACAAATCAATCTTCAATGGCGTGAATAAGTGTAAGTAGATCGATTTTTAGGGTTTTGTAGTTTGTCGAATCGCAAAATGGTTTATTAATTTCAAATTGGTGTGAGTGTTAATGAATCGGTTGAGTTTCAGTGAGTCGCTTGAGTCTCAATGAGTCGGTTGAGTCGCAAGGGCTGTCGAGTCACACAATGGTTTATTGATTTGAAATGGGTGTGAATGTTAACACTACAAGAAAATCAGGTTTTAGGGACGAATTAGGAACGACCAGTGGTAGTCCCCAATCGTGCGTCTCCAAATGCTATCCGTCCCCAATTCGTCCCCAATTAGGGATGAAAATTTCAGTCTCAATCCGTCCCCAATTAGGGACAGAAAAATTAGCCCCCAAACTGTCCCGGAATTGGGGACGAACCGGTTTCCGTCTCTTAAAATTGGAGACGGACCGCTGCAGTCGTCCCTAATTTTAGGGACGAAAATTAGCCATTACTAAATTTAGGGACGGAAATAAGCCGTCCCTAAATTTAGGGACGACAACAATGATCCGTCCCTAAATTCAGGGACGACTAATTTCTGTCCCTAATTTTTTTAAAAAAATAAAAAATAAAATTTTAAAAAAGTTCGATTACATTAAAAGATAAAAATTAATACATAACAATAATTACAAAGCATACGTATAACCAACATTTTTAATCCTAAGCCGTTGGAAGTATTTCCGATTAGTCGTGATCAGAATCACTGTTCTGAACTGCATCCCAATCGATGTTAGGCATTTGCGCTTTCATCATGCGCAGAAGCTTTTCCATTCGCCTATCTGATCATTCAGCTTGCTTTCTTGATAGTTCTGCCTCCTTTAGTTCTTGTTCAACGCGCTTGTCGGATTCTTGGAACCTTTCGGATATTTGATGTCGGAGCTCGTAATCCGATACTTTTTCTTTACCTTTGGATGAAGATGAAGTTGAATGTTTTGAGGCCATTTCTCCAAGTCCGAAAATACGACCTTTGTATGGCGTAACTTGCTGTAAAACAAATATCTAGAATTAATAACATTTATAAATAGTGAAATTAGATCATAGTAGAATGTCATTATTACCTCGAGATACAACTCGTTGTACTCTTCCTGACTAAGAGTAGTTTGTGATCCGTCTTCTCTCGGGGGAATTTGCGATACTCGCTCCGCTGCCATGTTTACAATTTCATCGTGAAGGCTTTTTTCGCCTTGGGATCCACCCACGAACCATCTGGCTTCTTAACGTGCGTACGTTCCAACAATTAGATACGATGGTTCAGATCCCTTCTCTTTCTCCTGAAACAAATAAAAAAGACATAGTTTAATGAAATGTTAATTTTATATAAATGCATAAAAAATTGAATAAAGCTTACCAGATCTTCGTATACTTCCGCAAAAGAGAGAGATCCTGCCGTGTGTACGCTTATCCCGTATCCCTCTCTATCAGAACGCCGGGATTTACTTGCTCGCTCGCTCTTTGCCTTAAATTATGGGGAATCCCAATATGCGCACATCTGATCCCAAATATCTTCCGCCATCCAATTGGGTTTTCCTTTTGTCTCTCGTCTTTCCCGACATTTACCTACGATAGACTTGAGACGCTTTGCCGCATTTTTTTCAAATTCGGACTTTACTAGTCCGGTAAGGGCGAGATTCCAATAAAATTTTTGCTGAAATAATAATAATAATAAGCTTATTATATTTAAATTGTAATTTAAATTACTTGATAAAATTAAAAACTATTTAAAACATACCACAAATGATTTCCACCATCGTTGCTTAATATGTGGATCGGTACGTGTCCAATTGTAACACGGCCGATCATAATCAGCTTTTATCGTCATTGTTATGTGACGATTAAGTTGATTATATCCAAACCTAAAAATCAAAATGAAAGATAAATTAACATTTAGTTAACTATTTATAATTGAGATTTGAAATTGAGTATACATACCATAGTCCGTCGTTTCCTCGAACAGGGTCTATAAGAGGAAGCTTGCGTCATTCTTCATCCATTGTTAAAATTTCTTCCACTGTTGGTTCCTCGTATATATCTGGGTCGTGATTCATTACTGGATCGGGTGGTGGTTGCATTTGCGGATAATATGACATATATTGGCCCGATTGTGTCGATCCAGTGTTTCGGAAGAAATTTGGATTCATATAATCTTCAAACCCTGAATTGGAATGTCGAGAATGAGATGAAAGGTTGCCACTTTTCTCGGATTGAGGGCGGTTTCTTGTTTTACCGCCTCTTCCAACGCATCGCGACATACTGAAATGTTAAATTACGATATTACGATACCACCTCCAAACCAATCATCTCAATTTCTAAATTTCAACGTAAATTTCTCAATTTCAAACCAATCAAATCTAGCATCAACACATACTTCTAACATCAACACATAAATAAACAGCTAAATTCCATGCTCCTACCTTGAAATTCCAGCTAACTTAGAACCAATTCAGCCGAAATTCCATGCTCCTACCAAGATTTTTTTCAAATAATCCTTGTATGAGTATACTAATTATAACTAATACCCAAAACTTCAATGTAAAACACAGAATCGAAGATTACTCAACACAAAATCGAGACTGCAAGAGACTGAAATTGACGGGTTCTGGGATACCTGACCGGAAAATGCGAACGGGGCGGCGACGGAGGAGGGGAGGGAGATGCGAAGGGGCGGCGACGGCGACGGAGGAGGGGAGGCAGATGCGAACGGGGCGGCGACGTAGGAGGGGAGGCGAACGCGAACGGGGCGACGACGGAGGAGGGGAAGGAGATGCGAACGGGACAACGACGGAGGAGGGGAGGGAGTAGATTAACTCGTGATTTCTTCAGCAGCAGCCATTTCGTGCTTATCGGTGTTATGTTCTCCGCTGCTTGCACTGGTGCTTACGCTGTCAGTTCCTTCCTCTTCGAAACCATGTGTCTCTTTGATGCTCTCTTTATCTACTTTGGATTCAGAATCTGCAAGTCTAATTCTCCTCTTTTTAAGCAAGTTTCGTATCGTTCTTTCAACCTCAGGATCGTATACGAGTAGCTTTTGTGTGGAGCTTCTCATACAATGGTACCTGCACAACAATAAAAGAATAACCAAAATGCAGATCTGATGTAGATAGAAATGACTCGATAAATGGAAAAGAAAAAAAAGCAGAAAAATGACTAAGACTCCGGAAAGGACTGAATCTTAATCTAGCTAATTCCTAATCTAGGCCGTAATTAGTCCTCGGCAACGGCGCCAAAAACTTGATGTGCTAAATATCAAGCAATAAAAATGCCTAATATCCACTTATCGCAAGAGTACGGATCGGTGTAATAAAAGTGTCGAACTCTAGGAACTAATGCAACCTAAGCTAAGAATACAAGTAAACTAAAACGGGTTGAATTGATGATGGTGTGATATGAATTTCTAAAACACTAAAGTAAATCGTGACAGTGATGGGGAGATTCAGAAGGCTTGATAATTAAGAACACTATGGGTTTCAGGTTATCGGGATTTGCAAGGATGTAACAACCAAAGGATCATAGACTTATCGAACTATCTTGATAACGGGGAATTCATGCTCGTAAATAAGGAATGGTTCTTTCGAATCCTAAACCTCCTAACCACAACAACGTGCAATCCTATCTTCCAGCAGTGATTAACTCGTGATTACGGTAGCGTTAAGCGCGCAATTCTAATTCCTAAGTCGATTAACCGACCGGTCAGATTCTCATTAATCAAACCTAATCTACAATCAACTATTCCGGATTCATGATCTAACCTTCTAGCTAAATACAAATTCCTGGATTACTGAACGGTCAACACAAGTATAAGACATTTACGATGTTGATTGTAAAACCGAATTTCAAGAAAGTTTCGATAAGTCTAAGCATTAACGCATAGTTTCAAACATCCATTACGAATCCGATATTCCCTAACCCATAGCTCGAAATCTACTCACTCATGGAATCTACTGTAAAACAAGAGAAATAAACCCTAGACATTATAAGGGATAAGAAATACGATTCCTCAATCTTCCATATCTTGATACCGAAGTCCGGATTGTTGTTTCTCTTCTTCTCTAGCTTCTCCTGAGTTTTCCTTGTGTTTTTCAATCTCTTCTCAGCCCCTAGCCACCGTCTGCTTGCCTCCAGATCACTCCTTTCTCTTTCTAATTCAAGTTTGAAATTCAAAACAAGTTGTTGCTGAAAAGGGGGACTCGCGCGGGTTGGTCGTGGTCACTCTGTTCGAGCGGGCTACTCGCCTCCCCGGTCGTGCAATATCCGTTGGAATAGTCAGCCTGTGCGGGTACGATATCCGCCTCGCATGGAGGCGTCGTGTTTGTCCAAAACCGAGCGGGTTCTCTTCTAGCCCGAGTCGTGCGATATTTTATGGAGTTGCAGTCCGTGCGGGGGCTTCGCCAAGCCCGAGCGGGCTTGGTTAATTCCGTGCCTCTTTGCTCCTTTTTGCTCTATGCTCGGGTGTTCCAATTGGTTCTGTGGCTTGAATTTGCTCCGAGTGATTTGTAGCTTCCAGTATATGCGGTTGAATCCAGGAATTGACACTTTAAAGCTCGGTTAGGCCTTGTCGCCTTAAAACCTGAAAATCAACAAAAAGGGAATATATAAATAACGTTCGTGTCGGATTCGTAACTCATGCTATACAAACTATGTGAAAATGATATAAATACCTAGCCTAAAACTAATACACATTACGTGTTATCATACCTCTAAACCCTTGTACCTCTACGACCCTTGTACCCCTGCGACCCTTTGACCCCTTTGCGACCCTTGTACCTCTACGACCCTTGTACCCCTATTACCCTTAGACCCCTGTGACCCTTTGACCTTTGATCCCTTTGACCCCTCGATTAGACTCTATGACCCAGTGTGACCGTGTGACTCGATGAGACTATGTGACCCAGTGCGACCATGCGACTCGTAGAGAATATCACTTATTGCGATCATTTGACATTTCAATAAATATGACTCGTTTAGAGTACATCAATATAAGACTCGTTTCCAAAAAGGGAGAATCAAATCTATACATATCACTCACAAAAGAAACAAGAAAAACACAGGAGAAAGACGAAAAACTCACTAAACAAACTTGGTTTTTCTGCGGGAACGTGCTTAATTGCAAGCTTCTTTGTTGAAAACAAACGATCTCAATCTATTGGCAGCGAATCTGATGCCGATTGTAAGCTACCTGCGATGACTAAGATTTCGATTTCAAGCTACTCTCGTCGAATCTGATGTGGTATGGGAGAATAGTAATTTTCGCGTCGCATTAGAGAAAGAAATCGAGATGCTTTGGAGGAGATAAAAAAATTGTCAGCTAATTAAAGGATAAAGGTAAATGGGGTTATCAATATTTTAAGGATCAATTTAAAGTTGAAACTTTTTTTTTCTAGGAAATAGGTTTGAAGTCAAAATAGTGTTTGTAAGATATTTTTGAAGTTATATTTTAATGGGATTAACCTAAACAAGTTAAGTGTAAAAAAACTAAAATTGTAATGGGATGATACGTTTATAAGATTCTTCATCTTGGCTTCTCTTTTAGTGATTTTAAGATATAGAATAAAACATAAGAAATTTATTGTATATAATAGGGAATACTTTGTCGAATAAAAAATTTATTCTATAGAATAAATATTTTATAAAAAGTAATTGCTATATAATCTTACATGTATCTGTATAGTGCATTTAATATTTATAGAAAAAGTAAAAAAAAAATCGCATTTAAGGGATAAAAGAATAAATTGGGGGATTATCAAAAATACCCCTGTAGGGCTAAAGTGCTTTAAAAATATCCTTGGCTGAAAAAAAAAGTTTCAACTTCAAATCTACCATTAAAATATTGATAATCCCATATTACCCTTGACGAAAATTTTTCTCTCTCCTCTATAGCACCTCTAATTCTCGTGCGAAAATTACTGTTCCCCCACACCACAACAGATTCGGCGAGAGTAGCTTGCAATCGACATCAGATTCGCTGTCAATAGGTTGAAATCCTTTGTTGTCAACAAAGAAGCTTGCAATTAAGCACGTTCCGCAGAAAAACTAGGTATGTATAGTGAGTTTTTCGTGTTTCTCTTGTGTTTATTGCAATGTCAAAGGTGACAGAGTGGCTCACAGAGTCGTACGGTCGCAATGGGTCACAGAGTCTCATCGAGGGGTCAAAGGGATCAAAGGTCGTCGCAGGGGTCCAAGGGTAAATGGGTCGCAGGGGTCCAAGGGTAAATGGGTCGCAAAGGGTCAAAGGGTCACAGGGGTCCAAGGTTCGGATGGGAAAG
>CM071874.1:22830307-22858837 GCA_036759665.1 Gynandropsis gynandra
GGCTAGGGTTTACGTCTTAGAATAGTGTGTTTACGAAACCTCGTAAAGCGTTTATTTATAATTATTAACTCTCTAATAATTACGACTTAAACCCATAACTATTGAATATTACATTTAGGCATAGGACTTTCAGCGACTTGGGTAAGGATTTTCACGATTTTTATTCCTTTCTACGGATGTCGCAGACACTTCCAATAGGGTTTGCAAGGTCGAGAGGTCTTTGCCATAGATGATGTAAGATATATCTGATAATAGGATACGGAATGCCGTGGGGGGCATATCTAAGGCCTGTGGCACTTGGTGGCGCTTCCATTAGAAGGGGTTGGAGAAAGTTTTGTGTTGATCATCGACTGACCGAGGGTTGTACCCTCGCAGTCGAAATATATACGAGTAGACCAACACCTGTGCTTCAGTTTTTCCCTCGAACAGGGCCTCACAATAACAATGTTTGATTTTTAGTTGTATTTTGATTGCTCTAAACCTCCTTTGAACAAGAACATTAATTTGAACTTGAACTACATGTTAGTGTTCGAATGGTTTTTACAATGATTCCATAGTAAGTATTATTGTTAGTATTGTTGTTTTTGTGGAATTACTATTATTGTAACAAGGGTCGCGAGGAACAAGGGTGGCAGAGGGACAAGGGTCGCAGGGGGGGGTCCAAGGCAGAGAGACAAGGGTCGCAGAGGGACAAGGGTCGCAGAGATAAAAGGGTCGTAGAGGGACAAGGGTGCAGAGATAAAAGGGTCACAGAGGGACAAGGGTCGCAAGGGTCTGAGGGTTGCAGAGATAAAAGGGTCGGAGAGGGACAAGGGCTGTAGAGATAAAAGGGTCGCAGAGGGACAAGGGTCGCACGGGTCCGAGGGTCGCAGAGATAAAAGGGTCGCAGAGGGACAAGGGTCGCACGGGTCCGAGGGTCGCACGGGTCCGAGGGTCGCACATGGACAAGGGTCGCAAGGATTCGAGTCAATTATTTGTAAATAATTGTATTTGTAAATAAGAAATAATAAATTATTCATATTATTTGTAAATTTGTAAATAATTGTATTTGTAAATACGAAATAATAAATTTTTCATATTATTTGTAAATTTGTAAATAATTGTATTTGTAAATACGAAATAATAAATTTTTCATATTATTTGTAAATAATTATATTTGTAAATAAGAAATAATAAATTATTCATATTATTAGTAAATAATTGTATTTGTAAATATAAGGGGTCCGAGGGTCACAGAGATACAAGGGTCACAGAGATAAAAGGGTCGCAGGGGGTCCGAGAGTCGCAGGGTTCCGAGGGTCGCAGGGGTCCGAGGGTTGCAGGGTCAAGGGTCGAACGGGTAAAATCGTCGAACGATCCTTGTACCTCTGCGACCATTGAACCTCTGCGACCCTTATACCTCTGCGACCCTTGAATCCCTGCGACCCTCGGATCCCTTCGACCCTCGGCCCTGTGACCCTTTTACCACTGTGACTCCTTTTATTTTAAAAATGTAGCAAATATTTTAAAAATAATAATGTACCAAATATTTAAAAATAACAATGTACCAAATATGTAAAAAATAACAATGTACCAAATATCAAGTTAATCTCAGGGTGGAGGGATACATTTTCCATTACCAAGTTAATCTGGAGGGATACATTTTCCATTACTAAATACCTTCACCGCAATCTTCTCATGCATGGAAAGAATATTTTCGTCATAAATGCAATGCAAATCATTATGTGCTTTCATTACCGAGGCTTCTACGAATTTGTAGGAGTAAACACCACAATCATTCCCGTTTTTCTTCTCCAGAAGCCAAAGAAAGAAACCCTCCGAGAATGAACATCTTGGGGATAGCTTTTCTTAGATTTCTCAATCACTGGATCGATATGCGTTTTCTTAAGCCTCATCTGGCAGTTGTATACCGTGACGCATTGGGTTTTGAAATCCGCTTTGATGGCTATCCAATGACATCCGTCATATTAACTCTTGAGCGATGGAATGTTTAGAACCGAGACAAAGCCTTCGAAAGCACTCATTTGTTCCGTACTTCTGAATGGATACTTGCCATTCAAACAATCACTAAGAAATTCTGGCAAAGTTTCCATATTCTCGTACGACCACAGCTTGAGGATCTTCATGAAAAACATAGGACAAACGTAAAGTTTCTTAAATATCACGGGGAATGTCTTCATGCGATAATACTGTATCAACAACGCCTCGTCCAATTGCTACAAAAAATAAAAAAATTTAACACACATGAATACATATGACACAAAATAACCTCTGTGACTTCGGGTTTAAAATAACTTACATCATCTTCAAGCCATGCGTTGGGCGTTAATATAATCTTCCAAAACTCTGGCCCCTGGGGAGTATCTAGATCAGATTTCCACCAACTCTCATGTCCAGGTTTCGTCAGGAACATATATAGAGCATTCAACCTTTCACCGCTTGCGTCAATGAACGAAGGTTCTCGGTTATCGAGCCCTTTTCTAATCCCTTGGGCTTCCACCAGAACAAAGGTTCTTCATCCACCTTGTTATCGAGTTCTTGAACTACCTTTTTATTGGGTTCTTGAACCACCTTTTTTTCGGGTTCTTGAACAACCTTCTTTTCGGGTTCTTAGAATCCACCATCATCTTTCCCTCGCCCTCTCCATCGCACTGTTCTTGCTCTTTTCGGCGGTGGAGGTTCAACATATGCCTTCCGCGGTCTTAAAACTCGTTTAGGTACCGGCGGAGGTTCAACATATGCCGCAGACTCCTTCGATAAAGGTCTAGCACCTGCATAAAATTTACTTCATTAAACATATGGCGACCAATTCAACCCTACGACCTATGCATGAGCTACGACCTATGTGACCTTTTGTGACCCATTCGACCCATACGACCCATTCGATCCATACGACCAATTCGACCTTTGTGACTCAAAAGACCGTACTTACTTGGTGGAACCTCCTTATCCTTAGAGGGGACCTCTTCGAGAGGATCCACTGTAGTGTCCTCGGCAGGAACCTCCTTATCCTTAGAGGGGGCCTCTTCGACAGGATCCACTGTAGTTTCCTCAGAAGGAACCTCCTTATCCTTAGAGGGGGCCTCTTCGACAGGATCCACTGTAGTTTCCTCGGTAGAAACCTCCTTATCCTTAGAGGGTGCCTCTTCGACTAGACCGACTGTAGTTTCCTCGGAAGGAACCTCCTTATCCTTAGGGGCGACCTCTTCGACTGGACCGACTGTAGTTTCCTCATCGGCGACTTCATCGACAGTAACCACTGGAGCATCTGCATAAAATTACTTCATTCATTAGAGGCGACCCTTGCGACCCACGGGACTTATACGACCGTGCGACTTATGCGACCCTTGGACTTATACGACCGTGTGACTTATGCGACCCATGCGATTCTAGCGACCCATGTTCATATCTCGACGTTCGGCCATTAGCTCTTCTTCAAATGGTTGTTCAACTACTTCCTCGGGTTGGAAGCCCAAGTGTATTTGCGTGTTATCAACCGTGCGACTTACACGTCTTTTGCGACCCATGCGACCCTTGCGACCCAAGCCGACTCTCGATGGAAATTGACTCAAATGAACTTTTTCACTATTTATTACTTACTTGGTGGAACTTCAATAGGAGCAAACACTGCAGTAACCTCTCCGAAAATGTATTCAGTTAGAGGAATGGTGGCGCCAGAAGCGATATTTTCAACTAATCTCGAAATGTTTGCCAAATCCTCGTCTGAGCCATCTCCAAAGTCATTTTCATACTCTGACTCAACTGGCTCTTCGCTTGGCTCTTTTCTTGACACTGGACATGGACGTTGAAGGAATTCATCAACCGGCTCTTTGCTTGGCTCTTTTCTTGACACTAGATATGGATGTTGAAGGAATTCAAAATCATCATCTCTAACAGTGCCGGAAGATTGGTTTGCTACCTGTGCTTTTGGAATTGAAACCCGACATCCCTTAGAAGATCTCTTACGGCATTGATGATTCTTTTCTCCGACTCCTTTATTTCCTTCATTAATTTCTGCTCCAGTGTCTCACGGACTGCAGCTTCTTCTCCTTCAGTTTCATTCTCACCTTCTCTTTCAGCTTCAGCTTTAGCATCACCATCTCTATCTTCATCAGCTTAAGCAACACCTACCCTTCCTTCATCTTCTGAGTCCTTTTCCTCTTCGTCCACGCTCTTTTTCCACTTCGTCCCCTTCCTTTTCCCCTTCTTTTTATCACCAAGAACTGCTTTTCACGTCAGCAATTCTTGCTTATGGATGTCCTCCCAACAAATACCCTTTGGATTTCTACGAATATGTTCCATCCATATCTGAACATCGGGATCGTGGCATCCCTCATAATCGTATAGATAAAAATTAAACCTTGCTCTTCGTGTTCAGCACGAAAAATACTTCGAATATCCTAAAAAACAAAAAATAACCATTATTACCCTTTGTGACCCTTGTTTTCCTTGTGACCCTTGTTTTCCTTGTGACCCTTGTGTAATTGTTACCTTAGAATCTCCGATCGGCCTTATCACATCTACATACTTTAGGTTGATACTGGATTTAACCATCTTCTTGCACATTTTTCGGCATGATAGATCCGCATCCATAACATCAACATACCATCCCTTTCCGTCCAAACTAAAGATGGTTTCGAATGGAAGTAACTGAAACATTAAAACAAAATGATAAGAATGCAAAAAGTACAAAAACATTCAAGTTATTCGAATAATATATACAATTTACCATTAATGGGATCATGGAACCGCCACAATACCATTTTGGTTTAGGTGATTCCCCGCTAAAGTGCTTGCGGCAAGTATCCACAATCTTCTCGAATGTGTAACACCCCCATGGAAAGTCTTCACAAAATCCAAGTCATCAACCATGTCAATGAGATCATGGCTGATAGAGTTGTCTGATGAAGGCTTGTGAGCCATAACTTGCGCCAACAACATCAAAGTTGTCAACCTCTTCCGGTCCTCGACATTCTTCGCCTTCACAAGCCTTCCAATGATTTGTGCGGGGGTTACCTTTCCACGGCCGAAATTCTTCCGCCTGAATGTATCACCCCTTTTGGACTCCCATCCTTTGGGATATGGTCTGCATTTCAATCCGGAAATTAGTGTGTGCTCCACTATAAAGTACCAGATGGGAACACCGTTTAAGACGAACCACAACTCCTTCTTGTCCCGTACAATCACGGAGTGATTTAG
Source organism: Gynandropsis gynandra (assembly GCA_036759665.1). Lineage (NCBI taxonomy): Eukaryota > Viridiplantae > Streptophyta > Magnoliopsida > Brassicales > Cleomaceae > Gynandropsis > Gynandropsis gynandra. Next base: position 22,835,507 of record CM071874.1, read on the forward strand.
GAGGATAGACATTTGAACCTTAGTCAATGATGAATCACATTGGAAATGGAATAAATGCTTAAATTGTGACTCCTTCTCAAAGTAATGCAACTCGTATTCATCTCAGATTCCTCTCAGCTTCGTTATTGTCTCGTGAGGATAACACTTGGTGGTGATCTTTGGCATTCTGACCATGTGATTGAATTCATACACAAACTCCGGGTTTGGCACCACCTGCACAATGACCAATCAATTAAGAATACATTATACTTCTACCGACTCAAGCGACCAATGCGACTCAACCGACCAATGCGACTCAAACGACCCTCGGACCCTCTGCGACACTCAACCGACTCACTGAGACTCATGCGACTCAACCGACCAATGCTCGGACCCTCCGACACTCAACCGACTCACTGAGACTCATGCGACTCAACCGACCAATGCCGACTCAACCGACCCATGCGACTCAACCGACATATGCGACTCAAATGACCATTGCGACCCAAATTGAATCACTGAGACAACCGACTCAAACGACCCTTAGACCCCCTGCGATGCTCAAGCGACCATTGCGATCCAAACCGACTCATTGAGACAACCGACTAAAACGACCCTTAGACCCCCTACAACGCTCTGATACATTCTCAAAGTTAAATAAATAACCTAAACTACCCGCAAGTGCACGGCACGTGTGTAGTACTTCAGGTGTCGATCCCACAGAGACTACGCAACACAACCTAAACTCTAACTGTGAATCAAACTTGCTGACGAACGAAATATGGTTTTAAGAATGAAATACTAAAAGTAAATAAACAAATTAGTTCTTAACGATGAAACAAATGTTCAAGGAAACCGGTTTCACCACAAGACTACCGAAACAAACAATGAATCTGTCTATCATGCAATCCCAGTCAAGTTATCTAAGGCAGACGATCCTAATATGATATCTACCCTCTCTCAAGGCATAGACACGTGATCTAGTCAAGTTGCCCCCTACTTTCGTGGCTGACACCCTAAACTAAACCCATAAGATCTGTGATTCATCTGTTTTACCCTCAACCGCTACTACCCTTCTTTCGTGGCCTAACCTCGGTTGTTCTAAACCTGATCTTCTAGGACTAGAATTCTCCTTCGGTCCTTCTCCTAACCCCAACACATGCATCTATGCGGCCATCACAAACACAAGTCATTTAAGCACTCAGATAAAGAATAGATAAACGAAAAACGGGAAGATGCATTCAAAGATAAATCAAAAGTGGTTCCGGGATAGCCATGGGCTAATCCCTTCTCCTAGAACAAACAAACTACTCGCTCATGCGTCCGTAAGCAATCATAAACGAAATAGAAGGTCTAAGGAACATGAAAACCAAACAAAACCGAAGTATGGGGTTGATCTCCAATGCTCCTCGTGTGCCTCCTCGCAAGAATCTCCTCCTCCTTCTCTACTCTCTCCTTAATCAAGAACTGAATAAAGCATGCTTGAATCTCATCCTCTGGCCCCTTTTTATCCCTTTAAAGTCGTTTTCCTTATTGTATGAGTCCCCCACAAACTTCCATTTGTTTTATGTCAAATTAACTTAATTGAAGTTGCAGATGATGGTCGCGACCCGAGCGGGCGGTACAATTCACCCGCTCGGGTACGGCGCGGTTGGTCGCGCAGAAACGCGATGCGAATGGAGTGCCCGCTCGAGCTGGAAGTGTGCCCGCTCGGGTATGAGGCCCCGCTCGTGTATTTTCTTGCCCGAGTCGTGTATGAATTGCTGCCCAAAATTGCCGTAGCTTTTGCCCGCTCGGGTATGAGTTGTGTCCGATCGGGTGGTGGCTTTTCATGCTAATTCTCGTCCCGTTTGTCCCGTGATGATCCTCGATGTTGGTACTTAGCCTCGTGCATGTCCTTTAGCTCCAAAATGAACCGAATATGCATAAAAACCTGTAAGAACATGAAAACACGAAAACAAGTAAAACAGATACGAAATCATACGTAAAGCATCGCATATATATCATAAAAATCTCTAAAATCGTGTAAGAAATACGTATGAAAACGATATGATCACGCTCAAGCGACCATTGCGATCCAAATCGACTCATTGAGACAACCGACTCAAACGACCCTTAGACCCCCTGCGACGCTCAAGCGACCATTGCGACCCAAATCGACTCACTGAGACAACCGACTCAAACGACACTTAGAACCCTTGTGACGCTCAAGCGACCTATGCGACCCAAACCGACTCACTAAGACAACCGACTCTTGCGACTCAACCGACTCACTGAGACTCAACACACTCACTGACACTCACCCCATTTCAAATCAATATACCATTTTGCGACTCGACAAAACCCTAGAAATCGATTTGCTTACACTTATTGACGCCATTGAAGATTGACTCGTGCTCTCTTCTTCATTGATGCGGCTGATTCCAGCCATTTCCTTCTTGCCAACTTCAAATCGATCCCTCTCAACTTCGAAATCAATTATTATTTCTTGATTTTAACACAGTTTGACAGTTTTTCACGTCGAAAAACTGCAGAACGTGAGTGTTTTCACGTTCGAAATTTAAGGGTAAATTTTTCTTTTCTCCAATTTTTTCCCGATTAAATAATTATTTAGTTTATATCAAAACAAAATATAAATAATTATTTCATATAATATTTTTGTATCTAAATAATTATTTAATTTATCTTCAAAGAATATATATATATATATCTAATATGTGTATCAAAAAATAATTAATCATTTAAAAAAATGATTTTTAAAAAGAAATTTTAAATTAAAATACAATAAAATTAATTTTTTTAAAATAAAATTTATTAATATTTGGTTTATATTTAACTTAAGTATTTATATATTATACTTATAAAAATAAAATAAGTAATGATAATTATATTAACAAACGAGAACATCTCATAAATATTTTAAATATATATTCATAAATCATCATCATCATCATCATCATCATCATCATCATCATCATCATCATCATCATCATCATCATCATCATCATCAGTAAGCGTATAAAACTTATTTATAATTTTCAATTTTCAAATGATTAGATAAAATATTTTAGATTATAAAATTTTCTTGATTATTTTATTTTGTAAATATTTGTTTACTAATAATTTTAAATTTTGTTTTAAATATGATAATGTAAATAAAGTAAAATTTATTATTTATACTTTTAATCTAAAAAATATTTAATTTTATAATTAAAAGCCAATATTGAATAATCTTAACATCACTTTGTTTAAAAAAGACTAATTGCATATTAATTATAAAAATTAATTATTTATGTCATATGAATTATTATAAAAATACATTAATCATATTTATTGTCATTATTCAAAAACAATTCTTAAGGTCAGATTATTTATTTTATTAACTAGATGATAACCCATACTTGCGAGATTTTTGAGATAACTGAATTGTATTTTTCATAAATGTTGTACAACATTAATTAATTCAAACATTGTCATGATATTTCATATATGTATTTCGGACAATGCAAATGCACGAATACTTATTTCCAATGTAAAAGTTGAAACAATAGATTTATGAGATGTAATGTAAACTAAAACTCTTCGAAAGTTCTTGGAAAAAATGATTGCATGTTTGGAGAAAGTTCTCGGGGTTACTGGTCCAATCGAGGAGTGCGGCTCGATTCCCTTGTCTCGGGGGATGAATGGTCCAATCGAGAAGTGCAGCTCGGTTTCCTCATCTCCATCTTTGTTCAATGTAATGTAAATGAAAAATACAATTTTTTGATAATATCTTAGAAATAATATCAAAATTACGATGTGTTGATAATAACTTAGAAATAATAAACGAAAGGTCTTGGAGAATTTGATAACATATTTGACCCTCACATATTATTCATGATTATTTAATATATTCGTACCTCCATATGTTTGAAAGCATATTTTGATTTATAATATGATATAAAAGCGATAATTAAGATAAACTTATAGTTTGATATTTTTTTAGAACTTATTTTTTGCAAAATGTTCGGATTATCTTTATATTTTGATTGGTGTAAATCTTTGTGGATGTCAATTGTCGAAAGGTTTCTAGTTTGGTGGTTTTCATGAGTTGTTTCAGGAACGTCATGATCGAAATATTTCTGTGGTGCAAGCAAAGGTCGTGGGACTTCTAATCGTGGTCGTGGTGCTTCTGTAGTGTGCTAGTGTTGCCTCGGTTTGTTAGAACTCAATGACTAATCTTGATAAAGACCCCGATTGGTTTAGATGGTTTTAAGAGTGCTCAACTAAAAGAACTTCTTGATGTCCTCTCCAACAAACTTGGTGCGAGTGAACAAAAATCGGGTAAGGCCTTGTCGATTTCATGCCTTTTGGAATCAGGTGTAGGAAATCATATGACATCTTGTGCATGTATTCTCTTTAATATTGTTTCCATGTCTGCTTGTTGTGTTGGTTTGCCCAGTGGACGACATACATTTGCTGTACAAAAGGGATCAGTTCGTCTTTGTGGAAACTTCGTCTTGCACAATGTTTTTTTATACCTGACCTTAGTTGCAATTTAATCTCTTTATCACAATTTCTTTCCGATATGAATCTCGTGATTCACTTTATCGCTCACTTTTGTGTACTTCAGGACCGCACTACGAAGATACTGATTGGAGCGGGTGAGCAACGTGAAGGACTCTACTATTTCATAGGTGTTGTGAATGCGACAAATGTATCTACACATGATACTGCTATTGATTTGCAACGTGCTTGTTTGGGACATCCAGTTTTTCAAGTTTTATCTTTGTTACATGACCTTAAATTTTATTCTATTTTAAAAACTATATCGAAGTCTGTGACACATGTCTTCGTGCTAAACAGACACGGGAAGTTTTTCCACTGAGCAGTAATAAAACTACCCGTATTTTTCAACTTGTTCATTGTGATGTTTGGAGTCCGCATCATACAACCTCATATTCTGGCACTCGTTATTTTCTAACGATAGTTGATGATTACTCTCGTGCGGGTTAGCTATATTTGTTGGGAACCAAGTCTGATGTTTCTAAACATTTCCATAGTTTATGTGAACATCAATATTCAACAACGGTCAAACGGATTCGTAGTGACAATGGCACTAATTTTTATGTATGCGTGATTTTTTTTTGCTAATCAAGGTATTCTTCACAAAACATCGTGTGTTGGAACTCTACAGCAAAACGGTCGCGCCGAACGAAAACACAAACATATCTTGAATGTTGCTCGTGCATTGTTATTCCAAGGAGCATTACCAATTGACTTCTAGGAGAAAGTGTTCTTACCACCGGTTATCGTATCAATCATACTTCAAACTCGGCTCTTGAAGGCAAAACACCTTTTGAAATCCTAAATAAAAAAAACCAGATCTTGAAAATCTCCGTGTGTTTGGATCACTTTTTTACGCCCACAATCTACAACATGGTGGTGATAAGTTTATCTCATGTGTCATCGTTGCGTGTTTGTGGGTTATCCTTTTGGTTAGAAAGGTTGGAGATTGTTTGATCTTGAGCGACGTGCCTTCTTTGTTTCTCGAGATGTGAAGTTGTTTGAAGATGAGTTCCCTTTTTCGTACTGTTGCATCAACAGATGCTGCAATCTCTGCATCTAGTTCTAATCTGGTAGCTCCTACTTTCGGTGAAATTGTAGAAGATGATATTCCATGAATTGGTGGTTCGAATGTTTTTATTGCAGAACCTGTGTCTGTGGCTAATGAGGAACCATTGTCTCTGAAATGTTTAGGTCGGGGCCAACGTACCAAACATCCGTCTACAAGATTAAGGATTTTGTCGTCAGCACAGTTAATGTTTTTAATCATTCACAAGATGCCTCGTATTCCTCTAGTACGTCTCATCCTCTTTCTACTTATTTGTCACGATTTCTGCATAGATTGAACCTCGAAATCACACGGTGGCACTTCGTAATGATCGTTGGTATCGAGCCATGAAAGATGAAATCAATGCCTTAGAAAAAAACCACTCGTGGTCGCTTGACAAATATATTTGTGATCTAAACCGTATTTCTTCCCAATGGAACAGAATCATCGTCTAGGACTTTCGACAACACCACTTCTCTCTAATCACGAATGTTTTCGACGTCTAGTTGGCCGACTTTTTTTACCTTTGTGTCACTAGTCTAGAATTGTCTTATAGTATCCACACATTGTCACATTTTCTACAAAATCCCACGGATGACCATTGGGATGCTCCTTTACGTGTGGTCCGTTACTTGAAGACTACTCCATGTCAAGGTATTCTTCTTAATGCCAATGTTGATTTATCTTTGGTGGCATGGTGTGATTAAAATTGGGCAGGTTATCCTCGAACTCGTCGTTCAGTCACCGGTTGGTTTCTTACTCTAGGCGGTTCATCTATTTCATGGAAGACTGAGAAGCATGGAAATATATCTTGTTCGTTCACCGAAGCTGAGTATTGGACAATGACAATGACTGTCCATGAAATCAAACAGTTAAAGTCATTACTTGTTAGTCTCGGTATCTCACACTCCGTCCTGTTCAGTTGTATCGTGATAGTCAATCCGCTATTCACATTGCTACGAATCCGGTTTTCCATGAGCGTACAAAGCAAATTGAAGTCGATTGTCACTTCATTTGCAATGAGATTCTCGCTGGAACGCTAATCACACGTCATGTTTCTACTCGTGATCAGTTAGCCGACATTCTAAGAAATCACTTGGAAAAAAGGAATTTGATGTGTTCATTTTCAAGTTGGGCATACAAAATATGTACACTCCAATTTGATGGGTAATATGAGATATTGTTAAATTTAACCATTTGTTATATTTTGTAAGAGATTATTTAGGAAATAGTTAGAAATTTTATGTGTATAAATATATAAAGATGTTGATTAATAAAAATCAACTTAATTTTACAAATTATTATCAAAAGTAAAACAAATCGATAAAATCACCCGTCGTTGACTCGATCTTAGCCCTATATTCACGAATTGCAATGATGTGGTCATCATTTTTCGCGACTCTCATCCTTCTGCTCGATAGAAGAGATGATCTTCTAGGAGGCGCGTCTGGCTCTGATGACGTTCTTGTAGGCAACGGAAAGGAGATTCCTTTCCTCGACGGTGAGCTCCTTGTTCTCCACTATGGCAGAGACCTTCTCCATCATCTCCTCTTACCTCTCTGCCTAATCCTCTAGCTTGGCCATGTATACGTATTCCTCACGCACCGAAACAGCCATCGTTGGCCCTTTGAAGAATCGATCAAATTACAAAAACCTCAGATTAGAGAGAGAGAGAGAGAAAGAGAGTTTCTTCGGCGATTTGTACCCAGACCGGGCAAACTAAATCCTCTCCATGTCTCTGTCAGTGGCCCCTGCTGCTAACACCATGTGCAAGATAAAAATAATTAAATTCAAGGTCAGCTCCTATCTTTGTGGAATGTTCGATAGATCCAAGTAAAACAAATCGATGAAATCACTTATCTGATTTGGGATTACACCTGCCAAATGGTTCCACGACAGATCCTTTAACTGCAATTTGGTTCTCTTACTCAACCAACTTTGCAATGATCTAGTAAGCCTGCAGTTTGCAACCATAATGAATACAATCGAGGGAAGAGAGAAATCGAACCTTCAAAGTCATCAAGCCTCTATCCGTAATCTCATCCACATACTCAAGCATCATCTCCCGCTCCTCGTTAGGGAGATGAATTAAAAAATTGCAGAATCTCGTCACTTGTGTCGCTTGACTTGCTTGTCACATATCCTGGTCACCTTCGCACTTGTTACGCCACCGTCGCCTCGCTAGTCGCATGTCCTCGCCGTCCACATCTCTTCGCTGAAACGCCACCATATCATTGGTTGCCGGTCGCACAATTGCTTGGTCGATTTTTGGGTTGTTGGAAGATGCCCTTGTCTTCTGGTAATTAAGCCAACATATATCAAAATAGAGAAGCCCCATAAAATGATGATATGGAGATGAAAGCGAAAATCAAAATGCAATCGAAGATGTGGAGAGAATGGGGAATAAATCGAAAAAGCACCCCAAGATGTAAGGATGAAATTGGAGATATTAATGCATTCAGAGACATGAAAACCGAAATTCCACGATTGACAAACGATGTTTGGAAGGAATATTTTTGTAAAATAAATTTACGATGATATGGAAGGCTGAGAAGCTATGGATTGCAACACTTATATATATATTATAATTTTTTGTTAATATATTAATTAAAAACTTAACGTTGACTATTTTTGTTTGTAAATCTATAATAATGTATGATTTTTGTTTCTAGATAATAATTTATATATAATTAAATAATCCATAATAATTTATTAAAATAGACATAAAAAATATGCAAAATAATAAATGTATTGAAACAATGTAGTTCTTATTTGTATCGGTTGGAGATAAAAGACATAATAAACATGTATTTTAAGAAGACACGTTAAACGAAATGAATTGCAGTTTATGAGATATACTAAAATATTAGAAATAAGATAAAATGTTAGGATCAAAGTAATATTTTACAAATATAATTACATGTATGGATAAATAATATGTGTATGGATTAAGCAAATACACGTGATAGATGTAGATTTAGAAAAAATATTAGGTATTTCTTGGGATGTAATCATGTTTGACAATTGGTTTCATTAATGTGACCTACAAACATGTATAAAGATATCATATATTTTTAATGATAGTAATTTTATTTGTTACATTGTCTGTTTTGGAGCTTAGAAAAAATTTCTTGATAAACAACATTTGTGATATCTCTGATTCATGTGTTGAATTTTCGTTCATATCCAATATCTTCAATCCATCAGATGAAGTAACTCTTGAAAGCGTAAAATAAAAATACCCGTGAGTGAAAATTGGTATTGGCATATATAATCCGATTTGTTTAATACATTGACATTGGCTTTTGTTTATTGTCATGACGTAGCACAATCTAATTGAAATTGTCTTCTTTTCAATGTAAATGGAAGGTCTACATCAGTAGGTGATAAAATCACCTTGGTAAAGGAATTTCTTTTCTACATGAGTTCAAGTGATAATTTATGCCTCAAGTACGCGTGTAGCTAATTGAATTACTACTAAACGCGTGTTGTTTCATAGTCCTTCCTTTTGGTTGATGTTGCGGGCGCCAACCTTTAAACAAATTTTATGTTTTGGTAATCCATAGAACTCCAAAGACTTTAGGTACTCGACAGGGTAGTAAGAATGCCAATCCTCAGTCGGGGAGCTATCAATCCCAAACATGTTTGAACTAAAGAACTCGATCATATTTCCAAGAAGCTTTGATAATAAGAACTCATTTTCTTCATCAATTTGTGTATTCTTTGGCGTTAGAATCGCTCTCTATGTGAGATATTCAAGATCCATGTAAGATGATGTGAAACATGGATACGTTGCATCTATAAGAGTTTGTAACAGGTTATTTGTGTTTCCAAGCATCAATTGTTTTTTCTATCATGTTTTTTTACTTCCATTATGGTTGACAGTTGTTGTATCCCTCGTAGGTGACGTGCCATCGCCAACAGCTAATAGCAATTTGAAATTCCACCTTATCTTGAGATAATTTCATGTTCTGTGTCAACGTATAAATGCATAATGATTGCCATAAGTATGATCGATTAATCGTTGCCTGAATAGTTCCTATATGAACCACTTGTGTTATATGTAAAATCTGTCTTAAATCACCACAAAGTAGAATGATTATACCCCAAAATGGTTTTTCATATGCTTTTTCATTCTAACTTGATAATATATCTTTCAAGGTTCGTTAATCTATGTTTTGCAATAAGCATCATGTACAAGTAGATTTTTCCAGTTCCGCCTAAGCCATAAATAAAGAAAAAGTTTCCTTGTTTTTTGTTGCACTCAATTTATAACAACATTATAAATTTTCATTTGTTCTTCAGTTATAGTCTAAAATGGTCTCAGATTTTCTGCCCTTTCAAATTCCACGTCAAATGTGAATTCATGCTATAAAAGATTATTTGCAATTCTTTAAAAAAATATCTTTGTCTGGTGTATGCATTGAAGGAAATTTTGTTAAAGATTTATTATTTTTAACTAAAAATATTTCGATCTCTATGAGTGTGTAATGTTGTAGTTTCGTCTCAGATAGTTTCAAACCATCAAATCTGAATTCTTTTCTTTTTCTAATGAGTATGTCATTAGACAACCGCTTCCAACAATTATTCTAGAGAGCTTCAGGTTGGCTAACCTCACAATAGAACAACAATTTAATAAATAGACGACGCAATTGTGTGGGCATAACCCATCTTGCAACTTGATTCATAGCTTGATTCCATTCATTATCAGCATTGAGCAATCCTCTCGCAACACAAACTTCTTTTTAGGTGACATACTTTATAGCATCAATAGTTTTTATGTCATTATAGGTTAAACGCCCTATTTCAACATTAATTAACATCCTAAGATAATACAATTCGCCAGATGTAGGGTGAATATTAATGATTCAACCCAATGTTAAGCCCCTTTTCCTTTGAGACCAGAATTTATCTATGTTTTGCCAAACAAATATCGTTAGAAACTCAATGTATGTTAATTCCTTTACGTCTTCATATATTCTATTTTCCATCCACTTTGTAAACATTGTTGCATCTGAACCCGGTTTTCTCAAGACTCTTTCAAGATCTTTTGCATCTTGAAATGTAAAAAAAATGTTCGTTTTCCAAATGCACTGATAAACGCATATGGTTTTTGGTGATGTATGGAAAATGCTAAGATCCTCCATATAGTTTCGCACGAAGATATATATCGACACTCGAAATAGTTAGATATTTCGTTTATTTCTCTCATGGTCGATCTATACGAACTTTAAGTAGATTCAGTACTAACTCCCCTTTCAATTAACAAAGATGTTTTGTCGACTTCCCTTTGTAATGTATTAAAACAAATATTTAGTTGCATTAGATCTGTTGCACCACTCAACGTTGATATGCGCTTTATACTTCTTTAGAATTTCCAAGTTATGCAGCACAACGTGGCAATTGTCCAATTTGACAGCTCCCTTCATCACAAATTTCGAATCATCCTTCCCTCGTTTGTATGTCACATAGCCAGAATGACAACATCAGTGTATTCTAGGTAAGCCCTTAGATATCTTTGTGCATGTATCATTTTCTATACAAGGGATCGTGGTCTGTCTAAACACATGGACCATGCATCATATGTTGCTCAACTAAAAAGAATTATTCTCTATCATGATTTTTATCAGGCAACTCTACATGGATGTACTTGTCGATGTCCTCGGCCATAGAATTTTTGTAATCGGGTTCTAGCCATATTAAGATATGAGCATGTAAGATGCCATGTTTTTGGAACTCAATAGTATATATGACTGCAAGAAGTAATAATTTAAAATTGCCATTAATGTTCAAGAAAATAATGGTGTTGAGAAGAAATGAATGTATTAAATTTAGATAAATGGATACCGATATAGGCTTCGGGAAAAATACTCCATCATTAAAGATCCGAGATTCAATATTTGGTCTATTACTTGCAACAATTCCATTATACAGTTCAAGATGATTCGAGATTTCTTTCCATCGAGGATTTGCTACCATAGTTATAAACATATCCGGATTACCATACCATCTACACATAGCCATTGCATTGTGGTAATTCCCAATCATGTAACGTGGTCCTTATTGAAGTTGATACCTTATTTTTGTCTCCTACTCTTATAGCCTTACCATCCCTTGGACTGCTTTTAGTGTTGGAACGAAATTGATGTTTTGCCTTAAAAAAATATGGATTTGAGCAATGACAAGAATTAGGGTTCCAACCGATGGATTTGAACAACCAACAATCCGGTCGACTCCTTTCGTTGCCTCTCTCCGTCGTCTCCTTCCATCGTGTTCCACATGCCGCTTTCGCTGTGTTCCACTTTCACCTCTTCCACTATGGCCCACCATCGCGTCTTCCGCGGTGTTCCACCGTCGTATCATCCATTTATTCTTCTATTTCTTGTCATTAGTGATTGGTTCATTCACGGATAAAAAAATGATGGATTTGAGCAGTGAGGTAATGGATAAGGGATGAAGATGAAGACGAAAGGACAAAAAATGTTGAATGTGTCAAGAGAAACGAAATAATAAATTAACATAAATGTTGATTTATTAAAAGAAATCAATTTTTTAAAATATTTAGATTTTAAAAAATAAAATATTGATGTGGAGGGAGAAACTTCTATTGGCAAGGATTTTAACTTTATCTTTCGATGAATATTTTAATTAAAAACACCAAACAATAACTTTACCTTTGTTAAAGAAATCAATAAATTTTAATATAAAAAATGATTATATACATTAAATTGAAACCTTATTTATTGCATGAAAATATGGGTAGTTTTATCAAGTTTTTACGGTTTTTATATTACATCTAATATTTAAAAATTTAATAATATTAAATTATGAATAACTAATTTACCGTGGCCGGACGAGGCAACCAACAACGAACTCCAAAAAGGTCGATTCAGTGACTCGCAAAGGACTGTGCAACTGTAACCAGAGGCGATACGCTGGATAGAAAAAAAAGATTTAACCAAAGAAAAAATTGAATTAAATGTCTCACATTTCACCACGTTATGAAACAAAAACGAACAACTAAAAAAGAGCACTTGACATGGGATTATGTTCACAGTAATTTATCTTTTATTACTAGGAGAAATCTCATTTTAGTAACTTGTTTATTTCTAACAGAATTATACATTTGCCTTTTTGCATTATAACTTTTGTATTTATAAGATACCGTATAACAATACAACAACTTACAAACCTTCTTCCAGATTGATATATGTTTGTTAGAGACTGTTTAATTTTGTTTGATTTTACGTTAAACTTCGATGACTTGTATATCCCGTATATAACCACGTCATCAAAAATTTTAAAAAATTAATTTATAAAAGTAAAAATGACAAACCTTGGTTCTCTCCTTTCTCACTCTTCTAGCTCCTCGATCATCTTTTTCCCCTTGATAAACTCAGTCAAAGAAATTCGAATACATATGACTTGTCTTAAATGATCTCCTCTGATTCCAATTTCTAGAAACCTATTTTGAAAAGGACCATATTTGTCTGTATGAGCCACCTAACCAAGTATTTACACGTATTGAATTTAACGGTGAATCTTATAAAATTAACAGTGTTAATAAACATATATCAATTTGTAAACCGGTATATAAGTTGATGTATTATTGTGTAGTCCTTGACAAATATAAAAGTGATAATATCAAAATATATAAAATATATATATATATATGTTAAATTTAAATATTTAGGGTGAATAAACTGAGATTTTTTCATATTATTATTATTATTATTATTATTATTATTATTATTATTATTATTATTATTATTATTATTATTATTATTATTATTATTATTATTATTATTATTATTATTATTATTATTATTATTATTATTATTATTATTATTATTATTATATAATTGAAGCAAACTTTTGTTTCAATTTTCAGTTAGAAATTTATATTGGTCGCTTTATTAGAAGGAATCCGAGACAAAATCTAAAAGCAAAGTGCATTCATACGCATAACGAAAACAAGTTGAGCCTACACAAACGTTTATAATTCCAAAACAATAAATGTGTTTGGTTGGTGAGGGAGAAAACTCATTTGTAAGATTCATACACGTGTAGTGTAGTGAACTAAAGGAAAGTGAACTGTGAGTTTTACGATTGAGTATAGTATGAAAATAATTGAAAATAATGAAATATATTTCGAGTGTGTTGAAGTGTACTTAGATGATAAATATTTGTATTTGAACATTTTGCAACGTAATAAAATAATTTATTTTGTATGATGATAGAAGATCATCACAATTTAATTTTGGTCTTTGATTAAGTTCCATACAAATTTTTATAATTTATACTATATTATGTTATACTTGTTTTGGAAAAAAGTCATAAATATACCTTCCCTCTACGGTGGAGCCAAAAATTATGAAATTGGGGAATAAGATTATTGACAAATAACGGAGGAGGTGATGTTTTACATTTAAATTTTTTATTTTTTTATTTGTTTTTTATTTATATTTTAGAAATCATCCAACCGTCGATAAAATGTTTTTAAATTTCTTCAATATTGTTTGACGAGTAACCATTCTAATTCAAAAATTTTATATATATCAATATATATATATATATATATGTATATAGATATTTAATATAACATAATATTTTATTTATCTATTTTAAACTAGAAATAAGTTTATCACTTTTTTTATGATGAAATAATAAATAAGGTATATTTTTGAATGTTTATATATTTATTTGAAAATTTAAATATAAAATGTATTGGGAACTTCGCATGATAAACAAAAGTAAAGATTTCAGTGTTATACATTTATATAAAATGTAACAACTCATAAGGGTACATAGAAAGCGTGTGGTAGGGCAATTATTAATCAATTGAGAGCACTATTTGACTATGGCAAACACTATATTTTTATCAAGATTTTGTAAAGAAATAAGAAACCAATATAATAAACTAAAGAGTATGAAAGAATTTGTGGCTTATTGATGCTTGCAATCTACTTCAAGTCTTTGTCGCAACACATTCCGTATGATTTCCGGTCAAGTAAGCTTACGATAACCTACCCTCTCTCTCTCTCTCTCTCTCTCTCTCTCTCTCTCTCTCTCTCTCTCTCTCTCTCTCTCTCTCTCTCTCTCTCTCTCTCTCTCTCTCTCTCTCTCTCTCTCTCTCTCTCTCTCTCTCTCTCTCTCTCTCTCTCTCTCTCTCTCTCTCTCTCTCTCTCTCTCTCTCTCTCTCTCTCTCTCTCTCTCTCTCTCTCTCTCTCTCTCTCTCTCTCTCTCGTGTGTTTTTTGTGAATTGGATAACGGAGTGAGTAAAAAGTAATATGTATAGATTCGATTCTCCTTTTTTTAAACGAGTCATATTTATTGAAATGTTAAAATGATCGCAATGAGTGACAGTCTATTCGAATCGCACGGTTGCATTAGAACACAAAGTCATATTGAAATACATGGTCACCGTGGGTCATAGAGTCTCATCGAGTTACACAGTCGCACTGGGTCACAGATTATCATCGAGTCGCACGGTCGCACTGGGTCACAGATTCTTATCGAGTCGGACGGTCGTACTGGGTCACAAAGTCTCATCGAGTTGCATGGTCGGACTACATCACAGAGTCTTATTGAATTCAAAACACATGGTCGCAGTGGGTCACATAATTTACCCTATTTTTATGTTTTTGTTCCATATGTAATGGATTCGGTGGATGAGAAAATCGCACCGACTTGTTTTTTGAATGATGGTAAATGAGAAAAAATGTAAATGGAGAATCTGAAAGGGTTGGTAGAGTTCAGAAAAACCATGAAGTGTTTTTCTATTGTCCTCCGATTAGTCCGACATACCAACAACTTATTGATGAATTATGCACAGAGATGATGGTGAAAAAATACAACGAAGTTGAAGTGAAGCTATGTGCCCAATATTTGTGAAAATAGGAATCCGACATATATAATGAATGACAAGCATCTTATTTGTTATCTGTTCGATCGCATAAGAGGAATTCGACTACTGCTGTATGTGGAGATAGAATCGACAAGTGTGAAGTGTAAAATAGAATTTGAGAGGGAAGTTGAACCTTTAATTCCCATTTTTTGGAAGCATTGCTAGAGAAGGTGAGGATGGAGGTGTTGTAGATTATGATGCTTGTGTTATTGTAGGTTCAAATAAAAAATAGAGTTGGAAGTAATCCGAATGAAACATTAAGTATTTTTGGATCTAGATAATTCTGATAGTGAACATACGAGCGGGTTAAGAGAAGATGGTGGTTGTGCTATGAATGTGGTAGTTGATGAAGTTGTTTGTGGCAGTAATAAGTTGATACTGGTGTGCCAACAAAGCATAAGGATGGTGATGGCGATAATAATTTGGAAATGGTAGTTTATGAGAAGACAAACAATTAAAATTGTGCAAGAGTTTGATGGCAAGAAGGATGTACAAGGAATTGTAAGGAAGGGTTCACTTAAAGCTCTTTCTAGATATAGAACATTGAGTTCTGATTCAAGCTATGGGAAGTACGATGCAAGTTTGCCGTAAGTTGTTGTAAATGGAAATTACGCGTGACAGTAATCCCGAATTCTAAACAATTTAGTGTGAGAACATACTATCCCATTCATAAGTGTTCACTTGTATCTAAATTGTTAAAAGCTACAAAGGGTACATCACAATTGGTTAAGGATTATATGAATGAGGAATATGCCGAGAAATATGAAACACCTCCAACAAAAGAAATGATAGCGTGTGTAAAAGCAAAGTACGACGCCAATGTATCGTATTTGATGGTATTAAGAGGCTAAAGTTGTGCTTAAAAGGAAATTCGTGGTGATGAGTTTGAATATTATAAGAGGCTTCCATGGTGGTTGCACATGTTTACAGAAAGAAATCCCGGATTTGTCAATAATGTTCAACTGGACGGTGATAGAAAAAGCTTCAAATACCTTTTTATGGTTGTCGGAATGACTATAAGAGGATGGAAATACATGCGTAAAGTGGTTAGTCTAGATGCCACATTTCTAACAGGATCGTAGAAGGGAGCATTGATCGTGTCAACCGTGCAAGATGGTGAACATCACTAATATCCTCTTGCTTTAGGAATAGCCGACAAAGAGTAGGACGAATCATAGATGTGGTCTATGTCAAGGTTCAAAGAGGTGATATCGGATGGACGTGATGTCGTTGTGATCCCGTTAAGTGGGTAAGATACAAATTTAAGGGTGAAAGGTACAACTTATTACCCACTAATAGGACCGAGTCAATAAATTCAAAGTTGAAGACATCAACATTTTTTCGATCCTAGCACTTTTAGATATTTCTTTGGAAAAGACAGTAGAATGGTTCCATAGGGATAGGTTGGAAGCAGCTACTGGTGATGATTCTCAAAAGTTATGACCCTTACGTTGAGAAAACATTACATGAATGATTTGGACATGCATCCAAGTATGAGGTGAGAAATGAGACTGGTAAAAGATTTGTAGTGAGCCTTCAGAAAAGAACATGCGACCTTGAAAATATTTAATGTGGATAAGTATCCATGCAGTCACGCAATCGTGGCCCCACATAAGGTTGGTAAAGGTTACAAGATACCAAAACTATTTTCAACATACTATCTCCGGGAGACATGATGTTTGGCTTACCGAGAAATCGTGTATCTGGTTCCTGATTACAGTGATTAGAACGTTCCTCCTCAATATTCAGAAGTTACGGTTTTACCTCCTATGTTAGCTTAGAAAAGGCAAAGTGAGAGGCCTAAAGAGAATTGTTATCCTGGACCAATGAGGCTCGAAAAAACCCCCATCTTCGTCGAGACAAATCGTTCCAAATGCCAACTTCATTGACAATGTTTGGAACGTGATAACCCAGACAATGCCAACTTCCAAAAAAAAAAAGAAGAAGAAGAAAGGTTTGTTAGTTTGTCATATTATATTATTTGTATTATTAGTTTGTGATATTATATTATTTGTATTATTTGGACTAAACATTCGTGACTTTCATCATAATAATTCGATAAATTCTTCAAGTTCACATATATGTTTCCTCATCGACATTTAAGTTCTATTGTGACCTTTTTTACTCAAGTGACATATGCAACCCCTACGACCCTTGCAACCCTGGTCATGTTTTCGACCCTAACAACATATGCGACCCTTTTGACCCATGGGACCCATGTGACCCATGTGACCCTTCTGACTCATGGGACCCATGTGACTCATATAATCCTTGCGACTCATCATTTTGATGTCAGATTTCTGCCTTTTCGAATGCCATCTATGCCTTTTTTTATTACCAACTGTGCTTTTTTAATATGTGTGTCTACGACACTTTGTCCATCTATCTCTGTTATCCCTATATTAAAAGGTTCATCAAGTTCTCTAAGTCTCATTATCTCACCCATTTGAGATGAGATTGAATCAGGAGAATCCCATCTCTATCTTCTCTTTGTCTATGTATCTAACCCCAAATTCTCAGAAAAATCTTTATGACCTTTGTGACCTTCGTCACGAAGGTCACATGGTGGACGCAGGGCATCGTATTGTCTCTGTGTTACTCAACGTCTTGGTAATTCGCAGACTCGGTCTCTATGCAGCCACACACAAGTCCTTACAACGTAGATGGAGGATATTATAATTTATCTACATTATTTAAAGTTTTGGTAATCGCCAGACTCTGACATCGTGCTGCATGCACACTACTTAAGGTTACGTTTGCAGATGAACTTGGAGATGGAGTTGAGTCACATCGAGTAACCCTTGAGATGGGGCTGAGTAATCTCAGCCGTATGTGATGTGTCTCTCCGATGTGTCTCTAAACTCTGCAAATGTGTCCTTTGGGACCTTTTGTAACCTTCTTTTTCTTTCCCTTTTTCTAACCTTTGTGAGTCAATCATTATAAATAAACATTAAACGTTGAAAATGTCTAATTTTGCATCTATTTTTCGTAATTATATAAAATTCATAAGGTCGTTTACGTCCTTTCATCCTTATAAATCCATAAATTTGTCAACCCTTAATTGGCATCAAGAAGAATGAATCAAGTTTAAACGGGAACCCATCCGACTCATGCGACCCAATATGATCCTTGTGCGATCCTCAATTGGAATAAATTAGAACGATACATAAACGGGAATCCATCCGACTCATGTGATCCAATATGACCCTTGTGCGACCCTCAATCGGAATAAATTAGAACAATGCATGTTTATTTAAACGAGAACCCATCCGACTCATGCGATCTAATATGACCCTTGTGCAACCCTCATTTAGAATAAATTAGACTGTTGTATCAACGAGACCCATCCAACTCATGCGACCGAAATATGACCCTTGCGAGACCCTTAATTGACATAAATTAGAACGATACATATTTATTTTGGGAACCCATCCGACTCATGCCAACCTTGTGACCCTTATGCGACCCTTAACTGGAATAAATTAGAATGACTCATGCCATTTGATAATGTCTAAATTGTTAGATATTTTATCTATCTCTATAGTTTTTATTATAATTTTTTATTTAACCGAGCTATTAAGTACAATTTAGTCTTCTTCTAGTGTTTTCTCATGTTTTGCAGGAAATGGGATATCGGGTTACAAACACAAGTAAAAGTCAAGAAATATTGGAAAAACTACTTCAAGTTCAGTTGAACACACTTAACATCAAAGCTTCCCTCGGCCACAAGAAATAGAAACACACGGTTGGCACACATGCTATAGTGGGTTTAGGCATCGGGAGAGTCATTCCCTAGGAAAGAGCTTGAATTCCCTGAACTCATGATAATATCTATAACCATGATCTTCAATAGCACTTTGTTGCATCATTGTATTGGATTTGTTTGGATTTTAATGCTTTATATTGGATTTTTTCTCTCAATTGGTTTGATAGATTGTTCTTAATGCTTTCATCCTTGTTGATCACATGTTGTAATGAATTTAGAGGTTTGTCTAGGTTGGGAGGTCAGATTTGAGTCATGGAAATAACCCTAGAATGAATTAGGTTAATGAGAACCTTCGCTGGCGACTTAATCCATTTTAGGAACCGTGAGAATTGAGGTTGAATTCCCTATTAAGTTTGAGTTGCCTACTGATCTTAATGCATCTAGATGTTTGATTTGCTACATTTGGAGATGAGTACGTTAATTTTCTAGGTAGTGGATTTAGGTGTCGATAGAGTCCCTTCCGATAATTGATTTTGAGTTCTCCATTGATCGAGATAATCTGATTTCATGATTCATAGAAACATCCATTACATGTCTGGGTATTTCTCGAAAACTGTGATGCTTTATCTTATTGAGTTTATCCCGTTAGTTAGTTAGTTTAGTTTTTACTTTGCATTCTAATAACTTGATTTATACATATCCTATTTATTAGTTCAAATAACTCTATTGTTGCATTGGTTTCCTAATGTCTGAACTTTGTATTAGGGCGCAATTATTTCCAGAGTCTTTATTTGTTTTTCGTATTCCCGTGTTTTTATTGCCTAAGGTACTTTATTGCATGAGAGCGAAGAAGAATAAATGGCAGAACATCACAATGTAAACGTGCCACCAATACAAGCTGTATTAACCTATGGATCATACATGGCTCCTAGGCACACACAAATATTGTCTAGCATCGTTAGGAGGAACGCTCACATCGAACTACAACTGACATTCATTCAAATGCTTAGCAGTGCAGCGTTCAGAGGGAGACCTGTTGAGGATCCAAATCATCATCTCACTGACTTCAAGATGCTTTGCCAAACCACTAAAGCCGGAGAAGGAGTTTCGGATGAAGATATCATGCTAGTTGTCTTCCCGTTCTAATTAAAGGATAAAGCAAAAGATTGGTTGTACTCTCAACCGCCAAACTCGATATAGTCATGGAGAGATCTAGAGGAGAAGTTCATGGCACGTTTCTTCTCTCAGAGTAAAGCTCAGCTCGCCAAAAATCAGATTAATACATTCGTACAAGGGGCGTCCAAAAGCTTATATGAAGCACGTGAACGTTTTAAAGCCTATCAATGCCTTTGCCCACACCACGTCATGGATCAGAGTTATGTCATACACAATTTTCTACAAGGACTTAAGGATAACATGATGATTCTGATCATAGCCGTAGCTGGAGGTTCTTTGAGTAACCTCAGGTTTCCACAGATCGAGTACTTGATCGATATTATAGCCGATGAAGGCAACAACACTGTTGGATAATATAGCCACAACACTCCATCAAGGGTGGCTCACATGAACGAGACACATTCTTTATATGCCGGTTTAGCCAAAGTGAAGGACCAAGTCATAGAGATTGATCATTTGCTTTCCTAATCACATCGTCCGCATTACTCGGAGGAATCATGGGGATAAGAAGTTCAGAGGAATGAGGAAGTGAATTACGTAGGAAATAATCAGCCTCTAGGGAACACATACAATCTAGGACAAACTTCTCGTATAGGAACCCCGGTGGTGCGTTGAATGCGCAACATCTATTGGAAAAGTTTCAGCCAAGGGTGATGCAATGAAACCAGAACTTCCAGCCAAGAATGCAGCCTCAAAATCATGGGTATCAGCCGCGTGTGCCACCACCGATCCAACCTAAAGCAGCCTCCGATATTACAGCCATGTTCGCCCGCCTCCTCCAAAAGCAGCAAAATCAAAACAACCTATTGATGTGAGAGAAAGAAGAGCAAGACAATGCCAATAAGAATAAGGAGTGCTTTCAAAACCATCTTAGGCACTTGGAAATGCAAGACGCACAATTAGCACAAGAAGCAGCACGCCTGCAAGGACTTCTACCGGGGAGACCGAAAGAGAATCCTCGAGAGCACGCAACGCGAGTGGTAAGATAGTGGATTAGCCTGCTCCTCCAACGTTTGAAAGGGGTGAAGCATCTATCACAACAACGGAAAAGGATGTCAACGAGCTTAAGGAGAAGCCCGAGGAGGAAGAGGATCCAAAGTATGTAAACCCATCCCCAAGGCCACCTCCTTTGTCGTTTCCACAACGTCAACGCAAGAAAACGATAGATCAACCCACTCCTTCAACATTTGAAAAGGGTGAAACGTCTACCACAGCAGTAGAAAAGGCTAGTGACGTTGACAAGCACGAGAAGAAACCCGAGGAGGAAGAGGAGCCAAAATACGTATAACTCGATTCAAGGCAGCCTCCTTTGCCATTTCCACCTTCTCAACACAAGAAGAATGATGATGCCCGATTCGCTAAGTTTTCACTACAAGAAAATCACGATTTAGGGACTGAAGAATCCGTCCCGAATCCGTCCCTAATCCTGTTTAGGGACGGATTAGGGACGACCAGTGGTAGTCCGCAAACGCGCATCGCCAAATATCATATGTCCCCAATCCATCCGCAATTAAGGACGGAAAATTCAGTCTGCAAACGGTCCGCATTTAAGGACGAAAATTTCAGTCCGCAAACGGTCCCTAAAAAGAAAAAAATAGGACTCAGAATTTGGGGACGGACAACAGTGCGTCCCCAAAAATTAGGGACGGAAAGCTGGTCATCCCTAAAAATTGGGGACGGATGGCCAATTTTAGGGCCACCATCCGTCCCCAATCTTAGGGACGACCACCATCCGTCCCCAATTTTTAGCGACGGAAAATGGTCTGTCCCCAATTTTTTTTAAAGTAAAAAAAAATTAAATAAAGTTTGATTAGATTAAAATATAAAAGTTAGTACATAACAATAATTAAAAAGCATACATATAACTAATATTTTTAATACTAATCCGTTGGAGGTATTTCTGAATCGTCGTGATCGGAATCATTGTTCTAAAATGCATCCCAATCGATCTTAGGCATTTGCGATTTCATCATGCGCAGAAACTTTTTATTCGCCTTTCTGATCATTCAGCTCGCTTGCTTGATCGTTCAGCCTCCTTTAGTGCTTATTCAACGCGCCTTTCAGATTCTTGTTGCGCCTCGAACACTTTTGATAACGTATGTCGAAACTCGTACTCTGATATTTTTTCTTTACCCTTGGAGGAAGTTGAATGTTGTGAGGCCATTCCTCCAAGTCCGAAAATATGACCTTTGTATGGCGTAACTTGCTGTAAAACAAATATCTAAAATTAATGACATTTATAAATAGTAAAATTATATCATATTGAAATGTCATTAATTTACCTCGAGATACAACTCGTTGTCCTCTTCCTAACTAAGGGTAGTTTGTGTTTCGTCTTCTCTTGGGGGAATTTGCGATACTCATTCCGCTGCCATGTTTTCAATTTCATCGTGAAGACTTTTCGCCTTGGGATCCACCCACGAACCATCTGACTTCTTAACATGCGTAAGTTCCAACAATTCTAGGTACGATGGTTCGGATCCCTTCTCTTTCGCATGAAACAAATAAAAAAGATATAAATTTAATGAAATGTTAATTTTATATAAATGCATACAAAGTAGAATAAAGCTTACCAGATCTTCGTATACTTCTGCAAAAGAATGAGATCTGCCGTATGTACACTCATCCCGTATCCTTCTCTATCAGAACGCCGAGATTTACTTGCTCGCTCGCTTTTTTGCTTAAATTTTAGATCATCCCAATGTGCGCACATCTGATCTCAAACATCTTTCGCTATCCAAAGGGGGTTTCCTTTCTTCTCTCGTTTTTTTTTGACATATACTTACGATAGACTTGAGACAAACTCCCGCATGTTTGTCAAATTCGGACTTTACTAGTCCGGTAATTTCGGATTCCAATAAAATTTTTGCTGAAATAATAAAAAGCTTATTATATTTAAATTGTAATTTCAATTACATGATAAAATTAAAATTTGTTTAAAACATACCACAAATGATTTCCACCATCGTT
>CM071874.1:22864322-22890782 GCA_036759665.1 Gynandropsis gynandra
ATCGCACCTGCAGTAGCTAAGAACGGTCTACCAAGTATAATAGGTATCCTAACATCCTCTTCAATATCAAGTACAACAAAGTCAGCGGGTATACATAAATTACCTACCTTAGTGGGAATGTTCTCAACGATCCCCACAGTATATCTTACCGAACGATCAGCGAGTTGGAGAGACATCTTGGTAGGTGTGAGATCGCCGAAGTTCATCCTCTTGAAGACTGAATGTGGCATGAGGCTCACGCTTGCTCCTAAGTCACACAACGCTTTATCAATATCGAGATTACCTATTGTGCATGGAATGGAGAAGCTTCCGGGGTCCTTCAGCTTCGGGGGTAGCTTGTTTTGAAGAATGGCGCTGCATTCCTCGGTGAGTGCTACCGTCTCACTCTCTTCGATACGCCGTTTGTTGGACAGAATTTCTTTGAGAAATTTGGCGTACGTGGGCATTTGTTTACGCCGTTTGTTGGACAGAAATTTCTTTGGAAATTTGGCGTACGTGGGCATTTGTTCGAGGTCTTCTACAAAAGGTATGTTAATTTTCAGTTTCTTAAGTATCTCTACAAACCGTCCATACCTTAGCTCATTTTTGCTGCTCACCAATCGCTGAGGAAATGGTATTGGAGGTTTGTACGCCGGTGGAGCTACATACGGTTCTCCAATTCTGATTCAGCTCCTCCCTCGTTCACAATGCCCTTTCCCTTATCCACTGTCTTCCAGCAACTCTCTCTTGCTCTTTCGGGGGTGAATTCGTGAGTACATTACTGCTGCGCAAGGTGATGGCGTTCACGTGCTCTCTCGGGTTAAGATCGGGCTTACCGAGAAGCTATCCAGGATTCCGAGAGGATGAGGCAGCCTGTTGTGCTATGGAGTTTTCTAACATCTTCACATGTGTGCTCAAAGACTCCATATGAGATTTAAGCTCACTAATCGCTGTCCCCACGTCCGCGTTGAATTTGGTTTGAGTCGATTGTTGCTGCTTTTGCTCCTTGATAAATTCAAGCAATACCGCCTCAAGGTTTGATGAAGGGGCTTGAGGGGGTTGACGAGCTTGCGGAACTTGCTGAGCTTGCTGGAATTGCTGGTTGTTTTGCTGGAGATTATACTGCCTTTGCGGAAACCCCGAATACTTTACCGGTTGAGTCATTCGATACGAAAGATTCGGGTGATTTCTCCAACTCGGGTTGTAGGAATTCCCGAATTGAGTGTTGCCTTGCTGCTTGGCATAATTCACCTATTCGAGATCCTCATGTACCGTGCATTGATACGCTACATGCTCCGTATCTCCGCAATTTGCATAGTACATGGCATTCGCTGCATTACCCGTAGCTCTGTTCTGATTAGGCTCATATAAACGACGAGTGCTATTAGGCATAGCTCTCGGAGTTGACCATATGGTGTGGTTCATGGCGAGGTTATCGATCAGCTCGAATGCCTCCTCGACGCTCAGATCCATGAATGATCCTCTTGCAGCGTTATCCAACGTCGTTCGGTGCTCATCTGAAATTCCGTTATAGAAAGCTTGGATAACGTACCACTGCTCAAGACCATGGTGTGGACACAGTTGTAGAAGATCCTTGAATCTACCCCACGCCTTAAACAAAGTTTCTCCATCTCTGCATCTGAAGGTTGTGATTTCCCCCCTCATCTGAATCGTCTTGCTCGGAGGAAAGAAACGTGATAAGAACAATGTGCAGAGCTGATCCCAAGTGGTGATAGATCCGGCGAGGAGCGATTGCAGCCAAGTTTTTTCTCTTCCCCCAATTGAGAAGGGGAAAAGACGCAATAAGATCGCGTCCTCTGAGACTCCGTGTATTTTGAAAGTACCAGAAAGCTCAAGTTAGTCTCTGAGGTGCTGATGGGGATCCTCATGGTTTCCACCCATGAATTGCTTCTGATAAAGCATGTTGATCATTGCTGGCTTAATCTCGAACTAATCTCTTGCAACAACAGGCATCCTTATGGCTGTTTGCACGTTGTTCATGTTCGGCACCACGTAATCCCTTAGACGACGTGGTGGAGGAGCCTGTGGTTCTCGCGGTTGAGGCGCGAGTGGCTGTTGCTGCATTTGCCCCAAATTACCAAGAGGTAACTGAAGCTGTTCGTGGCCGTTCTGATTATCCATATCTCGTTGATCTGACGGCTCTGTGTTATCTTCTTCCTTACCCTTTCTCAGTAGTCTACAAGTTCGTTCGATCTCTTGGTCGATTCGGAGTAGACTAGAAGTGCCTTGAGACCTAGTCATAAACCGACAAAGAACAAACGAATGGAATTAGGTAGAAAGAATTGAAAGAAAATAAAAACAAAAACAAAGACAAAGCAAGAAAGACTCTAGGCTCGAATCTAAGAGGCGTTGACAATAGTCCCCGGCAACGGCGCCAAAAACTTGATGCGTTCTCAAAGTTAAATAAATAAACTAAACTACCCGCAAGTGCACGACACGTGTGTAGTACTTCAGGTGTCGATCCCACAAAGACTACGCAACACAACCTAAACTCTAACTATGAATCAAACTTGCTAATGAACGAAATATGGTTTGAAGAATGAAATACTAAAAGCAAATAAACAAACTAGTTCTTATGAATGAGACAAACGTTCAAGGAAACCGGTTTCACCACAAGACTACCGAAACCAACAATCAATCTATCTATCTTGCAATCCCAGTCAAGTTATCCAAGACAGACGATCCTAATATGATATCTACCGTCTCTCGAGGCATAGACACGTGATCTAGTCAAGTTGCCCCCTACTTTCGTGGCTGACACCCTAAACTAAACCCATAAGATCTGTGATTCATCCGTTTTACCCTCAACCGCTGCTACCCTACTTTCGTGGCCTAACCTCGGTTGTTCTAAACCTGATCTTCTAGGACTAGAATTCTCCTTTCGGTCCTTCTCCTAACCCCTTACACATGCATCTACGTGGCCTTTGTAAACACAAGTCATTTAAGCACTCAGATAAAGAATAGATAAACGAAAACGGGAAGATGCATTCAAAGATAAATCAAAAGGGGTTTCGGGATAGCCATGGGCTAATCCCTTCTCCTAGAACAAATAAACTACTCGCTCATGCGTCTGTAAACAAACATAAATGAAATAGAAAGTCTAAGGAACATGAAAGCCAAACAAAAACCGAAGTTTGGGGGTTGATCTCCAATGCTCCTCGTGTGCCTCCTCGCAAGAATCTCCTCCTTCTTCTCTCCTCTCTCCTTGATCGCGAACTGAATAAAGTCTGCTCCAATGTCGCCTCTGGCCTCCTTTTATCCCTCTAAAGTCGTTTTGCTTATTGTCTCCATCCCCCACAAACTTCCATTTGTTTTAAGTCAATTTAACTTAATTGAAGTTGCAGAAAAGGGTTGCGACCCGAGCGGGCGGTGCAATTTACCCGCTCGGGTACGGCGAGGTCGGACGCGCAGGATCGCGATCCGCATGGAATGCCCGATCGGGCTGATGGTGTGCCGCTCGGGTATGAGGTCCAGCTCGTGCATTTCCTTGCCCGAGGCATGCGTTAACTGCGCACCAAAATTGCCGTGGCTCTTGCCCGCTCGGGTGTGAGTTGTGCCCGATCGGGTGGTGGCTCTTCATGCTAATTCTCGTCCCGTTTGTCCCGTGATGATCCTCGATGTTGGTACTTAGCCTCGTGCATGTCCTTTAGCTCTGAAATGAACCGAATACGCGTAAAAACCTGTAAGAACATGAAAACACGAAAACAAGTAAAACAGATATAGAATCATACGTAAAGCAGCACATATATATCATAAACATCTATAAAATCGTGCAAGAAATACGTATGAAAACGAGATGATCAGTATACGTACCATAGTCCGTCGTTTCCACAAATAGGGTCTAAATGAGGAAGCTTGCGTCGTTCTTCATCTATTGCTAAAATTTCTTCTATTGTTGGTTCATCGTGCATCTCAGGTTCGTGATGCATTACTGGAACGGGTGGTGGTAGGATTTGCGGATAATAAGGAGCATATTGCACCGATTGTGTCGATCCAGTGTTTCGGAAGAAATTTGGATTCATATATTCTTCAAACCCTAAATTGGAATGTTGGGAGATGAAAGGTTGCCCCTTTCCTCGGACTGAGGGTGGTTTCTCGTTTTACCGCCTCTTCCAAGGCGTCGCGACATAATGAAATGTAAAATTAAAATATTATGTACGTTAGAACGAAAAACATTTTCTGATTCATTTGTGGTATGTTTTACACAATATCTTGAAATGGGTTTTTTTTTTAAACAGAGACAGGTCCTATTGTGGAAATTTGTTTTCCATTAGTAAAAAATCATTGTAACATGTTCTTTAACCAATGAACTTGAAGTGACATCATCGAAGTGAGCACCATTGAATTGCAGAATCTACGGGTGGACATAAACAAATTGCAGGTTCAAGAATTGGAGCCTTGCTCAATCCAACATACACAAATTGCAGGTTCTAGCTCTACTTGATACCCTTTTCTACGTTTGATCATCCTGATTTTTGCAGGAGATAAATTTAGCTAGAAATAAGGTGATGATACGAAAGGGAACAAATGTATGGCCGAGAGAGAGAGAGAACAAACTCGAACCGAATATAGAACACGAACGGAAGAGGGAACAAACTATAGAACACAAACGAAAGAGGGAACAGACGTATGGCCGAGAAAGAGAGAGAGAGGGAACAAACTCGAACCGAGCACTCACCTTATGGCCGAGAGAGAGAGAGCTGCGGTGGGGGCGACGGGGGCGATGATGGGCGAGAGGGAGAGCTGCGGCGGGGGCGAGAGAGTGAGCTGCGGGCGGGCGAGCGGGCGACGTGGAAAATGCGTAAGAGAGCTGCCGTCGAAAATTTAAAGACAATTGGGGACAGGCTCATCCGTCCCAAATTCCGGGATCGGGACAGGACGATGTGTCACGACGCGACGATGTGCCGGGACGCGACGATGTGCCGAGAGGGGACGATGTGCCGGGACGGGACGGGATGGGATGGGATGGATCGGGACGGGATATCCGTAAACGTCTAACATGAATATCCGTAAACATTTAACAAATCATTAAGAAATAGAAACAATTCGTAAACATTTAACAAACCATTAAGCCGTTAATACGTCTTACATGAATATCCGTAAACTCTCAACACCGAATAAACAATGCATTAAGAAATAGAAACAATTGAATATCCGTCAACGTTTTAACATGATTCATCATCTTCAGAGTCACACAATTGTTCCGTCAACTGTATCTTATTCAAATTCGTATTTTTCTTTTTCTTCTATATCTTCATAAAGATCATCTTCATTTCTTTCGATTTCTTCTATTTCACCGTGCGTAAGTTCTTCAACACGTACCTCGTCAATAGCAATAATCTCGGTCATTTGTTATTGCAATGGAAATTGTTGTTGTTTTGTGTTGCCGATAAATTTGCCCCTCGAAAGTATCTTCGTTCTGATACGCCAACCTGAAGATCTTCTAATATGCGGATAGGAAACGTAACAAACTTGATCGCCTTGTGACGCAAGAATAAAAGGCTCGTATTTTGCATATCTTCGTGTGGAGTTAACTTCTACAACGCCTAGTTTGTTTACTCTTTTTTCGCGACCGATTATTGGATCGAACCAATCACATCGAAATAACATCACTTTTAAACCTACATAACCTACAAAAAATATAAAAATATGCGTCATCCAAAATGACATACGTGGTAAGGATAACATTGTTTTAAATTTTTTTTCCATACATGATATTCCAATTGCAAAATTTCCTTTAAAATCCCATAAAAATCTTGTTCATCGACCGATGCACAATAGCATTAACCTTTCACACATATACCAAAATTCATCGTCGACTTCAATTTTCCATGTTCGTAAGTGTGAAAATTATAACCACGTGTAAAATACATAGGCCAACTCATAACTTTCACAATCGGTCCTTTGACAAGATATCGTAGCCACAACGGGTGATTGCCCATCTCAACCTGCAATACATGTACAACTTAGACACATCGTCGGAATATAAAAGTTATTTTTGTATTTCTTCCCAGACATCCCAAATGGATTAAAACCATCGGTACAAAGGCCTAAATAGACATTTCGACTCTCAGTCGCAAAATGAGGATATACCTTGTTAAAGTGTTTCCACGCCTCACCATCTTAGGGATGACACATCTCTCCTTCACGACTTGAATGCTCAGCATGCCATCTCATGTCGCTTGCGGTCTCCACAGATTGATACAATCTTTTTAATCTATCTGTAATTGGTAAATACCACATACGACGATATGGAACCGATTTTCCATTCTTTGTTAAATAAAACCGATCTTTTCCACAAAATAGACAATTACTCATCTCCGATGTCTCTCTCCAAAAAATCATGCAATTGTCTTGACAAACATCAATCTTTTGTATGGTAATAAATCCAAAGATCGCATCATCTTCTTTGTCTCATAATAGGAGTCTACTGCATTATTATCTTCTGGCAAATAATCTCTTACTAATTGCAATATCGAATCCATGCAATTTTCAGACAAATTATTTTCTAATTGCAATATCGAATCCATGCAATTCTTAGACAAATTATTTTCAGTCTTACTACAACCATCATAAAGTGGATTCCTAGCACTTTCTAGCATTTCAAAAAAAAATTGCTTCTTCATTCGGATCTTTTTCAATATTTTCGTTTGTCACAGAATACATTTTGCACCATTTCCACATAAGGGTTAATTTCTACATATTGAGAAGACTCAAACACTTCATGTTGTATAATGCCCGTACTAAAGTTTTCCACAACATTACTAGGTCGTGGTACAAAATTTTCTCCATGACATAACCACATGAAATAATTCGGAGTAAAACCTCTGAAATAAAGATGCTTCCAAACAATTCTCTCATTAACAAATTTTTCATTCTTGCATTTGACGCATGGACAAACCAACGTATCCGTTTCTTTGTAAACTTGTTGATTCGTCGCCATTGTCATAAACTACTATAAACTCCTTCGATACACCTTGAGATTCTGGATCAATTCTTCTGTACATCCATTGTCTAGAAACGAAAATGTTCGATCTTGATGAAGATACCATTATAATCGCAAACACTATAGAAGATATGTGGTGAAAGATATGAGAGTTGCTTATGAAAAACGGATCAATGGTTGAGGGGTTAAATAGATTATTTCTAGACGAATTAGGGACGAATTACAGACTAAGAAAATAGTTTGTCGAAGAGTCGTCCCGAATCCGTCCCTAAATTGGTTTTTTGAAGTCCCTGATTAGGGACGGCCTCTACGTCGTCCCTAAAATTGGGGACGGAAGGAAACGCCGTCCCTAAAGTTAAGGACGAAAGTTCCGCCGTCCCTAAATTTGGGGACGGAAGGTGCCTCTGTCCCTGAATTTGGGGACAGAAGGTGTCGCCGTCCCTAAATTTGGGGACAGAAGGGGCCGTCGTCCCCAATTTTCGGACGCCCGTGCTCTATCGTCCCAAATCTGGGATGCCCTACTCATCCGTCTCTAATCCGTCCGTATTTCCGAACCAATTAGGGAAGGTTCTTTAGTACACAAAATTGCGGACGGATTCGGGACGGATTTCATTATCCGTCCTAATCCGTAATCCGTCCTCAAATTTAGGGACGGAAATCGCAGTCCCCAAATTCCGTCCCAAATCTTGAATTTTCCAGTAGTGTTTCTTAAATGTTGAAGAAGATGTCCATCACCATTCACGAAGCGTTGAAGAAAATGCCATCATACGCTAAATTCTTGAAGGATGTGCTTGCAAACAAGCGAGACGTGGAGGTTGAGACCGTGATGGTGATAAATTCGATGCGGCAACCAAACATACCAAAGAAGAGGCCTGATCCAGGTATATTCGTGGTCCCTTGTAAAATAGGTGATTATGAGTTTAACCATGCACTTATTAATGTCGGAGCAAGCGTAAGTGCGCTACCATTTTCTCCATGTGAGAAATCGGATCTTAGGGATAGAATGGATCTTAGGACTACACGACTCACCATGGCTGATCATAATGTGAGAATCCCGGAGGGCTTGCTGGAAGACGTATCATTACAAGTCTAGAAGTTCTTCTTTCCATCTGACTTCGTTGTCTTAGACATGGAGAAGGACAAGAAGACTCCGATTATCCTCAGGAGGCTGTTTCTCAATACAGTAAATACGACCATACATTGCACCGAAGTAAGACTCACATTGAAGTTCACCAATGAGAAAGTGAAGTTTAATCTAAATGACACTCTCAAGCAGCCGTGCATGATCAATTTGGTTTTCCACATCGACGTCTTGGAGAAATTAGTCGAGGAAGTTCTTGAAGAATTTGGGAGTATGGATTCCCTAGAAACAAATCTTTTAGAAATTGGAGAAAAATTATATAAGGACCCAAGCGACCTGCTGGACGAAGGAATGAAAAAGGAACTTCCGGACCGAGAGTTATGCGCGACCCGAACACACATGAGCACAATCCGATTAGACTTTCGCCCGATCGAGCTGTACACTAAGTACGACCATGGTTCTTCTTTTCAGATCAACATAGTCGAGCTAATGAAAGACATGGCCGCACCGATGGAATCTGCAAAGAGCCCAACTGATCCATGTGCTATACCCAATCGAACATCCTATGCACGCTAGATGCTGCACACATGACGACGATGAGGACGTCCACCCGATGAGTAAAGCATCTTGGTCAGGATTGTGACCTTAAAAAACCGCTTCTTGGGAGGCAACACGAGCTTCATATCCTTTGTTATTTCTTTTTATGTTTAGAACCAAATTCTTTTCCTTTTCACACGCATACACTCTACTAGCTGTCACGTTATATCTTACTCTCTCTCTTTTGGATTGTGTGATTCTTTTTCACAGGTTCTCCACTTTAATAGCATCCACAACGGGATAGACACACACATCATCCAACTGCACTACCAACTAAGAACAGCAAGCATACACAAGGTGAACACGTTCTAACTTTCTTTATTCGAGTCTTGGTATGCGAGTTCTTCTTTAAGGTTCTAAACATTGGGACGATGTTCCGTTCAAGTCTGGGGGGGTACTCTTTGAGTTACATGTTTATGATTAGGATGAGATGCTGAGTTCTTTGTTTTTATTTTAACATTTATGTTATTTTCGTTAGGATTATAGAGACGTATGTCTAATACGAAATTTTGAACTTTAGACACCATTGTGTAACTTTATCGAATCGGGAACAAAAGCCTAGGTTTGCTGAAAATACCTTTAGATATCTATTAGTCTAGTAGTTATGCATGAATCCATAGCCTATAGTTTTATTCCGCCCCCTAGGCTTCAGCCCCAAGTACTTATATCTCCGAGTATACCGTTCATTCTTTGATTTGCTTCTCTTTTGTTATAATTCCATGAGCTTACACTCCGGTGTCAATAGAATACGTTTCTAACTATTTCAGTCTTACATTGACATGAGTTCATCGATCTTGATAGTTCGGGTCTAAGTGGTGGGTCGAGGCTGTTTTCTATGTCTCAAGGGTTAGAGTCGATGTGTAATCAAATAGTTTGGTGTAAAGAGAAAAAACATTCTTCAATAACACAACCTCTTCATTCCGCTAAGGTTACAAGACCTTATGAATGTGCTAATTGGTAACCTGGGGATAAGTAGAAGGTTGTCCTCTTCAACTCTGACGTCCTAGAAACCGAGCATGAATTTTCAAAGAAAAAAATGTGTGGAAACCGGAAAAGAAGAAACAGAGAAACGAAGAAGAAAAATGATTGTCTTAAGAATGGTATTTCACGTGAGCATAAGAGAATATGTATGGAGATTGGTTGGATGTCCTCTAGGGGTTAGTGAAAGGAACTTAGGTTATGTGTAGGATTGCACGACTCATGACTTTCGGTGGATAGAAGTCTGAACTAAGTCTGCCTAGGTTTATGTTTGTGTGACGCGCTGTTGTGCATGATGGTTGATTTTTCGAAATGCTTGTACTAGTATCCGGTTGTTATCTAACTCTCATTGTGTATAATTTTAGTTTTGCTCGAGGAAGAGCAAAGGTACAAGTCTGGGGGAGTTTGATAACATCTAAATTTTTCTATATTTTCATCTCTTTCTATAGTTAGTTTTATTATAATTTTTTATTTAACCGAGCTATTAAATATGGTTTAGTCTTCGTCTAACATTTTCTTGTGTTTTACAGGAAATGGGATATCGGGTTACAAACACGAGCAAATGTCGGGAAATGTTGGAAAAAAAAACACTTCAAGCTCAGCTGTACACACTCAACACCCTAGCCCCCTTCGGCCACAAGAAATACAAACACACGGTTGGCACATAAAAATGGAAACAATTCCGCCGCTCACAAAATGAAAAAGCCCGCTGCACATAAATGGAAACACGGTTGGAACAAAATGGAAATTTTCGGTTGTGGGAACAACAATTGGAAGAGCACTGTTGTAACATGAAAATGAAACATGGTTTACACAAAATGGAAGCAAGACACTAGAATACAAAATGTAAACTGCCAACCGCTGCAAACAAAATGGAAACAAAGTCGTTGGAGAACCAAAACGAAAATCGGTTGGCGTAACAAAATCAAAATCAGCTAAAAAAAGAAAAAGAAAATCAAAGGCTGCACAGCTAAAGAGAAGAAAAGGAATCAGATGCTGCACAAGAAGAAAGGAGACCGAAGAAAATGAAAACCGAGAAAAAGGAAACAAGTAGAGAAGAATAAATAAGCATGAAAAGGAAACGGGGAGAGCTTAGGTTCAACCTAGAGGAGTTTGGACAGAGGGAGAAGCTAGAGAGGATGAATTGGAGCTGAAGAGGAGAAGGCAATATATGTTTTTGTTTTTTTTTATGTTTAGCAAGTAGATTCGTAGCTACGGGTTAAAATTTTGCCGATATGTAATGAAGGCTGGTGCTTAATACTTGGTTCTATTATTTGATTGTTTTCAAATTGATCAATTGTTCTTAATGCTTTTGTTCTTGCACACCATTTGAGTGAATGATAATAAAAGTCTGATTGGATTGGGAAATGGACTAGATTTTGGAACCTAGCCATGACTTGGGGTCCTAATTGATTTAGAACCTTGGTCAATCGGTCGATTGAACTCGGAATTTAGGATAGTGGTCTTAATTGGGGGATTGGTAATACACATGATAGAAGTGGGTTTAGGTATCGGAAACTCATTCCTTAGGAAAGAGCTTGAATTCCCTGAACTTGTGATAATATCTATAACCATGATCATCAATAATACTTTGTTGCATCATTGTAATGGATTGGTTGGATTTTAATGCTTGATGTTGGATTTGTTCTCTGAATTGGTTTGATGGGTTGTTCTTAATGCTTTCATCCTTTTTTTTATCAATTTTTTGAATGAATTTAGAGGATTGCCTAGGCTATGAGGTCACATTTGAGTCATGGAAATAACCCTAGAATGAATTAGATTAATGAGAACCTTGGCCGGTCAGTTAATCTATTTTAGGAACCGCGAGAATTGAGGTTGAATTCCCTATTAAGGTTGAGTTCCCTACTTATCTTAATGCATCTAGATGTTCGATTTGCTACATCGGGAGATGAGTACATTGATTCTCTAGGTAGTGGATTTAGGTGTCGATAGAGTCCTTTCTGATAATTGGTTTTGAGTTCCCCATTTATCGCGATAATCCGATTTTATGATTCATAGAAATGTCCATTACATGTTTCGGTATTTCTCGAAAACCTATGGTGCTTTATCTTATTGTTTTTATTCCGTTAGTTAGTTGGTTTAGTTTTTACCTTGCATTCCAATCACTTGATTCATACATGTCCTCTTCATTGGTTGAATAAGTCTATTGTTACATTGGTTCCCTAGTGTTCGACCTTGGTACTACACGATCCATATTCTTGTGAAAACGTTTGTCTAGGTATTTATTACTTGAGATTAACCACATCACCATCTGACTCATGCAACCCATTGCAACCCATGTGACCCTTTCGGCCCATGTGACTCTTGTGACTCGTTGGTTCGATGTCGAACGCTTCGACCCATGGGATCCATGTGACCAATGTGACCCATGTGACTCGTCGTTTCGATGTCAGACTCCTGTCCATCCATCTCTCTGCTATGAAAGGCTTCATCAAATCCTCTAAGTCTTACCATTCCACCCATTTGAGATTGAATCGCGAGAATCCATATATGAGACCAAGGGACCCATGCGACCCATGCGTTTCTTTTTTGAAATGCCATTATCAAATATTTTAGTTGTAGATATATAATTAAGAATCAATATAGACAATAATATCAATAATATCGACATTTGAACAAATGTTAAATGTATTGTTTTGAAATTTTCTCAAACTCATCCAACGGGTGCTTAAAACACTACTATCACTTTTGAACACATGCATTCGTTCTACACTTCTTAGAACATGTGTCAAAGTCCGTTTTAACCATTGTTTGATGTTGTAAATCTATTATTTTGAATGATTTTTGTCCTACATCCTTATAAATACATAAATTTGTCGAGTTCGTATCTATTGATGCACATATACGACCCATACAACCCATGCGACCCTCAATTGGAATAAATTAGTTTGACATTGTAAATGAATTATTTTGATGGGTTTTTTCCTTTCATCCTTATAAATAAAAAAATTCGTCGAATTCGCATCTATTGATCCATCTATGTGACCAAGTGACACATGCGTTTCTTTTTTGAAATGACATTATCAAAATATTTTAGTTGTAGATTTCTAATTAAGAAGAAATGTAGACAATAATATCAATAATATCGACATTTGAACAAATGTTAAACGTATTGTTTTGAAATTTTCTCAAACTCATCCAATGGGTTCTTAAAACTATCACTTTTGAAACACATGCATTCGTTCTACACTTCTTGAGACATATAGGTCAAAATCCGTTTTAGCCATTGTTTGACGTTGTAAATGTAATATTTTTTTTATTGGTTTATGTCCTTTCATCCTCATAAATCCATAAATTCGTCGCGTTCTCATCTATTGATTCATATTGCGACCAAGCGACCCATGCGACCCTCAATTGACATAAATTAGTTTGATGCTGTAAATGTATTAGTTTGATGGATTTTTGTTCTTTCATCCTTATAAATCAATAAATTCGAGTTCGCATCTATTGATCCATATATGCGACCAAGCGACTTATGCAATCTATGCGACCCTCAATTGGCATAAATTAGTTTGATATTGTAAATGTATTATTTTTATTGGTTTTTGTCCTTTCATTCTTATAAATCCATAAATATGTCATGTTCGCATCTATTGATCCATATATGTGACCAAACGACCCATGTGATCCATGTGACCCTCAATTGGCTTAAATTAGTTTGACGTTGTAAATGTATGATTTTGATTGATTTCTGTATGTTCATCCTTATAAATCCATTGTATGATTTTGATTGGTTTCACATCTATTGTTCCAAATATGCGACCAAGCGACCCATGTGACCTTCAATTGGTATAAATTAGTTTGATGTTGTAAATGTATTATTTTGATTATTTTTTGTTCTTTCATCCTTATAAATCCATAAATCGTTGAGTTCGCGCTGAGCTTTTCACAAAAATTTCAAACCATAACAGTGTGGTCAAAATTGGTTACAACCTTCTCTTTCGTTGATTAGATGTCAAAGTCTTGTCTTTTCGAATTCCAGCTTTTCTATTTCGCTGATTCGATGTCAAAGTCATGTCCTTTCATCCTTATAAATGCATATTTCCAATTGATGTTTGTATTTTGATTGTGGATTTACTATTATTTTGGATTTACTATTATTATTATTATTATCGGTATTTCATTCCGTTGTGCCCCTTGCCACCCTTTCAACATAAGCCACCCATGCGATCCCTGCGACGCTTTCAACATATACGCCAACATATGCCACCATTGCGACACAACATACATGACCATTGCGACCCATATGATCCAACATACACCAACATACGCGACCCATGCGATCCATTTGACCCCTGTGACCCCTTCGACCCTTGCGAACAATTTGACTCCTACAACCCGTATGACCCATGCGACCCTTTCCATCCTTTCAACATATGCGAGCCAACATACGCCAACATACGCAACTCAACCTATGCACCCCTTGCGACCACTGTGACCCCTACCATCCTTGCCACCCTTTCGACATATGCGACCCAACATACGCAACCCATTTGACGCATGTGATCCATGCGAATCAAGTTAAAACAAATATTAATCAAGTTAACAACAATATTTTAATAAATTTTAAGAAAAATGAATCAAAATTTTTTAAAAAAAATTATCAAGTTATTTATAAATAATATGAATCAATTTCAAGGATGAGATGATGAGATGCCATTAGTCTTGGGGTACATCGATTCTTCCATTCGCAAATACATCAACAACAAACTTCTCATGCATGGATGTCACATTCTCGTCGCAAATTTCGGGGAACTTCTTCTCATATCCTGCTAGAAGGGTTTCTAAGTATTTAAAGGCGAAAACACCATAATCATTAAAGGTTTTGTTCTATGACAAACCTTCATAATACTTGTACTGCCATTTATCTGCTCCGGAAGTCGAGGAATGAAACCCTTCGACTCGAAACATCTTCGGCAAAGTTGTTCTTATAATCTCCATTACCGGATCGATATATGCGACTCCTTCAAACTTCTCTGGAAATCGTATATCGTGATGCATCAGGTTTTCAAATTCATTTTCATGGCTACCCAATGACAAGACATATATCGATTTTTAGGTTATGGAATGTTTACAATCGAGAGCAAGCCATCATACTCCTCCATTGTTTTCGACTTATCTCTAAATGGATAGATTCCCACCAAATAATCAATAAGAGCCTCCGACAATTTTCCATGTCCTTGTACATCCACATCGTGAGCGTCTACATGAAAGCAATATCACAAACATAATATATCTTTGACCCATATCGTGATGAGTATCTCGCGATGCGATTATGTAGCTTGAACAATGCCTCATCCAATTGCTACAAAAAAATTGATACAAATAAATACATATGAACCAAAATGATCTCTGTGATCTTTGTGACTTTCGTGACTACGGTTTAAAAACAACTTACATCATCTTCAAGCCATAGGTCGTTCTTTAATATGATCTCCCAAAACTCTGGCCCCCGGGGGCAATCTCTTCCAGATTTTCACCAATGCTCTTGGCGAGGTTTCATCATATATTTATAAAGATTAGTCAACAGTGGGCCACTAGCATCAATGAATGAAGGCTCTCGGGATATCTTGCCCTCTTTCAATCCCTTGGGCTTCTACACAAAATCTCGATTCCTTGCAGGTTTTTAAACCACCTCTTCTGCGGGTTCTTCTGCAGCAACAACTTTCCTTCGCCCTCTCCCTCACTCTCTCCTCCTTCCTCTTGTTGCCCTTGTTGTTGGTCCACATTGTGGGTTTTGTTCCCCAACTGTTTTTGCTCTTTTCGACGGTGGCTCAGTTGATGGAGGTTCAACATATGGCTTCTGTCTTGCCTTCATTGGTCTTAGCTTTCGTGTAATTACCATTGGACTATCACACTCATCCGATGAAGCTCCAGTATCTGTATAAAAATTACTTCAATCATTAAACTTATCCTTCGTGACCCATGGGACATATGCGACCCAAGCAACCCTTGGAAATATGCGACCCATGGGACATAGGTGACCCTTGCGACATATGCGACCCCTAAGACCCTTGTGACCCATGGAAATATGTGACCCATGCGATCTCTGTGACCCATGCAACCCTTGCGACCTTTGTGACCCATACGACTCATGCCACCTTTTGTGACCAATGCGACCTTTTGTGACCCATGTGACCTATGCGATCCTTGTGACTCAAATGACCTTTGTGACTCAATATTACTTGGCGGAACTTTGACCTCTTTGACTGCAGGTTTTAGACTTCCCTCCACACCAACATCAACGACGACCTCTTCGATAGGAACCATTGTAGTATCCTCATCAGGAACCTCGTCCTTAGACTCATCCTTTGTGACATTGATGTGATCCATGCGTCACCTGCTACATATGCGACTCATGGGACATATGCGACCCTTGAGACATATGTGACTCTTGCGATCCATGCGACCCAAGCAGCCCATGCGACTCGTGCGACCCATGCATCCTTTGTGACCAATGCGACCTTTGTAACCCATGCAACCTTTTGACTCAAATTACATTTGTGACTCAATATTACTTATTTGGTGGAACTTCAACTTCTTTGACTCGAACTTCTGGAGTTCCCTCAGCACCAACATAAGCGGCAACCTCTCTAGCAGGAGCCACTGCAGTATCCTTGGTAGGAACCTTGTCAGGAACACCAACAACATCATCTGCATAAATATTACTTCATTCATTAGACTCATCATTTGTGACATTGATGCGACCATGCAACATATGCGACCCCTGGGACATATGCAACCCTTCCGATATATGCGGCCCTTGCGACCCAAGCGACTCATGCGACCGTGCAACCTTTGTGACCCATGCGACTCATGCGGCCTTTTGTGACCAATACGACCCATGAGACCTTTTGACTCAAATGACCTTTGTGACTCAATATTACTTACTTGGCGGAACTTTGACCTCTTTGACTGGAACTTCTAGAATTTCCTCAACACTAACATCAGCTGCGAAATCTTTGAAAGGACCCACTAGAGTATCCTCCCAAGGAACCTCATCAAGAACACCAACGATAACATCTGCGTAAAAATTACTTCATTCATTAGACTCATCTTTCGTTATATTGATGCGACCCATGCGACATCTGCTACATATGCGACCCCTGGGACATATACGACCGTGCGATATGTGCGATCCATACGACCCTTGCGACCCATGCGACCTTTCCAACCAAGTGACCTTTTGGGACCCATGCATCCCATGCGACCTTTTGACTCAAATGAACTTTGGGACTCAATATTACTTACATGGTGGAACTTCGACAGGAGAAACCACTGGAGGAACCTCTTTAGAAATGTATTCAATTAGAAGAATGATGGCGGCAGATGTAATAATTTCAATTAATCTTGAAATATTTGTCGTATCCTCTTCTAAGCCATCTCAAGAGTCATTTTCAGCCTCTAACTCCATCGACTCTTCGCTTGGCTCTTCTCTTGACACTAGATATGAACGCAAATGAATTCAAAATCATCATTTCTCAAAGTACCAGAAGATTGGTGTCCGGTGCTTGCATGTTTCTCGACAGACTTTGATTTTACCTTATCAACACCTTTGGGATTTTTCGTCTTTGATTTTGGATTAGGCAAATGAAACCTAACATCCTTTAGAAGGTCTCTTACGGCGTTGATGATTCTTTTCTCCGACTTCTTTATTTCTTTTATTAATTTATGCTCCAGTGTCATAGGGCCTGCAACTTCTTCTCCTTCAGCTCAACTTCAGCATCACCTTCTCTTTCTTCATCAGCTTCAACATCACCTACAAATCATTCCTCTTCATCAGCTTCAGATATGGGTGGAACATCTACAACCTCTATTGGTTTTTCACCCATCCTCTTCTTCCTCTTAGTCCCTTTTCCTTTCCCTTTATATTTATCCCAAGAGCTACTTTTCGCATGAGAAATTCATGCTTATGATGTCCTCCTAACAAATACTCTTTGAATTTCGATGTAGATGTTCCATCCATATTTGAACATGGGGTCGTTGCATCCCTTTTAATCCTCAGATCAAAAAGTAAAGCTTCCTCGTCTTGTTCAGCACGAAGAATACTTCGAATATCCTTCAAAAACAACAAATAACCATTGTGACCCTTGTTAATTGTTACCTTAGAATCTCTCATCTGCCTTGCACAGCCTTGGGCATGATAGATTAGTATCCATAACATGAACATACCATCCGTTTTTGCCTAACCTAAGGATGGTTTTGAATGGAAGTAACTGAAATATTAAAACAAAATGTTATGAATACAAAAAGTACGAAAACATTCATGTTATTCGAATAATATATATATATATATATATATAATTACCATTAGTGGGATCATAAAACTGCCAAAATTTTTTTGGTTTTGGTGATTCCCCACTAACGTGCTTGTGGCAAGTATTCACAATCTTCTTGAATTTGTAAAGCCCCTAAGGAAAGCTTTCACAAAATCCCAAGTCATCAACCATGTTAATGAGATCATGACTGATATAATTGTCTGATGAAGACTTGTGATCCAGAACTTGCCACAACAACATCAAAGTTGCCAACCTCATCCGGTGGGTGGAATTCTTCGCCTTTACGACAAACCATGATTCTTTCTTGTCCCGTACAATCACAGAGTCATTTAATAGGATACAAATTTGAACCTTCATCAATATGGAGTTACATTGGAAATAGAATAAATGCCAAAATTGTGACTCCTTGTTGAAATAATGCAACTCATATTCATCTAGGATTCCTCTCAACTTCTTTATTGACTCGTGAGGATAACACTTGGTGGTGATATTTGGCATTATGTCAATGTGCTTGAATTCATAAAGAAACTTCGGCTTTGGCGTCACATGCAAAATGACCAATTAAGAATACATTAGACTTCTATCGACTCAAGCGTCCCTAGCAACCATTGCGACCCATGCAACTCAAGTGACCCTTGCGACTGAAGCGATTCATGCAACTCAAGCGACTTGACCCTAGTGACTCAAACGACCCTATCGATCCAATGAGTCACTTCAGTCGAAGAGGGTCATGAGTCTCAAGCGACTCGCTGAGACTCTTGACCATCTTCGACTCAAGCGACTCATTGAGACTCACACCCATTTGAAATCAACAAAAAATTTTGCTTTCAACAGTCTCATCTCTAATGTATTTTATCTACAACGTAAAACCCTAGAAATCGATCCATTTACAGACGTCATTGAAGATTGACTCGTGCTCTCTTCTTCACTTCTGATCCTTGCCATTTCTTTCTCAATTTAAATTATCCTAGGTCTCAACTTAGAAATTTCCTTCTTGCTTACTTTAAACTCGATCCTTGCTCTTGACTTTGAAATCCCTTCTTGCTCCTTGCTCTCAACTTTGAAACAATTTTTCATTTCGAAAAACTGTCAAACCGTGTGTGTTTTTACGTGTAAATGTAAATTTGTATTTTCTCCATTTTTTTCTATTTAATCATTATTTTTACGAGAGTATATGTGAAGCAAGGAAGCCCTACGCGAACATTGTTGATATTCTCCCTATTAATTATTGCTTCAAACCAATACTAATGAAAACGAAAAAAAAATAAACATTTTTTATATAGCTATTGACGAAATTATAATACATATATTTTGATGTTGACGAAATTATAGGTATAAATTTTTATTTCGAATTTTGATGTTGACGAAATTATAATACATATATTTTGATGTTGACGAAATTATAGGTATAAATTCACATTATAATACATATATTTTGATGTTGACGAAATTATAGGTATAAATTTTTATTTCGAATTATCAATATAAATAATTTATGAATTTTTAATATGACATGTCTAT
This sequence comes from Gynandropsis gynandra, assembly GCA_036759665.1. NCBI lineage: Eukaryota > Viridiplantae > Streptophyta > Magnoliopsida > Brassicales > Cleomaceae > Gynandropsis > Gynandropsis gynandra. Next base: position 22,883,746 of record CM071874.1, read on the forward strand.
AGCGATAATAAGACGTAATAATACAGAAAACACCTTTTAAGAGCAAAGTTGGGTCCATCGACAGGATCATCATCATCATTGTTTGTTGATATACGTCTCTTACTTATGTTCATACTTAGAAGGTTTGACAGCAAAATACAGGAGTCGTTATGGTCGTTGAGAGGATGGGCATTTAAGTAAAATGTTTGAGCATTCATTGTGTGAGAATAAATAAAAGAGGGAAGGCTATTTTGCAGATGTGATTGCATTATTTCTCTTCTTGTTTTGTTCAAACTTGGTGTATAAAAGGCTTCAAAGCCGTGTATCCAATCCTTCAATAAAGGAAATAAACTTTTTTTAGACGTGGAACACGTACAATACTCGATTCGAACTTGTAGTTCTTGTGTCATTCTTTATATATATTAATTCACTCTTCTTTATTATGTGTCCTCTAACAGGGAAGTTATTTGAGTGAAAATGTTGATCATTTTTCAACAATTGGTATTAAAGTGTGGTTGTGATGTGGAATGATCATTGTCGGATGGAAATTCGACGTAACTCGAAGTATTCCAAGGCGAAAAAGAAACGGTTGCAATATATTAAGATTCTCACTGGAAAAAGATTTCCATGTTTACCAAAATCAATACTCTTAGGTTCAAATGAATGATAAGAATCAATAATAAAAAAGTTGAAGAAGTTTAATATAAAATCAAATCTATAAGATCAAAACAAGGATTCTATGTAAATATCGATGATGAAATTACTAGATGTCAAAACGTTAAATTCCAGATTCGATTTTTTTATTGTAGAAGGAAATGATTCTCATTAGCTTGGAAATTATGGGACTTCATTGTTTCCTAAAGAATGATCCTATGTGAGAAAGCAAGGATAGATAGATCCATAAATGGACCCAAAGACCTCGAAATACCAATAACCTCGTTAATTCTAGAATCAATAGAACTATCTAGAATGGCATTTGTGATCACCTTGGAATTAGAAACAGATATTCACAAAAAAAGAAGAAGTTGGATCCATGTTTGAGGCAAGATATGAAAGAAGCATAAAAGTGAGGAATTTGATAATATTATGTTTGCCAAGTCAAGATCTTTGCGAGGTGATGATAAGATCCCAAACAAATTTGATATGCTTTGATACCAATTTGATAAGACTTCAATCAGTCTTGGACTAAGAATGAATCGAACTAGAAACGAAAGAGTATAAGCGTGTGTTTGTGGTGTGTTATAGATCACCAATTCTTATGGTGTATTCAAGATCACCAATCTCCAAATGGTGTATTATATATCACTATTCTCCAATGTCTAAACCAATAAATTATTTTGAAATTATTTGATTGATATTTCATAAGATGGACGATCCAAGGCCTTCTATAGTCAAACATACTCAAGACTACAATTAATTACAAGAACTCAAGACTTGTTCAAAAACTTGGATTCTCGTTGGCCGTTCCAATCTTTAACAATCTTCTTCTTGTCTTCTTGATGCTCTTCTTGAATCTTGCTTCTTGTCCCTGTGTGTTGGCTTCTTATCTTTGAACGACATAGGGAATATAGATCTTATCTTGTTCTTAGATGAGCTAAAGGAACAGGTTCTTAAAAAAATCCCTCCCCGCTAGCATTCACCTTGTCCTCAAGGTGAAAACATGAATATCTCATTGTGAGGTCGTCCGTTGTCTCCCAAGTGGCATTTGCTTCTGGAATTCCCTTCAACCATACCCACATTTCTTTGTCTTTATCGCTTAGTAGTTGCAATAGTGAATTAAAGAACCGTAAGCCTTTGCGATTTCAATGAGGACAACGGAGGCCACAGTTGTTTAGATTTCAAAAACGAAGACAAAGAGTTTGAATTGATACCAATTGTATTCTCCTTCCTTTCATGAGTCGCCGTGTGGGTGAATTTGATCACAAGAGTCAACGTTTTTCTCCTCTCTTCGGCTATAGAGATTTAATAATACCTAGAGAATGGTGGTTGTTGCACCATGAGTGATGGTGATGTTATTGCTTTTATTGACATAGAAGGATTTGATTTCTCTTCCACCGTTTTCTCTACTTAGATATGCCACCACTTTGTTCACTGCATTCATCGTTTCTTGCATCAATCTTGAACATTTCTCATCTTCTTCTTATTCCTTCTAGATCGTGGATAGGTCTATCTCTCAATGAAAACTTCATTTAAACTCAACTCATCTTCCGAATCTTCTTTTCTTGAAAGAGCATCTACCACCTTGTTTTTCTTTCTTAGATTGTATTTAATTTCGAAATCCAATCCAAGAAGTTTAGTTTCCCACCATTGTTGGTCTTTAGTACTATACCGTTTTTCCAACAAGTGCTTAAGACTTTTTTCTATCGGTCTTGATTTTGAATTTGTGCCCAATCAATTAAGGTCTCCATTGTTCCACATCCAATTCGATTGCCAATAATTTTTTCACGTAAACTAACTTTGTCTTGCCTTTGGTCGAAAAACCTTGGCTTATAAAGGCTACAGGTTTCCCATTTTGAGAAAGAACAACCCCCACTCCTTGTCCAGAGGCATCTGTCTCAATGATGATGTCTTGTGAGAAATTATACAATGATAGAACACGAAAGAAGGTCATTACCCATTTCAAAAATTCAAAAGCCTTGGTTGTCTCCTCATTCCATATGAAACTATTCTTCTTCAGCAACTCCGTCAAAGGTTTAGCAATCTTTTCGTAGTCTCTCACAAACATTCAGGTAGGCCACGAGACCAAAAAACCCTCGTAGAGCCATGATAGATTTAGGGGTCTCCCCATTCTTCATATCCTCAATCTTAGATGCATCAGTAGCTACTCCGTTTGCTGATATGATGTAACCAAGATAAGCTACTTGTGGTTGTCCGAATGTGCACTTCTTTTTGTTTACAAAGAAGTGGTGATCTCGTAGAATCTATAAAATCAAGTGGAGGTGTTCCACATGATCATCTAATCCTTTGATTTATATCAAGATGTCATCAAAGAAGACTAAAATAGACTTCCTTAAGTGATTTCTGAAGAGACCATTCATTACCGATTGAAAAGTTGCTGGAACATTGGTTAATCCAAACGATATTACCAAAAACTCATACTACCCTTCATGCATCATGAAAGTTGTATTGTGCAGGTCTTCTTCTTTAACTTTCATTTGATGGTAGCCTTCTCTTAAATCCAACTTGGAGAAGGTTGTAGAGCCATGTATTTCATCAAAGAGTTTATCAATTACCGAAATAGGATACTTGTCCAAAATGGTGAGCTTCTTTAAAGCTCGGTAATCCACACAAAATCGTCATCCCCAACCTTTCTTTTGAATCAATAACACTGGGTTTGAATAAGGGGTGATGCTTGGCCTTATGATCTTAGACTTTAACATTTCCTTAACCAGCTTTTCCACCTCATTCATTTGAGCAAAATAATGTCGGTATGGTCTAAGGTTCACGGGTGAAGATCCATTAATCAATTTGATTGAATGTTCTCTTGATCTTGTAGGTGGCAAAAAAGATTTCTCTTCAAAAATATCTTGAAATTTTAGAAGAAATTCTCCTAATCTTGGTTTCAAGAATGTAGTTGCCGTAATCTTGGGTCCTTCGAACAAAGAAGTGAGTTCAAAAGAAATGTCCCATGTTCTTCTTAGAGTGTTTTTGCTAGAGTGCTAAGAGAAACTTCTTGTTTCAGTAGACTCGGATTTCCTCTTAGCTCGATCTTGTGTCTTCCTTTCTTGGAACTTAACCTATATAGTTTCCAAATTCTCCCAAAGAAGAAAGCCATTAGTAACCAAGAACCACATCAATAGTTCTCAAATCAAATAGCAGGAAGTCGTCTTTAATCTTATATCCTTGGATGATGATACTTAGATCTTACCACTTGAAATGATTGTTCCATCATCTATGGATACTCCAAAAGCTCGAGTCTCAACAATTGGAAGTTGTAATCTTTCTACCACCTTCTCAGCAATGAAGTTGTTGGTAGCTCCCGACTAAATCAAGACTATGACTTCTTTGGCTCCAATACATCCCTCATCTGAAATGTTCTTGAGACTGTTAACCCCATCATGTAATTGAGAGAGAATTTGTACAATCCATTACCTCGTTTTCTTCTCCTGAATTTTTGTCCTCGAAATTCTCAGTTTCTTTTTCATCTTCTACTACCAATAATTTGAGTTGCTTGAACTTGCACTTGTATATCGGATACAATCTTGCGGATTCCCTTAACCAGCTTTTGAAGGTTGTTCAGGAATCGTCTAGTGTTTGTTGTTGGTCCATGTTCTCTATAAGTATGAGTTCTTGAATGAGATTCTTTAACTTCTTGAGGCTCAATCATGATTGCAAGATCAGTAATTTTGTCTAGTCCAAGAGGTTTATATCACAAGACTTGATCTTGAATACTCGGTTTGAGTCTATTCAAGAAAGCATCCTTCAATACGTCGGCCAATTGAGGTGTTGCTATAAATAATTCTTCGAACTTTTAGCGGCATTCCTCTATTTATCCTGTTTGTCTTATCCTTATCGTTTTCCTTAGAGCTAAACCATCAATCATGCATCTAAACCTTTTATAGATTTTGTTCCTAAAGTCAGCCTATCCTCTCAAGGCAATTCAATCTTGAATCCATCTTGACCAAATGTGAGTTTTTTCCTCCATGTGAGACAAGGCTATGTCTACCTTCTCCCATTATTGAGTGTTATTTAACCCAAAGAACTTTTCCGCATGATAAACCCAATCATCCGGATATTCTCTAGAGAACATTGGAACTTTGGATTTCTTGCTTGTGTGTTGCAAGACGTTTGACCATCTTGGTTCTTGAACGTGGCCTCGACTACCTTGTCCTTCTTCACATCCATTCATAACGAATGTCCTTGAGACTGCCTCCAATGCTTCCTTCATTGATGTCATCTCGTTGAGCAAGGTTATGAATTGCTCTTTGGATACATACATCGGTGTGATTGCATCTTCTTCCTCTGTTGGTATTCTTGTAGCCACTTCTCCTCTTCGAGTCATCTCTGCAGTCTTGGGCTCCGATACCAATTTCTAAAGATCCCAAAACAATTTGATATGCTTTGATACCATTTTGATAAGACTTCAATCGGTCTTGGACTAAGAATGGATCGAACTACAAACGAAAAAGTATAAGTGTGTGTTTGTGGTGTGTTATAGATCACCAATCTCCTATGGTGTATTCGAGATCACCAATTTCTAAGTGGTGTATTATAGATCACCAATCTCCAATGACTAAGCCATTATATTCTTTTGAAATCATTTGATTGATATTTCATAAGGTGGACTATCCTAGGCCTTATATAGCCAAACATACTCAAGACTCAAGACTACAACTATTTACAAGAACTCAAGACTTTTTCAAGAACTTGAATTCTTGCCTGGCTATTCCAATCCTTCTTCTTTTCGTCTTCATGCTCTTCTTGAATCTTGCTTCTTGTTCTTGTGTGTTAACTTCTTATCCTTGGACAAAATAGGGAATTTGGATCTCATCTTGGTTTTGGACGAGCTCAAGGAATATGTTCCTATCTGGTGTTACATGAGAAAACTGAGTATGGAATTTGGAAGTTCTTGGAGAAACAGTTCCCGACACATTCAATGTGTCTAATTGTGGTGTTTATCTAGTTTCAAAATAGAAGAAGGGAGACTACTGAAGGAAAATTTAGATACGTTTCAGATACTATTTTCACATATCTAGAATCTCTAAGTTAGGCGGAAGAAGAATATTGTAAACCCAAACTAATAATCAACTTGCAAACAACGAATATTGTGAACATTTTATTTGGTCGAACAAATTAGACTCACATATGTCTATTTATCATAGTAAGTAATCCTTTTAGAAATTATAACATCGATTTTAGAATGTTAAACTATGTATGATTGAAATTTTGTATAATATAACTAGAAGTATTACATGATATTAAATTCTAAAATTTCTAAAGAAAAATAATCGTAAACATACAAACTGTGTGTTGTTTTATATTTGTATCTATTGGAAGATTGATTCCATCGAAAGACAGAAAAAGGAGAAAAACAGAATTACAAAGAAGATAAACCGTTCAGAAAATCAAACAAAGCAAAAGACATTTCAAAAACATCTAAATTTAGATATATAAAGAATCAAATATTAACACGGAATCATGTGATTTCAGCAAATTGATGTGGCTAGACTCAAGTAATAAATTACCTAGACTAACGCTTCCGCAAGGATACGGATCATGTAGCAACTAGGGTCGAATACAAGGAATTGATGCGACTTATAAGCTATTAAACTAATGAATAAGACGTGATGAATCTAATGGTAGAAGGAATGCAAATGCAAATGCAAACTAACTAAACTAAAGATGGGAATGACTCAGCGACAAATCACCATAGGTATCAAGAGTTGCACAACGATGTAACGAAGTTGAAGTTAGATAATTGGTCTTAGATACTATCATGAGTTCACGGAATGCAAGCTCTCCTTTAGGAACTGACTGGCGTAGACTTGTCCACTATCTAGCATGCATATACCAATGTATCCATTGCGCATCTCACATGGATAGACGCATTACGACCGCTATCCTAATCCCTAAATTCAATCGATTGACCTGGCGTAGATTCTAAACCGATTAAACCCTAAATCATGGCTAAGTTCCAAAGTCTAATGCCCTGGCGTTGGTTTATTAGACTTCTAACATCATTCATTCGAGTGGGTACAAGTAATGAAAGCATTAAGATCAACCATGAGATCTGAAAACATGATAAAATACCGAATTCATTCATATCGAGTGGCGTACAAGCATGAAAGCATTAAGTTCCACCATTCATTAAGCACAAGACTTCACTACATGTTGGCAATACTCTCTAACCTATGGCAATAGATCTACTTGAACATGAACTCAGGAAACGAAACACAAAAGAAATCTAAATTCAACATAGAAAGAGAATAAGAATGCTACCTATTCATCAACCGATGTCTTCAATAGATCCTCCATGCTTCGGATCCTTCATTCCGTCCGTCTCGATCCTTCCAAGCGTGTCTTCTATGGCTCTGAATTGTCCTTGAGTCGTCCCCCTT
>CM071874.1:22921606-22950474 GCA_036759665.1 Gynandropsis gynandra
CCCGAAAAGTAACATCATGTGATACCCGAATAATACCCAAATCTAGAAAGTATTATATATCATTTTCATTGTTTCCAAGAGCGGTTTTTTGTGGTGCATGCCATGCTACAGTCCTTTGTTATTTATTCTGATAGGTCTGATCCCAAGATGTCCTACCATGGCATGTGGATTTAGATGTTGCTGCTAAGGATCTTGATGTTAATGATGAGGAATATGGAATTGTGATAAGCCTTTTAAAAGTGAATATTCCGAGTGGTGCTTGTTGAGGCATTTTTATGCCTTGGGGTGTTGTTTGAAGTAGTTTGGTGGTTGCATTGAAGGATGATGTGCTATCTGCACACCAGTAATAGGAACAATATATTGTCTTGTATTTCATTACATGTCGAAAATGCTAGGGATTGATGAGTAACTAATAACAAAAGAAAATTATGAACGCCCCTGTACTTGAAACCCACCTGTGGAGTCATTATCAAAGCTGGTATTGCTGCTCAAGTCTATGGATGAGGTTATGCATCAGCCATTGTAGCCAGATACATCAAATTATTATGAAGAAGAGCTTGATACATGATATATAAGAACATAGATTATGTAGATATGTTCAAATTAGCATGATAGGTTATAAGTACAAGTAAAAGGCAAGTGAAATTACCATGATGACACCGATTCTCAACAAAATGTAAAACATAAGGTACTACAAACAACATATATACATAATTTCCAAATCACCATTGACTGTTTAATAAATCGATACTCACTGAACAAATTCTGCAAGTTTCAAAGGTTCTGATTTTGCAAAATTGTAATGATCAATTTTTTGTTCTCATCAAGGTACTGCACCAAAAAGAAGAAAATAATATGAAATTGAGATGATTGTAAAGACACATAAGTGAGCACATGCTTATTTAATTCACTCATACACCCAATATCAGGTATCAAAGAATCAAAATCCAATCACTCATACAGAAACCAATGATGAAAACTTTGAAACGAAAGATTCATATAACAACTAAATCGACTAATAAACCCAAACATATAATCTTGCCTTCAAGAAAGAATGGAGACTCACGAATCAAGCAACAATCCTATCACATACAAAATACCAATATAGGCATCTATGCTTCCTTGACAATGGTATCCTAATCATCATGACATGATTCAATGGATGGAAACAAAGGCGAAGTCTTTTTTCCATCTCTTTAAGCTTGTAAAGATATACATAATAATTTACCTCTTGCAATAAGGTTGCACAACAAAAAGTCCTAATGGGGTTATCTATTAAACTGGCTGATTTTCAGATGTAGTAACCTTTCACTATCACGTTCGTATCCAACTTTAGGATGAAACAGTCCTCGCCTCAGATCGTAGAGATAATGTGAAGAACAGTAACACATTATTTCCATCCCTAAGGACTACAAGATAACCCTATTGGTTTATTGAAGCATTTTTTCATACAATTGATGGTCAAGCATTTTCAACTTACATGGGTTCACCGAAAGCGATGGTGCCTGGATTCAAGCCGACAACGATGGTTTCGGGATTCAAGCCAACAACGATGGTGTCGAGATCATCATCCACGTTATCATCCGTGTCGCCCTCTTTGTCTTCATCGAGATCTCAAGTTCCTTACCTTGAACCAAGATGAAGAAGTGGAGGTGGAAGAGGAGCTTCGAGATTCGCCTGCCAAGCGTCAAGAGTTCGTCTCCCAACTGATAAGCTAGAACACGAATTGTATCATTCGAGTAGTGATACAAAGCATTCAGGAAGGCGGTATGAGGAGAAACAAATCTATACCTTCTCATATGTAAAACGGACAACTTGATCGGTTGAAATCCGACTTTCATTTGAAGATCCGACATAAGGAGAAACGAATCCATAATCCTTTGGATTATCAGAGCTTAGATACAAAGGTCGTTCGATAGAATTCGAAGAGGAGATCGACATGAATGTGAGGTTTCGATTCGACAACGGCGAGAACTCCATCTTGTAGAGATGAAGAGAACATGAGAAAAAGCCGATTGAACTTCTAAGGGACGAAACATGTTTTATTTTTACTCGTCTAATTGTTCAATTTATTTTGTGTTGAACTTTTTAGAGATAAAAACGTTTAAATTAGAATTTTTGTTTTTGCTCATTTAATTGTTTAATTTTTTACATGTTGAACTTCTCATACTAAAAAACATTTAAAATTGATATTTTAATTAATAAAAAATTTAGTGAAAAATGATTGGATGGAGATTTAAAATGAGGAATGAGGTGACTTTTTGTATTCCAAAATAAAATAAAATAAAAAATCGGTTGATGAGGTGGCTTCACCAAATGCCACCATTTGCAACAACTTTTATAACCCGCGCAACTAGAAAAAGAACCCGCGCAATGCGCGGGATATTAAAAAATTTGCAGATATATAATAAAATTAATATATTAAAAATAAATCGATATATCAAAAATACTAAATTTTGATTCATGGCATTGCAATCTTTATTTTGTCTTCCAATTTTTTTCAAATTTTTTCTGCAATTTCTTTTATTATTTATTTGTATTTTACAATATAAAATATAATAAAAAAGAAATCAAAACTCCATCATGTTTTTTGTGTGCGATGCACGGGATGTTAACAATTTATAATTATATAGTTAGAATTAAAGCCTCAAGTAAAGCTGTCATATTAGATATATATAATTCATATAGTTTAATAATAAGATTCATATAGTTTAAAAAATCGTGAAATAATAAGCCTTAAGTAAAGCTGCCACTCAATTTTAACATGATTTCACCCAATTTTGACCCAATTTCATCCACCGAATTTCAACCTGATTTAACTGAATTCTAATTCTATTTCACTCATATTTAATCTGATATTATTATATTGAGTTTCATCACTTAATTTATATATATATATATATATATATTTATATATTATATTAGACAAAAAATATTTATTACATTTCACATAAATTTTTTAAAACACATTGACTTTTTAATATAACAAATCGTAAATATAAAATATAAAATAAAAAATTAAATATTTATTGATATTATAATTATATATTTGTAAATATAAGATCTCCAAAAATTATTCACAATGATTCTATTTCATTGTATTACTCAATCACATAACTTATATAATAAAATAAATAATTAAAACAAAATTAAAAACAATTAATATAATAAAATATATTTAATCCATGCATATAAGTTCCAAGCTAATAATAAATAAGCTCAATGGAATTACTTTAATAATAAATAGTTGGCGCATGTATAGTTTTGACGTGTGGACGTAATATCGGCTTGAGGAGCAATTGACTTTCAAAACTTTGACTTATCTTCGACCCTCTTCATCTTCCTTTTTTTTCTTTTATTTTCTTTTTAAAAATCTAATTATTTACTCAATAAAATATCATATTTTTTATTGTTATCAGACATTTAATATTTTTAGATTGTAATACTAAAAAAATAAGCATATATACGAATCAACCCTAATAATATAATCAATGATGATATTTATGGGGTATTTCACAATATTATTATCCATTTCTAAAACTTTTTTCTTTAATTTTTGTTTTCTTTCTAAAAAAAATATGTATAATAATGTCAATTCCTATTTGAAAAAAATCATGTCTTCAAAATCAGAAAAAAATTCTTGCTGCCATTAAATATGTCACATGTTTATATATTTTTGGATTTTGATAATTGGATAATTTAATAAAATTACGAAATTATTTAAATAAAATAACATAAATTTATAATCTTTATGTATTGTGAAATAAGAAAAATATGATAATTAAAAAATAATAAAATTATTGAGAAAAAGAAACACATTATAATTAGGAAAGTATCCAAAATTTTAATTAACCGAAAAATGAAAAAAAAAAGAGAAATATTGGGTAGCAGTTAATGGTAACCAAAAACATTTGTAAGAAAGAATCCGAGCCGACTATGGAGTTTGGAAAACGATTTTTTTCTTTGAATTATAACCCAATCCATGTCCCGATGAACACATCCATAGGGAAGAACAAAGAAAAATAAAGAGGTTTGCATTTTTTGTCTTCTGTTGGCATGTCTTCTTTTGTGCCAACGATTGCATATGTTCGTAAACAATAGGAGAATAATTTTATGTTGTATTTCGATCAACGTAACGAAACATATGGGAGTTGGGTTTTATTTTTTGCGTTTGAATTGGATTTTTTCTTGTTTTATCGAACAACAAAGGGTTTCGACATTTGGAGTTGGTTTCATTTCTATGATGGGTTTAGAGAGTAATGCTGAGAAATACGATTTTGGCGATAATGATATCGCAAATGACAATGGCGTAGGTATCGAGTGCGATTCTCACGACAGTGATGATGAGATGGTGTGGTTGTATGTTTGATTTGCCTCGAGATAGTTTCCAATAACAATGACCGATCGTGGGCTAAGCTTCAATGTGGCTTTAGTTCCATCTAGATGAATTATGCTTTCCAAAATCTGATTGAGATAGGCTTTTCATTAGTCGTAGACTTTCCATTTTTTGGACTCTGTCTTTAGTTGACAGTTGTCTTTGATTCTCGAAAGAGTGGAAAACAAAACAACGTCATTGCCTTATTCTATCCCAATACCAGACAGAACAACGTAAAAAAAGGGATCGTTTCAGTCTATCCCAATGTGGAAAACAATTGTCTTTGATTCTCAAAAGAGTGGAAAACAAAACAACATCAGAAACGGGATCGTTTCAGTGTATCCCAATGTCCTAACATACTTTATCATGATAGCAGAGTGTAAATGTGTTGCTTTTATTGTGCAAAACATGCTCATCTTAACATTTCCTCTTAAAAAACGAAAATAGTCTATATGAAGTATGGCCACTTGGATGAAGATAAATCAACGAGAAACTAGTCTAACAACCGTATCAACACAACACTAAAGCATGCTAAGATTCTTTTAGGATTACAACCTCTTCACTTTCAACCGACTCATAAGTTCAAACATCTAGGTAAATCTAAACTCAATATGCAAGAGTAACAGAAGAGGCTAATATCTTAAGCATCCTATGATCGGGTTCATCTCAAAACTTTACACTGGACAAGCGTCTGCGATGAATCAAATTCAAATAAAATGAAAACTAAGCTAAGATACGATAAACTTAGTAAAACAGTAAACAAAAAGGAAACGAAAGCACCTGATTTGCGACAACATCTCCCCAGACTTGAAACGAACGACGTCCTCTACGTGTGGATCTAGCGGAGGGAGAGAAAGAGGTGCTCAAGGTTTTCTTAATAAAGATAAGCATGAAAAATAAAGTTAATAAACACTGGATTGCCTTCTAGGAAACACTCGTTTAATGTCGTTAAGCTTGACATAACTTGGTCTCACGTGTGTGTGACCGTTGGGAGTTCTTTTTCTATTGTACCACAAAGTATATGCACATCGTCTAGCATATTACTAGCACATGATATTCCATGGAGCTTTGTGTCCTTCCAGTGTCTTAGAATAATACCAACCTTGTACTCACTAGCACCGCACATGATCTCAAAAGGTAGACTCCAATCTGGGGGCTTGGGTGGAAGGTCTTCTTGCGAGACCTCTCGTAGCTTCTCGATTTCATCCATAAACTCGGTATAAACCTCATCCTCCTCATAAGTGAGTCACGCATCAAACGTTAGGCAATGTTCTATATGATTGAAAGTATTTACATGCTTTAGCGTCTCATGTGTCAAATCGTCCAATAAGTCGACTCGGAAACATGATACCTTGAGTGAGGGTCCATTCAAAAAATAGGATAGGTTGAACTCAATCTTCTCATCCCCGACACATAGAGATACTTACCTTGGTTAACGTCAATCAATACTCTTGCAGTAGTTAGGATCGGCCGGCCCAAAATAATGAGTATGCATGTGTCCTCCACAATGTCAAGTACAACAAAATCTGCAAGAATATAGAATTTACCGACCTTGATGGGGATCCTCCACAATACTGATGAGATACCTTATCGATTGATCAGAGAGTTGTAGAGACATCTTCATCGATTTGAGTTCTCCAAACTTCATTCTTTTATGGCATGAGGCTGACACCTGATCCGAAGTCACATAACGCCTTGTCTATGGTGATATCACTGATAGAGCATGGTATGGAGAAACTCTTGGGGTTTTTTAACTTTTCGGGTAGCTTGTTTTGGAGTATTGCGCTGCATTCCTTAGTCAGAGCTACCATCTCGGTATCTTTTATACGTATCTTCTTGGAAAGGATATCTTTTAGGAACTGGGTATATGAAGGCATTTTTGGAGTGCTTCAACGAACAAAATGTTGATTTGAAGCTTCTTAACCGCGTCCAAGAACTTGCTGAATTGTTTATCAACTTTGTTGCTCACTAACCGTTAAAAAATAAAATAGGCGGTTTGGAAGCTGGTGGAGCAACGTATGACTTCTCTTTTTCATTTTTAGCTTTAATTTCTCCCATTACACCCTTACCTTTGGCTAGATATTTTTCAGCAGCTCCTTCAAGGTTTTTGGGTGGAGAATCATCTACTTCCCTGCTAGTATGTAGATATATAGCATGCACATGTTCACTTGGGTTTATGTCAAGTTTACCTGGAAGGTGTCTTGGACTTTGAGATGATGAGGTATCTTGTTGAGATGGAGTGCTCCAATATTTTCATGTGTTTGCTCATGGATTCCATTTGTGTTTTAAGTACCTACAAGTTAGTACTTACCTCAGCATTAATATTTACTTGTGTAGATTGGAATTGACTCTGCTTCTGTATGAGCTCGAGTAATATCGTTTCCATGTTAGGTGTGGGAGCTTGTTGAGGAGGTGGAGCTTGCTGAGCTTGATGGAAATGTTAAGGAGGTCGCTGGAATTGATGAGGATATCACAAAGAAAGCAAGCCACGAACGGATGGAGGGAATGGATGGGTCGAACGGGCAAGACAATCACGCGGATGCACGGAACGCTGACGAAGATGTGCGGGATGCTGTCGAGGATGCACGGGATGCTGATGAGGACACGGATATGCGGGCCGTTGACGAGACGCGCAGACTAATGGTCGCGTCCGATATTCGCGGACCGCCTAACTCGGGGATAAGACGTTTTACGAAAACACCTAAATGGAGGCCTTCCCGAAATCCAAATTCTATGAAACAAAAATCATTCGAACCAGCACTCAAAGAGCTTTCATATGAGTACCGGATCATTACCGGAACGCCACTGTTCTGGCGACATTCCGGTGATGTTTCCGACGAGACCTCTAGTGCACACTTAGAGTCAAATTCCGAGGTTTCAAGCATGTTAAAGGGGCCTTGGACTAGATTTAAGGCCAGGAGGCTACAAGAGAAGATTCAAGACATCTTAGAAGCCCAAGAGATTGAACACAACATCATTTGAATGGTTTAAAGCCTCACAAGCCCATGGACCACACAAAGACCCATCAAGAGGAAGTGTCTTGGATTTGTGTCATTCAAATTCAAATTGTACCAAGAACACCTATAATTTAGGGCTTATTCCGTGCATTGTCAATAGGAATAAAATCTAGGAAGATTAGTGGTCAATAAGAATAGGAGTGTAATGTGGGAAGTTTGTTTTGGCCTTCTTTCTTTTTAAGGAGGCACACATGAATAATAAAAACAAGTCATTTTTTGAACCAATTATAGACCAAAGGAGCTTAGCTCATTGTTCTTGAGATTGAGAGATTCATCTCACACAAATCGTTCAAGTCCGGAACTTGCTCGATTCGACTTATTAAGTAATGAACCACGGTTGCTTGTGGCGTCTTCTATCGTCCTAAGAGTTCTAGAGGTGCATATGTTCAAGGGTTTTGGATGGTCTCACTGAAATTTGGGCCAACGTTCTTCAGCACGTATCCATCTACGAGTTCAAAGGCATCCATCCACACAAATGAGTGAAACGCACGATCCAGTCGCGCATCAGTTGGTATCAGAGCCGCGTTCTCATGGTTGTATCTATCCAATTTTTCTTCATTTTATTCCTAAAGGATTTGATTGTTCTCTCTCTTGTAGGTTCATCCAAGGAGTCATTTAGGGTTTAGATAAAAAAAAGGCAAACAAACGCCCAAAGAGCCTAAGAAAAACAAAGAGAAAAGAAGAAAAAAATCAAAGAGAAAAGAAAGAAAACTAAAATAGAAACAAAGAGCCCAAAGGGCCACTCCTTAGGGGCTGAACCAAGGAGATACCATCCTAAGTTCATCACCAAAGAGCGACTCAACACACGAGAAACACACCACTCACGGCAAAGCACTTAGACCCGAACAACGAACACGTTTTGAAAACGTGAACTCGAAGATAGGGAGTCCTAAAGAACCTGAGATCAGTCCACCAACGGATCCCACAGGAACCTAGTAGACCTCAAAATCATCGGGGACTAAGCTTGATAAGAAGGTTCAGTGATTATCTTCGCTTGATAAGAAGGATCAGTGAATAGAGCATCGGAGTCTCAAGTGACACGAGAGGAGTTTCAAGCTCTCCAAGAGCAAATCGTGAATCTCACGCATCTCCTCACGGTTCAACAACAACCACCGCAGCTCGAAAGGGGAGAACCGGCTCATCCAAGGCCTAATCATGATCAATCCAGGCCTGGAATACCACCTAGGGAATGCCAAGAACCACATCCTAGAGCTGACCTAGGAGAGAACGAAGATCATAATGCAAACTTGCATTTTGGCCGATACGGTGGGGGAGGTGCAAACGGACCCTCCGTTGACGAAGATGACATACCGTTCATGGCAAGACGAATGCAAGAGGGAAGACCGCCACATAGAGACTTCCATGACCATGACAACGGTGGTGTGAAAGTGGACATTCCCATGTTTACCGGGGGTAGCGATCCGGAGGCATACTTGGAGTGGGAAAGACACACGGAGATGGTGTTTGATCTCCACGAGTACACCGAGCAACGAAAGATCAAACTAGCCACTGCTAAATTCAGTGACTATGCTTTGATTTGGTGGGATCAAATCATTCATTTCAGAAGGATGAACGGTGACCAACCGATCAACACATGGCGACAACTCAAGCAAATCATGAGAAGCCGATACGTACCTTCATATTATTATGAAGAAGTGCGTAACAATCTAAATTTCCATGTGCATGGATCCTTATCCGTGGAGGATTATTACAAGGAGATGCAAAAGTTGATGGTGAGGGCACAAACTCAATAGGACGAGCGGACTCCCATGGATCATTTCAAACGAGGCCTCAACATCAATATTTTGGAGCAAATGGAGCCACATCGGTGCCAAACACTCAATGATTGTTGGATCTCGTCATATTATATGAGAGACAACCATTAAGGAGGTCGAGGCATCAACAGAACAGAGAAAGCAGCTCCAACACGCGGCAAAGTTTTTCGCAAAATAGTCGCTCGAACCAAACCGAGCAGCGACACGCGCGCACAGACGTGCGTCCAGATCGGGCACCACCCAGCACGGACCGGGCACAACGATCAGAACCACGACTTGGGCAGAATCCGAGGGGAAGCGACCGAGCATCGAGGCCTGACCCCAGACCAGATAATCAACAGCCTAGGAGAAGGAGCACCGAACCGCAGACGCTTCAAACCCGAGACATCACTTGTTTCCGGTGTTCCGGACGAGGGCATTACGCGCGGGATTGCCCAAACCGATGCTCCATGATCATTCTCGAAAACGGCGATATCGAGTCTGATCATTCATCGGATCGAGAGCAACAAGCAGAGGAGATAAGCTCCGAGGAGGAGATAGACGAGGATCCAGTGCTTGGAGGACTCTTGGTGACATGACGAATCCTTAGCACACAACCTAAGGACGATGCGGCCGAACACCGGGAGAACATCTTCCACACTCGAGATCACATCCACGAAAAGATATGCAGCATCATCATCGACAGTGGGAGTTGTACCAACGTCGCGAGCACATTTCTTGTGGAGAAGCTCAGACTCACCACTCTCTAGCATCCAAATCCATACAACCTCCAATGGCTCAACGATAGTAGAGAGACGAAGGTCACCAAGCAAGTTCCGGTACCATTTTGGATTGGAAGATACGAGGATGAGATCCTATGTGATGTGGTACCCATGCAAGCAAGTCACCTCTTGCTTGGTCGTCCTTGGCAGTACGATGCAAAGGCACAGCACGACGGCTACACCAACCGATATTCCATCCAACACAAGGTCAAGAAGATCAACCTACTGCCCTTGTCACTGAAGCAAGCCTATGAAGATCACCTTTACATCGTGCAGAAAGCTAGGAGGGTTGAGGAATCCAACAAGTCGTTCATCATCACCAAGGGCTCCAAGAAGGCATTGCTTGCAAACCAGCCGATGGTTCTCCTACGTTATAAGGAGGCATTACTGAATGAAGAGGCTACTAACGTTTTACCGCAGCCTTTTGGTTTAACTAATGCACCTAGTACATTCATGAGGTTGGTTAATCATGTTCTTAGAGCGGAAAAGTTATATGACGAAGTGCACCTTTGCTACTAACAAGTTGGTTTTTCTAGGCTTTGTTGTTAGTGAGCAGGGTATCCTTGTGGATCAAGAGAAGGTCTGAGTTATCAAGGATTGGCCAACACTGAGCACGGTTAGAGAGGTCCGAAGCTTCCTAGGCCTCGCGGGGTTTTACTGGCGATTCGTCCGCAATTTTGGCACCATTGCGGCACCAATGACTGAGCTCGTGATGAAAGATCGAGTCAAACAAAGAAGGAAGAAGAGAGCCTTCCAACTGGGAGATCAAGTGTGGGTTCATTTTCACAAGGAGAGGTTTCCCGAACAGAGGAAAAGCAAGCTTTTACCTCGAGGAGATGGACCATTCGAAGTTATGATGAGGATCAACGACAACGCATACCAACTTGATCTTCGAGGTAAGTGCAACATTAGTTCATCATTCAATATCACTAACATTAGCCCAAATGTTGCAGATGAAACGGATTTGAGGGCAAATCCTTTTCAAGGGGGAGGGAATGATGAGGATATCACAAAGAAAGCAAGCCTCAAACGAACAGAGGGAACGGATGGGTCGAACGGGCAAGACAATCACACGGACGCACGGGACGCTGACGAAGATGTGCGGGATGCTGTCGATGATGCACGGGATACTGACAAGGACACGGATATACGGGCCGTTGATGAGATGCGCGGACTAACGGTCGTGTTCGATATTCGCGGACCGCCTAACTCGGGGATGAGACGTTTTACGAAAACGCCTAAATGGAGGCCTTCCCGAAGTCCAAATTCAATGAAACAAAGACCATTAGAACCAGCACGCAAAGAGCTTTCATATGAGTACTGGATCACTACCGGAACGTCACTTTTCCATCGAAATTCGGGTGACGTTTCCGACGAGACCTCTAGTGCACACTTAGAGTCAAATTCTGAGGTTTCAATCATGTTGAAGGGGCCTTGGACTAGATCTAAGGCCAGGAGGCTACAAGAGAAGATTCAAAACATCTTAGAAGCCCAAGAGATTGAACAGCAACATCATTTGAGTAGCGAACCACGATTGCTTATGGTGTCTTCTATCGTCCTAAGAGTTCTACAGGTGCATATGCTCAAGGGTTTTGGACGGTCTCACTGAGATTTGGGCCAACGTTCTTCAGCACGTATCCATCTACGGGTTTAAATGCATCCATCCACCCAACCGAGTGAAACACACGATCCAGTCGCGCATCAGGAATGGTGGTGGTGCTTGTTGCATTCGTGGCCCCCTTGGAAACAGATAGGCTAGTTGTTCTCATAAGAAAAATTGGGATGGTTCTTCCAACCAGCTTTGTACATATTGGAGTATTAGTCATTAATTTGAATTTGAACGTAATTCACTTGATCATCTTCTCCTTGATGTGTACATTGAATCGCCATGTGTTCTGTATCCCACAGTTTGAGCAGTAGATAACATTCACATTGGCTTGTTCTTGTTTATTATTGACCTCACAGAGCCTCCCCCAGATCGTTGTGACACAACCCGTGGTGCAACCCACATCGTATGGTTCATGCATAAACCATCAAAACCCTTCATCCACACTCTTTTCCATGAATGATCCTCCAGTAGACATGTCTAGGATCGTTCTATGCCCATCATTAATTCCATTATAGAACATTTGCATAGCAAACCACTGCTCCAACCCGTGATGAGGACATAAACATAGCAATTCCTTAAATATGTCCCAATCATAGATTGATTCTCCCACCTTGTATTGAAATGTAGTGATCTCCCCACGGTACTGAAATGTTTTGATCGGAAGGAAAAATTTGGAGAGGAAGGTTATGCAAAGCTGATCCCAAGTTGTTATAGAACCAGGTGGTAGTAATTGTAGCCAAGACATAACATGTCCCCCAAGTGAGAAAGGGAACACGCAAAGTCTAATCTTATCTCTAGGCACTCCATTCACCTCAAAATTGTCACATAGCTCCAAGAAATCAATGAGGTGAACGTGTGGATCCTCATGTGTAACCCCCATAAACTGATTTTACCGCATCATTCTAATCATTTGAGGTTTAATCTCAAAGCTACATTGATCCACAACAGGTCTAGCAATCACCATCTGTAAATTGTTGGTGTTAGGAACCACATAGTCTCTTAGAAGGTATGCTTCAGGAGGAGCTTGTTGCTCCTGGAATTCAACGCGATGTTGCGGTATGGGAGAAGGGTGTTGTTGATTTAGCTGTTGAACCCGTAAGAGTTGGTTATGTCCGTCGCCTCCCATAACAGCATTCATTTTGTCCATTTCTTCTTTTCGAGTAGATAGCTCGCCTCTACCTTAAGATTTCTTTTTCTTGCGTTGTTTACAAATCTTTTCGATTTCTGGATCAAATTGAAGTAGATTTGATGGACTTTGAGACCTAGACATGCACCTGCAAACGAAGCAAGAATAGGACTAATTAACCTAAAAGAAAAAAAAAAATTGGCTTAAACTACTATAATCTGACGTATTCACAATAGTTCCCGGCAACGGTACCAAACACTTGATATGTTGAAGTTAAAAATCTAAACCAACTCCGCAAGTGCACGATACGTGTGTAGTATAATATAGGTATCGATCCCACATGGACTATGCAGCACAAATCAAAACTAAGTAGTCTGGGACGATTATGCAAATGATAGTTGAAGAGATATAATAAATTAAACTAATATAAACGAGAGCTCTAGCAATTAGACTAACGCTCTTGGGAACCGGTTTCATCACTAGGTAATCCAAGAATCACACTTCAACTACTAACAATCATGCATACTCCGCAACACTTAAAAGGAGAATGATCCTAATATATCTAAAACCCGCTTTCGAAGATAAGAAGACGTGCATAAACAAGCAAACCCCTACTTTTGTGGATGATCTACCAATTTTCTACCTTAAGCTCTGTGATTAATTCATTTTAACCCTAAATAGAAATTGTTTTCTTATCATGACCCAATTCTAATTGTTCTAAACCTATTTATCCGGGATTGAGATTCACCTCTCAGTCCATCTCTTAAAACCCTAACACATACATCTACTTGATCAAGGTAAATATACTGCATAAAGAACACAAATAAAGAATTAAAATAGCAAACGAAGCATTACGCTTCTTGTTAATGATATTTTCGTGGATTCAAATATCCCCTAGGGCTAATCCTATCTCCTAGAACAATGCAACTACTCACACATGAAGTATATAACAAACATCATGTAAGAGATATAAAACATGAGAGGAAACAAAGAAAAGAGAGCGAATAACCGAGGAATCAAGATTCAGGAGCTATCTTTGAGTTCCTCTACGTTGATTCAAGCATTGTAGCTCTCTCTAATAGATAAGAACTTATTGAATTCAAAAATCTCAAATATATTTCACTCCAAACTTATGTGTCTTACAAATGAGGTTTGGAGCTCCTTATATAGAAAAGTCTCCACACCTAGAAAGAAATAAAATAATTATAAAAATGACTTAGTGCTCCACTATCCATATTTTGTACCCATATTATGGTACCCATACTTGGTTCCCATGCTTGGTGTCCATACTTTGATGTCCATTCTTGTTTCCAATGCTTGGTGCCCATACTTTGATGTCCATTCTTGGTTCCCATGCTTGGTGCCCATACTTTGGTGCTCCACTACCCATAATTGGATGTCCATGTTTGGTGTCCATACATTGATGTTCATACTTGGTTCTCATGCTTGGTGCCCATACTTTGATGTCCATTCTAGGTGTGGATCGTTTTGGGCATTATGGAGATAGTTATGAGAGTGGTCTTAAGTTGGTCAATGGGGAAATTGTGGAAGAAATTAAGGAAAATGGTCTTGTTTGTCTTTCAATTCTTCAATGTCTCGCTTCCTGTGTTATCACAATTCTCACTTATTAAATCCTAAAAACATAACAACAAAAGCAACAAATAAAACTAATATATAATCACACGTAAACGTCACAACAGTCATCAAAATCTGTCATAATATGGCTCATAAGTTGTGTACGAAACTTAGTGATGAGTGCCCATCTAGATTTTAGGGAGACATCATCATAATAGCATGTCACATCGTCAATAGACTTCCAAAAATCCTTTAAATGATATCTCTCCCTATGAGGTACAAAATAACACTAAACTCAATCTAGATTACCTTAAAATATTTCGGTGAGTTTGCCATGTTTTTGTAGATGAAGCATTATGAAGCAAGCTCGAGCCCGAAACCACTAAATGTATCTTCATTGGCTACTTATCCACATATAAAGGACTCAAATGCTACCATCCCGAGACTCGTCTGATATATGTATCAAGGAAAGTTAAATTCGATGAAACTGAAAGATTTTACTAACAAAATAAATAGAATGAACTTGAAAACTCGCATGATGTTTCTAGTTCCTTAAGTCATAAGGATGCAGAAAGAAATGACAATTGGGATCCACCAACGAGTGGGCTCAGAAATTGATAGGTTAAAATCTCTTCCCAGATTCATTACTCTAATAATTTTATCGCTTATTATATTCTATCCTTTTATATATGAATAACCAACCTAATGATCATTAAGTTTTTGTGAGTTAAATTGATAGCAGCCAAGAACTCACATTATATGAAGAAGCATGATCCATTCCAATATGACAACAAGCCCATGGATGATGAAGTCGAAACTCTCGAAAAGCATCCAAAGGGAAAGAAGGCAGTCGAATACAAGTGGATATACAATGTTAAATTCCATAACAATGGTGATGTTGAGTGCTAAAAAGCATGATTAGTGGTGAGAGGTTTCCAAAAACATTATGGAGATGACTACACAAAAATATTTTCGTCAGTAGAAAATCTATACAAGGTACATATTTTATCATCAGTTGCTACTATCCTCATATGGAAAATGTGGCAGCTAGTTGTCAAGAATGCACTCCTACAAGATGTTCTGAAGGAAGAAATCTACATGAAGTAGCCCCAAGGATACATAAGAACGGACAACAACATAGTGTGTCAACTAAAAAAAAATTGATTTGCAGGTTGAAATAGTATCCTCTTAACAAACTTTTCACAAAGCTTTGCATAAATATGGTTATAATAAATGTGAAGCGAATCATTCTTTATTTTCAATTCAAGGGGGAATTAGGAAACATTGTCATACTAGTTTACTAGATAATATCATTATTACATGAGATAACGACAAAGGAATTGATAACATAAAAACGTACCTTAAAAATATATTTGATATTAATAACTTAGGCGAAATAAAGTATTTATGAGTATTGAAGTTTATCGTACTAATGACGAGTTATTTTCTCTCTCAAATAAAATATGTCAGTGATCTATTTGGTGATACATGTAAACTTGGAGAAAAATCTTCTAAGACCCTCATTGATTAAAAGTTCAAAGATCATCGATAGGGGGAATCATTCAATGATGTGGAAAGATGTCGACAAACCGTAGGTTAGTTACTTTGTCGATAATGCTACCTAACATATGTTTTGCTATGAAATTGGTAAACAAACTTATGCATGCACCAACACAATGTGAATGAAATATGGTGGAGCGGATTCTTAATTACATTAAGCGATCCCCAAGCATAGGTATCCAGATGATGTGCAACAACAACCTAGACATCATAGGATATTGCGATGCATATTAGGTTAGGGACAGGGATGATTGAAGGTACACCATAGATTTTGCATGAATGTAGAAGGAAACATGGTTATATGGAGAAACGAGAAACAAAGTGCAGTACCAGATCGAGCGTATAAGCTAAATATAGAGCCATGCAAACACGATTTTGCAAACTAGTCTCGATAAAAGAAATTCTTCAAGGATTAGAGATCGAGACATCTCGGCCCATGGTTTTTCTTTATGAAAATGAAGAAGTGTTTCACATTGTAGCCAACTATGTCTTTCTCGAATGGATCAAATACATCCAGGTAAATTTTAATTTTATTTAAATAAGATTAAAAACAACATAATCACAGCAACATATACTCCAATTCAGATAAACTTGTAGACATCTTCAACAAAACCACAAACAACCATATATGTTCAAACCTACAATAAAAATCGAGCTTATATATCTTCATCCCAACAGCAAGCCCTGCAATCTCCTCATCAAACAAATGAATCATAAATATATTTTTTTTCTTTCACCGAAGGTTTATCCCGCATGGTTTTACTGATTAAGTTTTTAATTTTGCATCATATCATGGTCTTAGGACCATTTTGTTCTTGAGGCATAATGTTAAACACTCTCCTTCATTTAGAGTATTTAATTCATTTTTCAAGTGGACCAAAATTTTCCTTCCTTCCTACATACGTGTCGTCCACTTAGTTGAGAAAACATGGTGTTTCCTTTTCTTCTTTAGGCAATGTGTATATCATTATTTTCTTTTTGTATTATTTTATTTTTCTAGTATTTTCATGTATTTAGTTTACCATATTATAGAAATAAAATATATATCACTATGTATATGGCCTTTGGACGATTTTATGAAGAATTCTGACTAAGTTTGAATTGAAATAGTTGTTCATGTATTCTCTCGTCTATTCTCTTGCTATTTTTTCATTTATTTTTAAGTTTCTCGACAAAACAAACAAGTCTTAAACATTCATCTAATTCATTTGGTGTCTTTTAACTTATAATAGGGTTGGGTCTTGATGATCTAGGACATTGGTTTTCTCATACACATGGTTGGGTTTTGATGCTCTTACCTGCTTAATCCCTTTTTCATAACATATATAGACGTCAAAGCGTAAACATGAGATGCTAGAGCATCATTATATAAATAGGCGCCAAATCGGTAACGTGAGATGTAAACCATCAAACATAAACGGCGATATATGCCATTATCATGTAAGTCTAAGTCATATATGTCCCTAAAACTTTTAAATCTTTCCACACTTTAATAATTCGTTCTGACCTTCAAGAGCCTTCGGAATCATTCAAACAATCGGACACGAGATATAAGTTTGAGTGGTTAGTGTTTACCAGAAAAATCATATGAATCAACAGTACTAGAAGAAGTAGAAGATGTTGTGGGCATTTCTTGGGAAGAAAAGTTTGAGAAAAAGACCACATGAAAAGAAGAAAGAATGTAGGGTAATGAGATCTACAGTATAATTTTGATTCAATATGAAAGAAATGATTCAAGAAGTTAATAGTTGTTGTCGTACCATATTAGCGCAGCATCATTGCCAGAAGCAAAAGAACTTTGAAAGAATAAAATTTTTAGAAAACTTGCAGAGGATTGGAGAGGAAGAAGATAGTTTGAAGAAGAAAATTTCTTATGTATTTCATGATATGCAAAGTACATTCTATTTATTGATTAATAACTTATTGTAACTGACTTTCCTTATACGAACTTTGACTAACTATTGTTATACTCTAAAAGTCGGCGAATTCAAGCTGGAATTTCACTGGAATTTTCTAACATAAGCACGACAATACGAATAGAGGAATATTAATCTCAGAGAAGGAATTTATTGAACTCATTCCTCCGCCATTACACTCTGATGAAGCAATTACGTCACACGCTGCATCGTGGAAAAAGAATAACATTTTTCTCTACTGGAACCAAAAAGCATCACAGGAGCCTGTAAATTTCTCGGAAACAGAAACATATCAAGAGCGATAAGACCCACAATCAGCTCTAGTAAGCCTTGAGCTGACAGAATTCTCTATTCAACAGCGCGTATTGATTAAGCTCCCAACATTCTCAGGAAAACGTAGGCGGATTCAATTGAGAACTTTAAGAATTTTAAGAAAAGAAGATGAAAACTTAAGAAACAATGTACTATATTTCTGAAAAAACTAAGTATTGAACAGATGGTGTTTTTCCATACTAACACAAAACGTATTACAAGAATATTTATAGATAATGAGGATTGCATTCTTGAGCCTATCTTGATCTTGAGTCTATCTTGATCTACATTCCAAGAACTTGAATCTTTATGGCCGTTAGAACCGTTAGAAGTACATTGCAGAAGACTTGGATCAGATGCTCTGTTTGATGAAGTCTTTTGTTTGAGACATGTAGAAGTTTCTCCTTCAACCGCAGGATTCCATTTGCTGAAATGCACCGTTTCAGAATGTGGAAGACTTAAGTGCACTTGGAGGTCCTTCTTGCTAATATCAATATCTTCTCAGCAACGAACAACAAGAGAAGATCAATGACACTACAATCATTTCTCACCGGGATCACAGGCACCAAATCGGATACGAAAAGTTCTGAACGGTTCGGTGGAAAATAGAATTTGAAATTTGAATCTGGATTAAAAGTCGCACCAGAGGAGAGAAGAACAATAGGCACGCTTATTTATACAACTCACAGTTACAATTCTGTACGGTCGAGCGTACCGGAACCATGACGTTCTGCCCAATAAAACCCCTCGGAATCGACTTGATGAGAAAACGAACAGATTGCGTGAAAAATGGCAGAAGAGTGCAAAACGACACGCAGTTAA
This sequence comes from Gynandropsis gynandra, assembly GCA_036759665.1. Taxonomy (NCBI): domain Eukaryota; kingdom Viridiplantae; phylum Streptophyta; class Magnoliopsida; order Brassicales; family Cleomaceae; genus Gynandropsis; species Gynandropsis gynandra. Next base: position 22,940,455 of record CM071874.1, read on the forward strand.
TGAAAGGTAGTGCGTTAACGAAATGCTTTGTGTAACTTGATGACCAGTACAGACCAAAACTTGGAGTATGTTACAACAAGACAATATACATACAAATATAGTGATCAAAACTAGGGAGATTTTAAAACTTGGTAGCTATGGCTATCTGGGACCAGATAATCTGACTGCTGAGAGATAAGCATCGCTGTTACAATCGGATGGTCCAGATGACGTACCACCCTCCTCGCTGATCGACTTGAAGAAGCTCGAGTACAGCCGCGAGCCCAACGTGGAAGAGGACGGTGGTTGAAGCATGGGGCAAACTCCTTCGAGCATCTGAACAACTTTGCTCATCGGTGGCCTCAGGTGCATATCTTCTTGTATGCACCACAGAGCCACTTTCAATGTCCTGTGAACCTTCTCGTCCTTCACATCCAAATTCTTCATCTTGGCATCAATGATATCCAGAAGCTTTCCTTCTTCCATCATTTTGAATGCGTATGAAGGGAAGTGGCATTTCTCCGAGGTCTCTGAGGGTTCGAAGTTCTTCCTTCCCCCCATTATCTCCAGCAGCACCATTCCGTAGCTGTAAACATCGCTCTTCTCTGAGATGGCATAGTTTGTGATCCACTCGGGTGCAAGGTAGCCTCGTGTCCCACGTAACGTGGTGAAGACATGGCTCTGTTCGCGTGTCATCAACTTGGCCAGTCCGAAATCAGATACTTTTGCAAGAAAGTTATCATCCAGGAGAATATTCTCTGGTTTTATATCACAGTGGACGATTCTTGCGTCGCAATCCTCGTGGAGATAGGCCAAACCCTTTGCAGTTCCCAGTGCGATGTTGAATCTAGTGTCCCAATCAAGCAGAAAATCACTGTTCTGTTTCCGGAATATCCATTTGTCTAACGACCCTTTTGCCATGAACTCGTAGGCAAGAAGCCTATGACGTCCTTCTGCGCAGAAGCCCTTAAGGCGTACCAAGTGCATATGATGAATACTTCCGATAATGCTGACTTCGGCTCTGAATTCTTTCTTCCCTTGACCAATTCCTTCTAGTTTCTTCACAGCCAAACGAGTACCATCGGGTAGAAATCCTTGGTAGACTGATCCAAATCCGCCTTGCCCCAATTTCACTGAGAAGTTATTGGTTGCAGTCTGAAGATCTTTGTAAGTGAAGCGTACAGGCATTCCAGATAAGTTCTCGAGGAAATTATCCTCTTCAGAACTCTCTAGAGGAGGTTCAGCGAGTTTTTTCTTTCTCTTGTGGAATTGTACAGCGAAAAAGATTAAAGCAGCGATGATACATACAGTGACCACAACAATGATAACAATATAAGGGAAGTGTTTTTCATCACCATCCTTCTCAACACCGTTTGAACCATCGGTGATGTCATTAGTTGCCATCTTTATGTAAGAAACATACCCAGGATCGTTATCTGAGTTTCTGAAGCTTCCTAACCAATCGAACAAGAAACATTTACCAGTAGAGTTCTCAAAGAAGAGGCCGAGGCAAGAGCAATTATTACTGCAAGAGGCTTTGCAACCATCAAGGTCGGTTTTGGAGAACGCAGAAACAAACTTAAGAGCAAAGTAATCAAGCCCGTCTCCGGCATTGACAAGTTCCACAGGTTGTGTGTTATTGCCTTTGTTACAAGGAGATGTGATCCCTGTTTCACAATCGGTGTGAAGACGAGAGAGTCCAGACAAGCACTCGCACACCTTACTACCCGAACAGACCAAATAAGGTCCACAAGGCTCTGGTGTGGCACACGGATCTTCAGGTACTTTCGTCGAAGATTCAGCAGCTGACACTCCGTTACCAAGATAGTAGAAAGAGATGACCCCACTGCTCCCTAAGACAGCGATCCAAGTAGCGTTCTCATCCTTGTTGTTCTCTGAAAATATGAATTGCCATAACAGAATATTGCTCTGATCATAGAACCGCCAAGTGTTGGCAACAATAGAAGACGAAGTAATGACACCGCCATCTTTGTTGATGATCTTCCTCCGGTCACCTTCCATCGACCAATACACCTGAGGCGTCGGGCTGTTCACAGACAGAACCACATCGCCTGCTACGATCTGAAGAACATAACTCATGTTATTCGAAGACGGATTACTAGTAAGCTTCGTCCCTTCTTTAAAATCTTGGCTTGTGATCAGAGTATCTGTGGGATGATCAAAGCTCTGCCATATCGAATTCTCATCACTTCCCAGGACAACCAGATTGCCGGAATCCCGCAATTCAATTGCAGATGCTCCTTTGCCTGAATTGTCCAGCTTCCAGACCTCGCCCCCTCCTTTCTGCAAAACCACATTTCCATTTTCTTCAAACACGAATTTATCCGAATTCGATACCGGAGAGGCACGGTTAGCGGACCAGATCACTTTGGAACTGCTTATATGAACGATGCTGAGTATGAACAATGTGACATCATTTGGAGTTGTGACGAAACCGAATCCAAACTCTGAGTTATTGGATCGAAGAAACAACCCACTATTGTCGATGTAAGTCATCTGAGAACCTTGAAACCCAGGTGGGATGTTTCCAACACGGATAACTGAAGCTATTAGAATTTCAGGTGACAGGACAAGACACAAGAACATGAAGCCGACATAGTGTCTGAAACCCCAACCCCCCATGGCTTCTGTCCAGTCCCAACCCTGAATTTTGCTAAAAAACAGAAATCGGAGAAGAAAAATAATAAAACATACACACACAAGTGGACGATATGTGAAATACAAAGACCAGAGATTTTATACAGAGATCAAGTGAATGAATTTATAAATTTTTGTCCCTGAAGATAAAAACAGACAAATCTCAAAGCCTTGACAACTGAGCATGACGCATCAGTAAAATGGAATCAGATTCTTCCTAAGTTCACCAGCTTTCTGTATGACAAAACACAAGGATAACTCGACTAAGATCGGGGAAGAAAGTGGAAACATAAAAGAAAGAACTAGCCTTTACGAAGAACGAAGCTCCAAATTCCTCAGAATTTAAGAACTTTCCAAAAAATCAGAACTGAGTTCAGACAGGAGACAGCAGAACCATCATCCACAGAGGAAAAAGACCCACAAACAAATTTTCAAACCAAACCATGAAACAAAAACTTTCAGACGAATTATTGCGAAGGACAATCAATCAAAACCCAGGAAATTGGAAATTCAGAGAGGAAGTGAAATTCCCCAGACAAAAAAAAGGAAGAAAGAAAAAAAAGCAGCTGCGTTGAACAATAGTTTTTAAACCCAGTATCTGTTTCTATCAATTTTTTTCTGTAGCGATAGTTGCACAGGAAGAAGACAAGTGAAAGTCAGACAGAGAGATGAAGAAAAGAGATAGCCTTTCATTATGGGTCTGTCTGTCTCAGACGATTTTCCTTCGAATCCGTTAAAGTTTCTCCCTTATGACCGTCGGAGGGTTTGAAAAAGACAGACTATTTGGTTAATTTTTATCTCAAACCAAACACACACTTGTCGCTCTCTCGCTCTAGAATCCCTCTGTTTTCTGCTTCTCAATTAATTATTTTGGGAATTTATTAAATTTTTGGGGAAGGTTGGGGGCTTTCAAAGATGGATCAGCGACCGTCAACACCAGGTTTTTTAATGTTCAATTTTGACTCATGATCCAACATTTGGGGAACTTCAAAAATATTCATGTAGGTTTAAAGGTTTAAAGTCCTTCAAAAATATTTTTGATTAAAAAAAAATTTCAACTTCAATTCTACCTTAATATATTGATAATTCCATATTATTTTTTATAATAATTTTTCTCTTTCCTCTAGAGCACCTTTAATTCTCGCGCGAAAATTACTGTTCCCCCACACCACAACAGATTCGACGAGAGTAGCTTGAAAGTGGCATCAGATTCGCTGTCAATAGGTTGAAATCCTTTGTTGTCAACAAAGAAGTTTGCAATTAAGCACGTTCCACAGAAAAACCAGGTATGTATAGTGAGTTTTTCATGTTTTTCTTGTGTTTATTGCAATGTCAAAGGTGACAGAGTGGGTCACAAAGTCGTACGGTCGTACTGGGTCATAGAGTCTCATCGAGGGGTCAAAGGGATCAAAGGTCGTCGCAGGGGTCCAAGGGTAAAGGGGTCGCAAAGGGTCAAAGGGTCGCAGGGGTCCAAGGGTCGGATGGGAAAGGGGTCGCAAAGGGTTCAAAGGGTCGTATGGGTCTAAGGGTCGCATGGTAAAGGGGTCGCAAAGGGTTCAAAGGGTCGCAGAGGTAAAGGGGTCGTAGGGGTCCAAGGGTCGCAGAGGTAAAGGGTCGTAAGGGTCCAAGGGTCGCAAGGGTCGCAAGGGTCGAAGGGGTCCAAGGGTCGCAATGGTTCAAAGGGTCGTAGAGGTAAAGGGGTCGTAGGGGTCCAAGGGTCGCAGAGGTAAAGGGTCGTAAGGGTCCAAGGGTCGCAAGGGTCGCAGGGGTCCAAGGGTCGCAGAGGTAAAGGGGTCGAGGGGTACAAGGGTCGCAAAGGGTTGAAAGGGTCGCAGGGGTCCAAGGGTCGCACGGTCGCTGGGTCACGGAATTTACCCTTCTTTTTATGTTTTTGTTTCAGGTGTAATGGATACGGTGGATGAGAAAATCACACTGATTTATTTTTTGTATGATGGTAAATGGGAAAAAAAACCCAAATGGAGAATCTGAATAGGTTGGTAGAGTTCAGGAAAACCAGAGAGTATTTTTCTTATGTTTTCCGGTTAGTCTGATATAGCAGCAACTGATTGATGAGTTATGCGTAGAGATGATGGTGGATAATAATACAACGAAGTTGAAGTTAAGCTATTTGCCCAGTATTTGTGAAAATAGGAAGCGACATTATTAATGAATGACAAACATCTTATTTGTTATCTGTTCGATCGCATAAGATGAATTCGACCACTGCTGTATGTGGAGATAGAATCGGCATGTGTGAATTGTGAAATCGAAATTGAGAGGGAAATTGAGCCTCTAATTCCTGCTTTTGGAAGCATTGATAAAGAAGGTGAGGATCGAGGTGTTGTAGATTATGATGATTGTGTTATTGTAGGTCCAGGTAACAAAAGTAGAGTTGAGAGTAATCCGGAGACAATAGATATTTTGGATTCGGATGATTATGATAGTGAACATACAAGCGGGTTAAGAGAAGATGGTGGGTGTGCCATGAATGTGGTAGTTGATGGAGTTGTTTGTGGCAATAATAAAGTTGTTTCTGATGTGCCAGCAGAGCATAAGTATGGTGATGATGAGAACAACTCGCAAATGGTAGTTCACAATGGCGAAAATAATATCTTCGAGTTCGAAGATGGATTGGATCTTAAAATTGGGTAAGAGTTTGATAGCAAGAAGGATGTACAAGCATTTGTAAGGAAGGGTTCAATCGAAGCTTCATTTAGATATACAACATTGAGATCTGATAAGAAGCTGTGGGAAGTACGATGCAAGTTTGCCAGAAATGGTTGTAAATGGAAATTAGATACGAAGCTGTGGGAAGTACGATGCAAGTTTTCCGGAAATGGTTGTAAATGGAAATTACGTGTGGCAGCAATCCCGAATTCCGAACGGTTTAGTGTGAGAACACATCATCCCATTCATAATTGTTCACCTGTATCTAAACGGATCGAAGCTACAAAGGGTACAGCGCAAATGGTTAAGGATTATTTGAAGGAGGAATTTGCCGGAAGTTATGAAACACCTCTAGCAAAAGAATTGATGGCTCGTGTAAAAGCAAAATATGGTGTCAATGTATCGTATTTGATGGCATTAAGAGGCAAATGCGGTGCTCAAAAGGATATTCGTGGTGATGACTTTGAACATTATAGGAGGCTTCCAGGGTGGTTGCACATGTTTATAGAAAGAAATCCCGGATCTGTCGTAGATCTTCAGTTCGACAATGATATGAAAAGCTTCAAATACCTTTTTATGGCTGTCGGAGCAGCTATAAAGGGATGGAAATACATGCGTAAAGTGGTTACCGTGGATACGACATTTCTGATAGGAGTGTACACGGGAGCATTGATTGTGGCGACCGCGCAAGATGGTGAACATTACCAATATCCTCTTGCATGGGGAATAGTCGACAGAGAGAAGGACGAATCATGGACGTGGTTTATGTCAAGATTGCAACAGGTGGTACCGGACGGACGTGATGTCGTTGTGATATCTGATCGCCATAAAAGCTTGATCAAAGCAGTCAAAGAAGTGTATAAAGAAGCTGATCATGGTTTTTGTGCGCGTCATATATCGCAAAATATAAAGAGCTACGTCAATAAAGGCCATGGTAGAAAGACGAAAAGGGGTGATACTGTGGCGGAAATGTTCTTCAGATGTGCGTCAGCATACACGGAGAACGAATTTGAAGTGCTATTGAATGATTTGAAGGCCAGGTACAAAAAATGACTTTTGTGACTTATGCGTCTTTTGTGACCTCTGCGACGCTTCTACCCTTTGCGACCCTTGTACCCCTTTGCGACCCTTGTGCCCCTTTGCGACCCTTGTACCCCTTTGCGACCCTTGTGCCCCTTTGCGACCCTTGAACCTCTGCGACCCTCTTGTACCCCTTTGCGACCCTTGTACCCCTTTGCGACCCTTGTACCCCTTTGCAACCCTTGTTTCTGATAGGAGTGTACAAGGGAGCATTGATTGTAGCGATCGCGCAAGATGGTGAACATCACCAATATCCTCTTGCATGGGGAATAGTCGACAGAGAGAAGGACGAATCATAGACGTGGTTTATGTCAAGATTGCAACAGGTGGTACCGGATGGACGTGATGTCGTTGTGATATCTGATCGCCATAAAATCTTGATCAAAGCAGTCAAAGAAGTGTATTAAGAAGCTGATCATGGTTTTTGTGCGCGTCATATATTGCAAAATATAAATAGCTACGTCAATAAAGGCCATGGTAGAAAGACTTCAAAGGGTGATACTGTGGCGGAAATGTTCTTCAGATGTGCGGCAGCATACACGGAGAACGAATTTGAAGTGCTATTTAATGATTTGAAGGTCAGGTATCCTAATGTTGCAAAGTATTTGGAGAAAGAGGAACTTGATCCCGTTAAGTGGGCAAGATTGAAATTTAAGAGGGAACGGTACAACTTATTAACAACTAATGGCGTCGAGTCAATAAACTCAACGTTGAAGAAGTAAAAAAAATTGACGATCCTAGGGCTTTTAGATGTTTGTTTGGGAAAGACAGTGGAATGGTTCAATAGGTATAGGTTGGAAGCAGCTACCGGTGATGATTCTCAAAAGTTAACACCTTACGTTGAGAAAATGTTACATGCACGGTTTGGACATGCATCCAAGTATGATGTTATTGAATTGAACAGTCTGAGTGATGAGTATGATGTGAGAAATGAGATGGGTAGAAGATTTGTAGTGAGTCTTCAAAAAAGAACGTGCGAATGCAAAATGTTTAACGTGGATAAATATCCATAGAGTCACGCAATTGCGGCAGCACATAAGGTTGGTAAAGGGGACAAGATACTAGATCTATGTTCAAACTACTACCTTCGGGAGACATGGCGTTTGGCTTACCAAGAAACCGTGTATCCGGTTACTGATTGTAGTGATTGGGACATTCCCCCTTCAGTGTGTCAGTATGTGTTTGAACCTCCTATACTGGCTCAGAAAAGGCAAAGCGGGAGGCCTAAAGAGAATCGTTATCCTGGACCCGGTGAGGCTCGGAGAAGTACCCCATCTTCGTCGAGACAAACCCCGTCTGCTGCGTCGAGACAAACCCCGTCTTCTTCGTCGATACAAAACCCATTTGTGTCGACAGAAACCCCGTGTTCTTCGTCGTTACAAACCCCATCTTCAAAAGCCAACATCACTGGCAGTGTTTGGAACGTGACAACCAAGACAACGCCGACTTCAAAAAAAGAAAGCTTTATTAGTTAGTAATTGTGTAATACTATATTATTTGTATTATTTTGATTAAAGTTTTTGGGACTTTCATACTTATAATTCGATAAATTCTTCATTATAATCCGACCCATGCGACCCTCAATTGGATTAAATTAGAACCCATCCGACTCATTCGACCTCATGCGAACAAATATGACTCATGCGACCAATACGACCTCATGCGAACAAATATGACTCATGCGACCAATACGACCTCATGCGAACAAATATGACTCATGCGACCAATACGACCTCATGCGAACAAATATGACTCATGCGACCAATGCGACATCATGCGAACAAATATGACTCATGCGACCAATGCGACCTCATGCGAACAAATATGACTAATGCGACCAATGCGACCCTCACATGGATTAAATTAAAACACATGGATTAAATTAGAACCCATTCGACATTTTATCATTGTTAATCCGTAAATTCGTCGATTTCGTATGTATCGATCATTATATGCGACCATACGACCAATGCCATTATCAATATGCCATTATCAATATGCCATTATCAATATGCCATTATCAATATGCCATTATCAATTTAGGATCAATATAGACTATAATATAAATAATATCGACATTCGAAAACAATGTTGAATGTATTTTTTGAAATTTTGTCAAACTCATCCGACGAGTTCTTAAAACACTACTATCACTTTTGTAGCACAGAAATTGGTTATACACAACTCAAATAGGAACACATGGGTCATAATCTGTTTTAACCATTGATTGACATTGTAAATGTATTGTTTTGATTGGTCTGTTACGGTTTATCATTATAAACCCCATAAATTCGTAGATTTCGCATGTAATGTGACCGTGCGACCCATGCGACCCTAATTTGGAATTAATTAGTTTGACGTTGTAAATATATTGTTTGATTGGTTTTTGTCATTTTATCATCTTAAACCCGTAAATTCACCGAGTTCGCATCTATTCATCAATATATGCAATCGTGCGACCCATGCGACCCTAATTTGTAATTAATTAGTTTGACGTTACAAATGTATTAATTGATTGGTTTTGGTCATTTTATCATCTTAAACCCATAAATTTGCCGAGTTCGCATCTATTCATCAATATATGCGACCCATGCGACCCATGCGACCCTAATTTGTAATTAATTAGTTTGACGTTATAAATGTATTATTTGATTGGTTTTGGTCATTTTATCATCTTAAACCCGTAAATTCGCCGAGTTCGAATCTATTCATCAATATATGCGACCCTCATTTGGAATTAATTAATTTGTAGTTGTAAATGTATTGTTTTGATTATTTTTTGACATTTTATCATTGTTAATCCGTAAATTCGTCGATTTCGTATGTATCGATCATTATATGCGACCATACGACCAATGCCATTATCAATATGCCATTATCAATATGTCATTATCAATTTAGGATCAAAATAGACTATAATATAAATAATATCGACATTCGAAAACAATGTTGAATGTATTTTTTGAAATTTTGTCAAACTCATCCGACGAGTTCTTAAAACACTACTATCGCTTTTGTAGCACAGACATTGGTTATACACAACTCAAATAGGGACACATGGGTCATAATCTGTTTTAACCATTGATTGACGTTGTAAATGTATTGTTTTGATTGGTCTGTTACGGTTTATCATTATAAACCCCGTAAATTCGTAGATTTCGCATGTAACGTGACCGTGCGACCCATGCGACCCATGCGACCCTAATTTGTAATTAATTAGTTTGACGTTGTAAATGTATTGTTTGATTGGATTTTGTCATTTTATCATCTTAACGCTTCCATCAGAAGGGGTTGGAGAAATTTTTTGTCTCGACCATCGACTAACCGAGGGTTGTAACCTCGTAGTCGAATTCTTTGATAATGGACCATTACCTCTGCTTATGTTTTTCCCTAGAAATGACAGTGTTTGATTTTCAGTTGTGTTTGGATGATTTTCATTTGTGTTTTGTATTTGGATGGTTATCAGTTGTGGTTTGTATTTGGATGGTTTTCTTTTGATAATGATTCAATAGTAAGTGTTATTGTTAGTATCACTGTTTTTGTGGATTTACTATTCTTGTAACAAGGGTCGCGAAGAACAAGGGTGGCAGAGGGACAAGGGTCGTAGGGGTCCAAGGGTCGCAAAGGTAAAGGGTG
>CM071874.1:22955145-22970946 GCA_036759665.1 Gynandropsis gynandra
CCACATACATCAGTATGTATCAGTCCTAGGAGTTCTGTAGCTCTCTCTCTCTCCGGTTCCACTAAACATAGATTTGGTCATCTTACCAGTGAGACATGACTCACAAGTTGCATAAGATTCATAATCGACCGACTCACTAAGACAACCGACTCAAACGACCCTTAGACCCCCTGCGACGCTCAAGCGACGATTGCGACCCAAACCGAATCATTAAGACAACCGACTCAAACGACCCTTAGACTCCCTGTGACTCTCAAGCGACCATTGCGACCCAAATCGACTCACTCAGACTCAACAGACTCACTGACACTCACACCCATTTCAAATCAATAAACCATTCTGGGACTCGACAGCCTGCAAACCCTAGAAATCGAGCTCAACCAAAAACCCTAGAAATCGACGCTCAACCAACCATCGCGACCCAAACCGACTCACTAAGACAACCGACTCTTGCGACTCAACAGACTCACTGAGACTCAACCGACTCATTGACACTCACACCCATTTCAAATCAATAAACCATTTTGGGACTCGACATCCTCCAAAACCCTAGTAATCGATCTACTTACACTTATTGAAGATTGACTCGTGCTCTCTTCTCCACCGCTGCTGATTCTAGCCATTTCCTTCTTGCCAACTTCGAATCGATCCCTCTCAAATTCGAAATCACTTGTTCTTTCTTGGCTTTTACTCTCCCAGAATGTGGGTTTGGCTTTTACTCTCCCAGAATGCGGGTTTTTTCACGTTCAAAAATTAAGGATAAATTTGTCTTTTCTCCAGTTTTTTTCCGATTAAATAATTATTTTAGGGAAGGGTATTTTTGAAGCGTTTTAGCCCTACGAGGGTATATCTGATATTCCGCCCATTTGGCGTATATATTGTATAATTAATAAAAAAAATATCTATAAACACATGAAATATATTAAACTTACATATTAAAATATTTTGTTTAATAATTTTAAAAAAACTTACGATCCATTTAATTTTTTTATTCTGAATTTGTTAATGTGAATATAATTTCTAAAGAGAGAACTTGAATATGTAACAAAAGATATGTTTTGGATCTTTGTAAAACAAATTTCTTTTCTTAACACATCAGTATAAAAAAATACGTTTTTAATTAACAGAGAATATATTCTAGTTTTATAATTTGAAAGTTTAATCGTAAGAATATTGGTATAAAAATACCATACTTAATATGTCAATATAGAAATTGGACATAAATAATATGTGTACATAATGTATAAAGATATAAAAAAAGTCAAACGATGAAAATATCTTAATTTTGGGAAGGAAGTGTGAAAACGTGACGGAGTCCGTGTTGTCAAGGCTCTGAAATGTCGAAAATACCCTAATCGGGAAGACAATAGCCGACGGTCATCTTTGACGACAAAGATAATTTACATAACGTAGCTGTGATTACTTCACAACTTGGCGTAAAAACATTTCTCCAACGTTTAATTCAACAATGATATATATTTTGAATTAAAATTATTAGTTTACATAACCTTTTATTCTTAAAATCTGAAAAATATGTATTATATACATATATAAAAACCCATAAAATGATATGACGAGTTATTTTCTAAAAAAGGTTTCTCATTCATATGTAAAAAATAGAATGATACAATCGTTTATATAGATGAGAATTGCGATAGAAAAAGGAGACTCAAAGAATGTCAAATTAGAAATATGCGAAACATGACTACGAGTAAACTAGAATGACGAGAAGTGTAATCACGAGGTGTGTTGAAACGATGAGTCTTTGTAGTTCCTAATACCCCTTAAGTTATCGACAATGTCCAATTTTCCAATAAAACGTCAAATCTTGTCGTCCTGATGTTTTGGTGAATATGTTCGCAATTTGTTTTCTAGTACTGTGGGCATCAAAAGATAAAAGAAAAAACAAAAAATCAAACATTTTCTACGAAAGTGTCGACGGTCGGGTTGGTCGAAATTTTGATGGTTTGTCGCGCTTGGTTTGGTAGTCTGTCGACGTTGAATAGAGCCGTTGAGGTCGGTACACTGAAGGGCGTCTGAGTCGGAATGCAGAAGGGCGTCGAGGTCGGTATGCCAAAGGGTGTCGAAGTCGGTACGCCAAGGGGCGCCGAGGTCGGTACGCCAAGGGGCGTCTGGGTCGAAATGCTGGAGGGCGTCTGGATCGGAACGCAGAAGGGCATCGAGGTGGGTATGCTAAGGGGCGTCGAGGTTGGTACGCCGAAGGTCGTCTTGGTCGGAACGTCGAAGGGCATCGAGGTTGGTACGCCAAAGGGCGTCGAGTTCGGAACACCGAAGGGCGTCTGGGTCGATATCGAGGAGTTTGTCATGGACAGGGTCAAAGAAGTCGGGTTGGGGTTTGAATCAGAATCGATGGTCGAGTTTGGCATTGAAACGAAGGAAAATTTTGATCGAATGCAGTCTAGAAATAGGTCGAGAAATCGGTCTAGAAATGAAAAACATCATCGCCACCACTGTTATCAAAGGTCACCACATCGTCTTCATCATCATCACCACCTTTATCACTGGTGACCATCATAATTCGCAGAAGTCCAAGAACCTCAAATCCTGAAATTGGTTCGAGGCTCTGATACCATGATACGATGAGCCATTTTATAGAAAAAGTTTCTCATTCAAGTGTAGAAAATAAAATGATACAAGCATTGATATAGATGAGAATTGCAGTAGAACGAGGAGACTAAAAAAGAGTCAAACTAGAAGAATGTAAAACATGATTACGAGGAAACTAGAATGACGAGAAGTGTAATAACGAGGTGTGTGGAGGCGAGAATTCTTTGTATTTCCCAAAATAATTAAACTTTTGTATCAATAATTATTAAATTTTTTTCTGTGAAGATAAAGATATTTTTTCGATTTCTCCATCGATTTGAGTCTCGTTGATTTGACATTTCAAAATTTAGGTTTCATCGTATCCTAAACTATTCAATTTCCACAAATAAATCATTTCATTGAATAAAGTTAAAACCCCTATTTTTTATGAAAATTCTAAAATTATAAACAAGTTTAAAACCCGAAAATAGAGGTTTCCTAACCTTAGAAACATACATTTTCCAATTGGAAGCAATCTACGATGAAATTCAGGTAAGAAGATTCATTATGTGGTTGTTTTTCTGTCTATTTACGGGTTGTTTGTGTTGGATTACATGTCAATTTATAGGTTAGTTCATGAGTTTTTGTGTTAGGTTTACACGGATTTATGGGGATTACATGGACTTTGTATTTAAAAAATTGAGTTCACTAGATAATGACTTTGTGTCATATAGTAAGCAAGATGATAGCTTTTTTTATAGTATTCTCCAATTTTGTTAATAGAATTTCGAATACTCGTGTGTTAAAGTTGTGTTCATTTCTTACAATTTGTCGAATAATGACCGAGATATTCCAAATTGTAAATCATATGTAAAGGATTACCTAGACATGTTGTTCATAACATAAGTGAAATACATGAATCCAATGCCTAAATTTCGAACATAAAATCAATACATGTAGTATACAAGAAATATCCATCAGATCGATTAATCTTCAGGTCATTATCGAATGGCCCTTAATTTTCAGCTTAATTTTTGTAAAACGCCAATAGAAACGAATGATAAGAACCTTGATATTTCAAAGTAAATACAATTTAAAGAGATAGTCAACTATGACAGAAACGTCCGACGATGGTTAAGAGCTAGAGGTAATCGAGGTAATGTTTTTTTTACCTAAGTTTTTTATTTTTATTTATTAGTAAATTTATTAATACACTACAAAAAAGTGTAAATATCAACACAATAAGGTGATGAGTAATATGTAGATTCAATTCTCCCTTTGTCAAAATGAGTCTTCTAGTGTTGTAGTAAAATGAGCCACTGAGACAAATGGAATGAGTCAAATGGTCGTAGTGAGTCACAGGGTCGCACTGGATCATAGAGTCGCATTCGATCGCAAAGTCTCATCGAGTCACACGGTCCCACTAGGTCACACAGTCGTATTGAAACACATGGTCATAGTGGGTCATAGAATATCATATAACAATTTATCCTCTTTTTATATTTTCTTACAGATATAATGAATTCAGTGGGTGGGAAAATCACACTGATTTACTTTTTGTATGATGGTAAATGGGAAAAAATATAAATGGAGAATTTGAATGGGTTAGAAGAGTTCAGGAAGTTTTTCTATTGTCTTCCAATTAGTCTGACATACTAGCAATTTAGTGATGAGTTATGCGCAGAGATGATGGTGACAAAGTTAAAGTTAAGCTATTTGTCCAATATTTGTCAAAATAGGAAGCATACATATATAATGAATGTTAAACAACTTATTTGTTATTTGTTCGATCGAATAAGAGGAATTCAACCTCTGCTTTATGTTGAGATAGAATCGACAAGTGTGAAATGTGAATTAGAAATTGAGAGGGAAGTTGAACCTCTGATTCCTGGTTTTGGAAACATTGCTAAAGGAGATGAGAATAGAGGTGTTGTAGATTATGAGAACGTGTTATTGTACGTTCAAATAACAAACATAGAATTGGGAGAAATATGATGGAAACATAAATATTTTGGATTCAGATAACTCTGATAGTGAACATACCAGCGAGTTTAGAGAAAATGAAAGGATCAGAGATGAGTGTGATGTGAGGAATGATGATGGTTATGCCATGAATATGGTCATTCATGAAGTTATCGTTTGTGGAAATAATGAAGGTGATACTGATGTGCCAACAAAGAATGAGGTTGGTGATAGTGATGGTGAGAATAACTTGGCCATGGTAGTTTACGAGAAGCCAAACAGATAGCAAGGAAGATATACAAGCATATGTAAGAAAATGTTCACTTGAAGCTTCTTTTATATATGCAACATTGAGTTTTGATTAAAACTGTTGGAAGTACGATGCAAGTTTGTCGGAAGTGATTGTAAATGGAAGTTACGTGTGAAAACGATTGTAAATTCCAAACGGTTTAGTGTGAAAACACATCATCACATTCATAAGTGTTCACCTGTATCTAAATCGACAGAAGGTACAAAGGGTACAACACAATTGGTTAAAGATTATTTGAATGAGGAATATGCTAGGAAATATGAAACACCTCAAGCAAAGAATTAATAGCTCATGTAAAAGCAAAGTACGGTATTAAATATATCGTATCTGATGGCATTAAAAGGAAAATGCAGTGCTCAAAAGGAGATTCGTGATGATGAATTTGATCACTATAAGAGGCTTCCAAGATGGTTGCACATGTTTAAAGAAAGAAATCTTGAATCTATAAAAATGTTCAACTGGACAATGATGGAAAAAGCTTCAAATACCTTTTTATGGCTATGGAAGCGGTTGTAAGAGGGTGGAAATAGAAGCGTAAAGTGGTTTATGTGGATGTAACATTTCTGAAAAGAGTTTACAATGGAGGATTGATCGTGACAACCACTCAAGATGGAGAACATCACCAATATCCTTTAGCTTAAGGAATAGTCGGCAAAGAGAAAGACGATTCATGGATGTAGTTTATATCAAGTTTGAAAAAGGTGATACCAGATGGACGTGATGTCGTTCTGATATCTGATTGCCATAAAAGCTTAATAAAAGGTGTCAAACAAGTGTACAAAGAATCTGATCATAGTTTTTATGCGTGACATATATCACAAAATATAAAGAGTTACATCAATAAAGGCCAAGGTGGAAAGAGTTAAAAGGGTGATACTATGGCATAAAATGTTCTTTAAATGTACAACAACATACATAGTGAATGAATTTGAAGAGCTATTTAATGATTTGAATGTCAAGTAAAATATGACTTTTGTGACCTTTATGACTGTTGTGACCTTTATGACCTTTGAGCATATATCTTAATATTGCTAAGTATTTGGAGAAAGAGGAATTTATTCTCATTAAGTGGGAAAAATGCAAATTTAAGTGTAAAAAGTACAACTTATTAACCATTAATGGGGCCAAGTCAATAAATTACACGTTGAAGATGTAAAAACAAATTTCAGTGCTAGCGCTTTTAGATATTAGTTTGAGAAAGGTAGTTGAATGGTTCAACGGATATAGGTTGGTAGTAGCTAGTGGTGATGATTCTCAAAAGTTAACACCGTATTTTGAGAAAATGTTACCTAAACGGTTTGGACAAGCATCTAAGTATAAGGTGTTTGAGTTGAACAGATTGAGTGATGAGTATGAAGTGATAAATGAGAAGGGTAGAAGATTCGTAGTGATTCTTCAAAAAAAATGTGCGGCTGAAAAATGTTTGATGTGGAGAAGTATCCTTGCAGTCACACAATTTTGGTTGCACATAAGGTTGATAAAGTTCACAAGATACTAGAACTATATTCAACACACTACCTGTGGGAGACATGGCATTAGCTTACCAAAAATTATGTATTTGGTTCCTCATTGTAATGATTGGAAAATTTCTCCTCAATACTCTAAAGTGACGGTTCTATCTCCTATGGTGGCTGAGAAAAGGCAAAGTGGGAAGCCTAAAGAGAATTGTTATCATGGACCCGATGAGACTCAAAGAAAAACCCCATCTTCGTCGAGACAAACGAGTTCAAATTCCGGCATCACTGATAGTGTTTGGGACGTGACAACCCAGACAACGCCAATATAAAAAAAAAGAAAGTTTTGTTAGTTTGTATTACTATATTATTTGTATTATTTGGATACAATCTTGGCATGTTTAATATATTATTTGGACAAAACCTTAGAATTTGTACACTTTCATGATTTTGAAATCAATCGACCTAATATTACAGGAACCCATCTGACATCATACGATCCAATATGACCCATGTGCGAATTTCAATTTATATAAATTAGTATGATGCATATTTAAACGATGAAAATATCTTAATTTGCATCGCTTACGTACTTTCATCCTTATAAACGATGAAAATATATTATTTGGACAAAACCTTAGAATTTGTACACTTTTATTATTTTGAAATCAATCTACCTAATATTACAGGAACCCATCCGACATCATAAGATCCAATATGACCCACGTGCGATCTTCAATTGATATAAATTAGTATGGTGCATACTTAAACAATAAAAGTATCTTAATTTGCATGGTTTACATGCTTTCATCCTTATAAATCGGTCGAAAAGTTCGCATACATTTTTCCTCATTGACGAAAAAGGACTATTGTGACCTTTGTGACCTTGCGACCCATATGACCCATCTTTAGAAATGTCATTTTTAAATTTTTTGAATTATAGATGTTTAATTAGAAATCAATATAGACAATAATATTAATAATGTTGAAATTTTACGAAATATCAAATATATTTATTTGAAATTTGCTAAACTAATCCAACGAGTTTTTAAAACACTACGTACTATCACTTTTGAAACACATTTATTTGTTCTACACTTCTTGTGACACATGCATAAAAATTTGTTTTAATCATCGTTTGACGTTGTAAAACATATGAATGAACATGATTTACGTTCCTAAATGTATCGAAAGCACAATTTAAAAGTCCAACGTAATTTGTGATCTTCATGACCTTCGTTACTTTTCTACGGTTTTCACAGAACATGTGAGGCCTACCATTCCCGCCGAACTTTTCCCCAAATGTTCAAAAATTATTTCAACTTTCCGCCAAAATTTCATTTTTCTCTTTAAGCCAAAATTTCACTTTTGGCTAAGATAACAAATTAAATTGAGTTCATACATAACAAAATAAATCAAATTCATACATAATTTAAAGTAAAATGAGTTCAAACTTAACAAAATTAACCAAGTTCATACATAATTTAAAATAAACCGAGTTCAACTTAACAAAATAAATCGAGTTCACACATGTGATGATGGGTGGCGTTTGTCTTTGGTTACTTCAATGCTTTCTCCATTTGCAAAGATACAAAAAAAATCTTCTCACGAATGGAAGACATGTTGGCGTCGAAAATCTCAAGTCACCTGTCTTCCCTTCCCGATAGAATGGCTTCTATGTATTTGAAGGAAGACCTTCATAATATGTGTAATCCCATATCTCTTCTCCGACTGTCAAAAATAAAACCCTATGACTTGAAAGATTTTGGGCAAAATTCTTCTTATAACCTCAACCATAGGATTGATATGTATCTCTTTCAACATTTTTTGGCAATCATATGACGTGATGCATCTCCTCTTCAAATCCACTTTCATGGTTACCCAATGATAAGGTATATAGCGATTTGCAAATGATGGAATCTTAAGAACCGAGAGCAAGGCATCGTAATCTGCCACTGTCTTCAACATGGCTCTCATATTATATGTACTAGGGGTGGGCACCCGCGGGTACCCGCGAGATTCTCGCTACCCGCACCCGAACCCGTCCCGCATGGGTAACTGGTTTTAGTACCCGTACTCGTACCCGCAGGATGCGGGTACCCGCTGTTCGGGTACCCGCAAAAACCCGTCAAAACTTTTGAAACCCGCGGGTACCCGCGATGCAAAAAACTATGGACTTGTTCTCAACCGAAAGGAGCTCGCTTCAGACTCCTCTTCTCGAGCAATCGAATGAACAGATGTGTCCCACACATCGGACCGCGCTGTTCATCTGAGGTCTTACAAGGAACAGATCTATAAACACTGAAAGGAAGAGGAGGGCGGCGCGAGGCGGGTGTGAGCCGGTCGGAGAGGGAGACGCGAGGTCAGAGATGGGGGAGGGAGGAAGAGGGCGGCGGGAGGCGGGTGGGAGCGGGTCGGAGAGGGAGGCGGGTGGGAGCCGGTCGGAGAGGGAGGCGGGAGGAGGGTGAGCAAGAGAGGAAGAGAGCAAGAGCAATAGGTGGGAGGCGCCGTGAGAGGGTGAGCAAGAGAGGAAGAGCATCTGAAAAATTAAAATTAGGGTTAGAGGGGTATTTAGGTAATATAAAGTAATATTAGGGGCATTTATGTAATTTTTGCGGGTACCCGCGGGTACCCGTTTGTGAAATAAAAAAACCCGGCCCGAACCCGAACCCGCGGGTATTGAACTCAAATTACCCGAACCCGAACCCGCACCCGCGGGGACGAGTAATTTTTTGCGGGTTCGGGACGGGTTTCGGGACGGGACGGGTAGTGCGGGTTTTTTGCCCACCCCCAATATGTACCTTCCAAATAGTCCTTAAGAACATCGAACAATTCTTCCATGTTATTGTCCTCGTCCATCCATATCTTGAGCAACAACATGAACATAATATCACAAACATAATAATTCTTTAACCCATATTGAGTTGGATATTTCCGGATGCGGTTGTGCAGTTCAAACTCATCCAATTGCTGCAAAAAAATTGACACACATCAATACATATGACCCAAAATGACATTCGTACCATTGTGACATTTGTGACCATTGTGACCTTAGTGACCATTGTGACCATTGTTACCTTTGTGACCATTGTGACCTTTGTGGCCTTTGTGACCATTGTGACCTTTTTGACCATTGTGACCTTTGTGACCATTGTAACCTTTGTGACCATTGTGACTTTTATGACCATTCTGACCTTTGTCACCATTGTGGCATTTGTGACCATTGTGACCTTTGTGACCTTGTTACCTTTGTCTTGTCTTTGATGATTTTCACTTTTGTTTAATTATCAATGGACTATTAGAATCATCCGGTGAAGCTCCAACATCTACATAAAAATAATTTAATTCATTAGATTCATCTAATGTGACCTTCGTGACTAGTGTGACCTTTGTGACTATTGTGACCTCTGTCACCATTGTGACCTTTGTGACCATTGTGACCTTTTTGACCTTTGTGACCATTTCGACCTTTGTAACCATTATGACCTTTGTGATTCAACATTACTTACTTGTTGAAACTTCAACAGGAATGTATTCATCAACCTCTTCGACTAGAACTTCTATAGTTTCATCAGCACCAACATTAACGACAACCTCTTCGATAGGAACCATTGGAGTATCCTCAGCACGAACCTCATCAGGAACATCAAGCATCAAGAGCAACCACTAGAGGAATCCCGTCAATAATGTATTCAAGTAGAGGAATGCTAGACTGAAGCCCACTTGACTAATGGTGACCATTGTGACCTTTGTGAAGCATACTTACATGAAGGATTAACGGCATATGTAATCTTTTCAATTAATGTTGAAATTTTTGGCACCTCCTTTCCTAAACCATATCGAGAGTCATTTTCAACCTCTGACTCTACCGGCTCTTCTCTTGACACTGGATATAGATGGTGTCGGAATTTAATTTCAGAATAATCATCATCTCTTAGAGTCTCATAAGATATGCCTGATCTCACAACTTCCATACCGGTGCTTGTATCTTTCCAGACAACCTTTGATTTTGTCGCCTTTCGGGCTTTGGTCTTTTCCACCTTGTCATCATGTTTGGGATTTACCGCCTTTGATTTTGAATCAGGAAAATCAAACCCGACATCCCTTAAAAGGTCTCTCATATTGTTGATGATTCTTATCTCTGACGTCTTTATTTCCTTCATTAATTTCTTTTCCAGTGTCAGAGGGGTTGTCGCTTCTTTTGTTTTAGTTTTAGTGTCTTTTTCAGCTTCAGCATAACCTCCTTCTTCAAATCCTTCGTCTTCATCTTCTTATTCCTCTACATCTATTGCTTTTACCCCTTTGGTGTTCTTCCTCTTACTCCCCTTCTTTTTCTCCTTCTGTTTTTCATCAAGAATTGTTTTTCGCATCACCAACTCGAGGTTACAGATGTCCTCCCGAAAAATACCTTTTGGATTTCTTTGTAATTGTTCCATCCCTATTTTAACATCTAGGTCGTTGCATCCGTTGTAATACCGCAGATCATAAAGTAAAGCTTCCTCGTCGTCTTCATCATGAAGAATACATTGAATATCCTACAAAAACAACAAATAACCATTGTGACCCTTGTAACCTTTATGACCCTTGTGACCCTCATGACCATTGTGACCCTCGTGTAATTGTTACCTTAGAATCTTCTATCTGGTTGATCACGTCTACATACATCGGGTTCAAATTTGATTTAACCTACTTTTTGCACATTCTTGGGCATGATGGATTGACATCCATAACATCAATGTACCATCCATTTCGCATAAACTATGGATGGTTTCAAATGGAAGTAACTGAAGTATTAAAAAATGATAAGAACACAAAAAAACGAAAACATTCTTGTTATTCTAATAATATATACAACATGTCATTAGTGGGGTCAAGAAACTGTCCTAATGCCATTGTGGTTTCGGTGTTCCAGAACTTGCCACAACACCATCAAAGTCTCCAACCTCTTCCGCTCGGCGGAAATTCTTCACCTTCACAAGCTTTTCACTCACTTCTACGATAATTACCTTTCCACGATCGAAATTCTTCAGCCTGAATTTACCACACCTTTTGAACTTCCATCCTCCGAGATAGGGTCTGTAGTTTAATATAGTAATTAGTGCATGCTCCACTATAGAATATCAGATGGGAACATCGTTCAAGAAAAAAACCACATCTCCTTTTGTCCCATAGAATCACTGAGTGATTTAATAGGACAAACATTTGATCCTTCATCAAGCTAGAGTTACAACGGTAATGGAATATATGCCGAAATTGTGACTCCATGTTGAAGTAATGCCAATCATCTGCTCTTAACAGTCCTCTTAACGCCTTTATTTTTCGAATGGATAACACTTTGTGAAAATGTTAGGCATTTTGTTCATGTGCTTGAATTCATACAGAAATTTTGATTTTGGTGACACCTGCAAAATGACCAATTAACAATACATTAGACTTATATTGATACACTGAGACCCATATGATACTTTGTGATACAAGCGACCGTTGCTACTCACTAAGACTCATGACCCTTGCGGCTCAAGCGACTCATTGAGACTTGTGACCCTCTTCGACTCAAGTGACTTACTGAAAATCATGATGCTCTTCAACTCAAGCGATTCACTGAGACTCTTAACCATTTTCGACTCAAGAAACTCACTGAGACTCATGACCCTCTTCGATTCAAGCGACTCATTGAGACTTACACCCATTTAAAATCAACAAAAAAATTTTCTTTCAACAACCTAATCCATAATGTATTTCATCTTTGTTAATCTTTGCACAGTAAAACCGAGAAACCAATCCACTCACGGATGCCAATGAAGATTGACTCGTGTATCTCTTCTTCATTCCTGATCCTTGCCATTTCGTTCTTCCTCTCTTCAAACTCACTCCTTGCTTTCAACTTCAAAATTTTCTTCTTCCTGACTTCAAACTAAATCCTTGCTCTCAAATTTGAAATAGCTTCTCGCTAAAAGATTTGAAACCAGTTTTAAAATCCCTCCAACAGTGTGTATTTTCACGTGAAAAATATAATGGCAAATTTATCTTTTCACCATTTTTTTAGAAATCCTAAGGTTTTCAAGGGTACACGTGAAGTCTGGATGCCTAGAAGGGCATCCTTGCTATTTCACTAATAAAAAAAAGGCACTAATATGTAATTTTAACATATATAATTTCGTAACAAATGATAAAAATAAATAAATTTTTTGATTAATTAATTTTTATATTTATTCCATAAATTAATATATATGTATATATATGTATGGATATATTTTATAGATTTAATAATTTATTTAATGTCCATTTTATGCAAAGACTTTGAGCAAATCTAATAAGCGTTGATTAATTATGTGGCCAAGGATTAAATGTTCAATTCACATAAGAAATGTGTAGTCACCAAGAAAAATAGAGAGTGTGTTGCTTTAGGGACTTGAGCTTCTAATGATTGCTACATATGGACTTGAGAGTTAAAATTTTATGGAGTCACACAAGTTCCACTTCATGTGTGGCATCAACAGTTCAGACATGTAAGTTATCTCACATCTTAAATTGATTAAATCGGATTTAGTTCGAGGTGTGCCCAAGTTATTCCAAATAGAGGACATAGTGTATAAACCAATTAAAATGGGAATCAAAATATAACGTTACACTAGTAAGTTGTTCGTAATTTTTTTGGATGAACCAAAATTATCATATTACGGTATGAATTTTTAAAACTTGTATAACTCACTGTGATCGAGTACAACACTTTAGAATTAAGCATGTTAAAATAAAACATCATTTCCTTAAACATATATTTGAGAAAAAAACAACTATATATCAAATATTGCGCCTAATGAAGGTTGCCATTTGTTACAAAAACTTTGTGAAAATGATTAGGATTTTTGAACAATAAATTTAGTAGATATTAATGGGATTATGAAGTAGGATATCTTACGAAGAGCTGTAAGTGAAATTCTAAAAGTGGAAATATGCAAGAGAAAATAAATCATTATATATTGTTCTTGAAGTATACCTTGGAACTCTTATTTGTTACATAACTTCGTTTTAAGTGTGTAGATGTTGAAAAACACTCCTATACACTCCACTATCAATGGAACTAATACATAAAAATTTATGAATTCACAATAGTTTATATAAGTGCAATGAGTACATTGGCTCGGACCTAAGTGGTGGGACGGATATCCAACTTCGACTATCTAAAGGCATTAACATAAAACAAAAAGAAAAAGAAAAAATTAAAAAAGACTGAACCGGAATATTCTGGTATGATTGAAATTTAATTGTAAGAATATGCCAATATGGTACCTAGGACTAATTGTTAAGAGTTCTTAAACCTAGACCTAGAAGCCATAGTGGTTGTTCACATGACAAGAAAAAAAAAAGAATGACTAAATGTTGAAAAAAATAGTTACAATTTTTTATGTCTACTTTGGCTAACGATCTATATGCTTGTTTAACTTCAAATACTTCATATGAAATTTTGATTTTTGCTGAAGAAATAATTTGTTTTAAAAAAATGATAGTTTTGTTAAGAAACCAAGTCAACTTTAGTGGTTCCTAATTCATGAAGTTATTATCTTTTAAAATTAAAAAAAAAGGAATATGATTGTTTTTATATTTATTAATTAGAGGTATTGAATTGAAGGAAGAAGACTACTCATAATTCAATGTTCATTCATCTTTGTGCATGATTTTGAAGAGAACTAACTTCATTGCTTCCAAAAAATTAAAATGTGTTACATAAATGAGTATCCCGATGAGAGAGACCATTAACAAGAAGATCCATTATATTTTTGTCACACAAATAGAAGGAAAAGGAACAGTTGGTGGTAATCCAGATACACTTGAGGAAAATGATCCTTTACGGTTTGAATATGTCTTTGACCCCTTTTGGTTAAATTGTATGATCCTTTAAATGATTCATATATTTAACATTTTTGAAGTTTGTATATGCAAAAACTAAAAAAATTAGTGCATGAGATTTCTATTTGATTGATATTACCATTATTTTGTGACTATGTATATTTGTCATTTTAATTGAGATTTCATATTGTGATATTTTCACTATACATATTTGTCATTATGATTGATATTTCTAATTGTGTTGGATATTTGTAATTTGGGAACATTTACAAGATATTTTTAATTTGAGAACATTCACAAGATATTTGAAATATTCTAAGAAAAGAAAATCAAGTAACTTAACAATTATATAGAAAAAAATTGATGAGCATTTTTTAAAGGAATTTAAAATTTGACAGAAATATGTGGTTGCACGTCCATACCACCCATCTCCATCATATTGGTGTGCTAGGAATTAACAGGAAGATAAAAGAATGAGAGAAAATTTTAGTGAATGTTTAAGAGCATTCAAGATGAATATTTGTACTATAAACCTTAAACAATAAAAGTTTGGAGATTTGTAGATGAGTGATTCGAATGAGAGTCACTTGAGAATGTAGGAATATTGTGATCATAATTGTATGCAGCTCACACAATGATTTATGTGGCATTTTGTATGGATTTTAGATTCAAGACGAGTTTGGTACATATGTGAATATTAAATCGCGTAATCCTAATATACTTATAAAAAAATCGAATTATATCTAATTACCAATTGAAATCTGGATAAAGAATAGTTTTTTGGTTTTGAGTATAGTATTGAGATATATCTGTAAAAAATTGTGGTATGCATATTCTGTAAACTTTCAATTTTATATATTCTCCATATTGACATTATTTTTTTATTATTTTGTCTTCTTTATTTTTAAATCAATATGTAGAGTTAAAATACTATTTATCTCAACAATAAGTATCATAATTTTTTTGAAAGTAAAAACGCGTTCGCGTACTTAAGTTTATAATTATTCAACTTTTACATATAATTTTAAAAAATAAAAAGAAATAAACCTATCATTGATTATTTGTCCAGAATAGAATAGCAGTAAGTAGCCAAAGTATGGATACAAAATATACTGTTATTTTATCATCTCAAACTAAAAAAATTTATTGCACGTATGCATTATGAAAATTGAAACAAAGGGTAATTTAGAATATAGTATTTGTGTTAACTATTGGTTGGTTAATAATAGTATTATATAGCCGTTGTACAAATACACTATCACTATAATAGGCGGAATATCAGAAATACCTTTTATATGGCTAAACCACTTCAAAAATATCATTCCCTAAAATAATTATTAAATCCGAAAAAAAATTGAAGAAAAGATAAATTTGCCCTTAATGTTCGAACGTAGAAAAACCCACGTTCGGCAGTTTTTTGACGTGAAATCGAGAAAGCCGAACAATTTTTCGCCGGGAAACCTGTTTAAAAGTTTATAGCAAGAAAGAAATAAGTGATGTCGAACTTGAGAGGGATCGATTTGAAGTTGGCGAGAAGGAAAATGGCTAGAATCAGCAGCAGCAGTGACGAAGAGAGCACGAGTCAATCTTCAATTGCGTCAATAAGTGTAAGTAGTTTGATTTCTAGGGTTTTGCAAGCTTTCGAGTCACAAAATGGTTTATTGATTTGAAATGGGTGAG
>CM071874.1:22977678-22994112 GCA_036759665.1 Gynandropsis gynandra
TTTTTTACTATTATTCAATAGAATGTATTATTGTTAGTATCGATGTTTTTGTGGATTTACTATTATTGTACAAAGGGTCGCAGAAGGTCCCAAGGGTCGCAGGGGACAAAGGGTCGCAGAGGGTCCAAGGGTCGCAGGGGACAAAGGGTCGCGAGTGACAAAGGGTCGAAGGGATACAAGGGTCGGAGGGGGACAAGGGTCGGAGGGGGAAAAGGGTCTCACAGTCATGTGGGTCATATGGGTCATATGTGGTCGCATGAGATGTCCATGGGTAATGTTTGGTCGCATGAGTCGTCCATGGGTCATATGTGGTAATATTGGGTCGCATGAGTCGTACAAGGGTATTATGTGGTCGCATGAAACTTCCATGGGTCATGTTTGGTCGCATGAGTCGTCCATGGGTCATATGTGGTCGCATGAGTCGTCCATGGGTCATATGTGGTCATATAGGGCGCATGAGTCGTACAAGGGTCTTATGTATTCGCATTATATGTCCATGGGTCATATTTAGTCGCATGAGTCGTCCATGGGTCATATGTGATCATATTGGGTCGCATGAGTCATACAAGGGTTATGTGTGGTCGCATGAGTCGTACCCGTTTCTGATTATAATTTAATCCGATTGAGCGTCGCATAACGGGTCATATTGGGTCATTAATCTTACGAACAATAGATGCAAAATAAGACATTTTCAACGTTTAAATATTGATTACATAAGGTCTCAAAGGTCACAAAAGTTACATAAGGTTACATAAGGTCTCAAAGGTTACAACGCTTAAAAAAAGGAAAGAAAAAAGTTGAAGAAGAAGAAAAAGGCAAAAAGAAGTTCGAGAAAAAAAGAAAAGAAAAAAGGTCAAATTTGTCGAAGTTTAAAGACACATCGGAGTCCTTCCCCGCAAGAAGAGTCGTGTGTGACTTCTCCAAGCTTAACGAAATTCTCCATTGACATTTCGGGCTTTGAGTCATGTATGGTGAGTTCCACGGTAGCAAATGACCTCCAACCGTGACTTTAGGTAACGCGGATACGGCTTGATGTCTGAGTCCGCCGATTACCAATACCTTATGTAGTGTAGATACATCACAAAGTCCTCCATCCAAGTTGTAAGTACTTGTGTGTATCTGCATACAGACTGAGTCCGACGATTAGCAAGACATTAAGTAACAAATAGACAGCACGATGCCTTGGGTCGACCATGTGACCTTAACGGTCACAAAGGTAACAAGGATTTTTCAGAGAATTTAGGGTTAGATGTTAGAAATCGCCCTTTTGAGAGAATGAAAGACTCGAAACAAGAGATGATTTGGTGCTTGTTGTAGCTTTACGGTTTTTCCTCCTCTATTTATAACGAAAAATAAATGGACTCCTACAATCCAGAAAGACAATAATTACAAAGAATGACCAAGGTGCATGTATTGACACATTAAAGAACCTTTAATATAGGTCTTCAATGTGGCATTGGTAAAATAAAAAGTATAGCTAGAACCTGGAAAAAGCAGTAGTCTGACATTGAAAAGACCAGTCGAAAGGGTCGAAATGGTCGGAAGGGTCGCAATGGTCGGAAGGGTTGCAATGGTCGGAAGGGTCACACGGATCCAACATATTTTGATTTGAGCTGTATTTTCGAAATTTTATTCATATCATTTGTAAATAATTTGTAAATAATAAATTAGTATCGCAAGGGTCCAAGGATCGCAGAAGGACAAGGGTCGCAGGGGTCCAAGGGTCGCAGAGGAACAAGGGTCACAGAGGGACAAGGGTCGCAGAGGTCCAAGGGTCGCAGAAGAACAAAGGTCGAAGAGGGACAAGGGTCGTATTGGTCCAAGGGTCGCAGAAGAACAAGGGTCGCAGAAGGATAAGGGTCGCAGGGTCAAACTGGATCGTTGGGTCGAATTGGGTCATAAGGTCGCAGGGGTATTTTAGAAATATCAACATTTATAAAGGTATTTTTAAAGTTAAAAATGTTTTCTTTTTCGGGAAGGATATTTTTGAAGTGATTTAACCCTACGAAAATATTTTTGAAGTTAGCCCGCTATAATAAATGATATTTTCTATATATAAAGTTGTATATATATATATTACATACATACATAAACACGTACAAGTATGCAACTTGATTCATGTGTTTGTGCTACAAGAACATGTGAAGAGAGTTTCTCTTGTGGATATTATATTATATTTATATCAAATAATGCAAACCTTAGTTTCTAGAATACGATTTTCTTTGAAGAAAATTTGACCAATTAGAAACCTTTCCATTTCGTGTCAAACCAGTACGCAGAAAAACTCATAATGTTCGCAAGTTTAAATAAAATAATAACAGCTTTTAGGTAACTTTGATCATTTTTAATTATTTGAAAAAAATCTTGCACAACTTACAAAGGGATATGATGAATGATGATAATGAAAATTTTCGAAATCTTTTTATAACATATTTTAACTATTAAATTATTAAATTTTATATATTAATTTATTATCAAATAAAACTAGAACTTTTAAGTTTTCTGGAAATTATCAAAATAATATCAATAGAGATATGCACAGAAATAGACGAATACTATTCTTCTCTGTTTTTGTAGTATATGATAATATAGGCAAAATCTTGAAATTAATGAATTTTTTTTGTTAAAAAATTTAACCTAAATATTGTTTAAAAATTCAATAAACAAAAGATTTATAACAACATAATTTTGAATTTTGAAATATTTATATTAAAAAAATTATATAATTGCGTGGTTGGTTTTTTCTTGAAAAGCAAGGCGGGTTGTGGGGCAAGGCTTTTCACTCAAGATCCAATGGTCATTACTTTTGTGGGAAAATTAATAAATTAAAAAAAAGTTTTATGCTTTTTCTTTATTTTAAGATATATGGAAATTGGAGGACTTGGAAAAATGGTGATAAAGAACCGAGTTAAAATATTTGAAGTAGGTAACTTGTCCGATCTCTTCTTGGAGTTTTTAATGAATTAGATAAATTTTTCATAAGAAAGAAGTAGTATTGTATTGAATGTTCCGTTGTTTTTCATTCGACAAAAAGATTGAATTTATATGATTGCACAATGAAATTAAACAAAATGGATGTTAGCCCTAATGATTATCTATTCCGTTTTGAACACTTTTTTTATCCCAAACTAGTAAAATCAATCGGATGATGGATGTTGAGATGGTCGGATGACTTTCGATCAAACGGTGGAATGTCGAACATACTGAATCTTCTATAACATTTTTTAAAATGTTCGGTTATGCATTGCAATATAAATTTATGTAGGAATTTTAAATTTAGTTTTATAATACTGAGAATATACAACGAGGCATATTTTATGGCAATATTAACATCAAGAGATATATGATCAGTGGGATAGTCTTACATTCAATATTATTTTTTTGATTTATATTTTAACTTAAAAAATAGTTTCTTTTTTAAAATAAAGAAGAAAGCAGATAAATTTTCAAAAACTCGTGTATTTTATTTTTAATTGTTTTATACATTCATGGTTGCACCCTTTTTTTCGAAAGGATGAAAATACAAAGAACAATAAAAGAACATTTAAAAGATTTAAGAAACTCCAACTGAATCAAGAACATAAAATCTATTTTGTAACAGAATCTGTTTTCCATCACGAAAATCGTCTTTAACACATTTAAAAGAATAAGACTAGAGTTTTGTAATTTTATCCTGCATAGTGGAAGAGTGTTCTGCATTTTGTGATGAAGATGAACAATCTGAATTTTTTGGTTTAATATCCTCACTCAAATTGGCAATGGGTGAAAAATCTAATCATAGTTTGCTCCTAAAATGAATATGGCATGAAGAAGAGATTTGGTGAAGAGGTCAGCAACTTGATCTTGAGTTGAGATATGTATTGTCACAATTGAACCAAGAGTATTTTGATCGTGAATGAAACATAGGATTTGTTGATAGATGAATTGCTGATAAAGTTTCACTAAACAATGTTGTTGGATAAGTCTGCACAATGTCAATATCTCGAAGAATGAAAGATGTCCATGTGATTTCTATAGCTAAAGACACCATAGCTCTATACACAGCCTTTATTGAAGATCGAGAAACTATTGGTTGTATCTTGGTTGGCCATGATATCAGATTAGAGCAAAAAAAAGTGCAAAATCTAGTGGTTGAACGTCGTGTGTCTCTAAGCATGTAGCCGAAGAAAACTATTGCATTGAAGATGTAGTCCCATAAACAGAGTTCTTTTTACATAGCGAAGAATGTGTTTTAAAACCTTGAAATCTAACATAATAGGAGAATGCGTCTTCTGGAAAACATAATTCACTGCAAAACTCATATCAGGTCTTGTTAACGTCAAATATTGTAGAGCACCAACAATACTTCGAAAATGTTAAAGATTTAAAAACTTTTTAGTGTATGTAATGTTGAGATATTATTTCTATGGTAGATGTGTAAAGAGGTCTGCAATCTTCCATACCAGATTTTACAAGGAGATCATGAACATACTTGGACTAAGACAAAAAACATACCAGAGTCATTTTTTCAAGATTGAATACCAAAAAAGTACTTTAATTCCCCAATATCCTTCACTGAAAACTTAAAACTCAGATTGTCAATAAGTTGTTGCAGTAAAGAAGATAAATTTTTAGTGATCTGCATATCGTCCACATATAATAACAATAGCAGAATATCTTCACTATGTCTGTAAATGAACAAAGAAGCATCTGAGATGCTGCAAACAAACCCAAATTTCGGAAAAAAATTAACTGAATTTGTCAAACCATGTTCGGGTGCCTGTTTTAAGCCATATAAAGCTTTATTGAGTAAACAAACATGGTTTGGAAATTATGTGCTCCCAAAACTTGGAGGCTGAACCATGTATAGAGATTCACTTAAGTGTCCATACAAAAATGCATTGTTAACATCAAATTTCCTCATAGTCCATCTTTTCACAACAACAACTTACAAAATAATCCGAATTGTAGTACTCTAAACAATAGGACTAGATGAACTCCACTTATAACCCAATATATTCATGCAAGAAATATGGGGAACAAGAGACCAAGTCTGATTTTTCTTTAAGGCATTCATTTCGGCTTCCACAGCTCCAAATGAACCAGGATCCTTTATAGTATATTTTACTGTTTGAGAATCATATGGTATAAGTAGAATGGTGTTTAAGGAGTATTTAGAATTTGGTTTAACTATACCATATTTTGATTTTGTGATCATAGGGCGAGTAGAGACAGTAGATATGGATGAATCAAGATTGGTATTTGGATAGGTAAGAGAGAAACAAAGTTACTTGGGTGAGTATTTGATACATATTCTGTTGTGTTTCGTATAGATAGGAATAAAGAGGATTTGTTGGGTACTCTGAATGTGACTGCAAAGTAGTTGATGTATTGTTGGTTAATATACGTGGTATATGAGAGCTTGCATAAGTGTTTAAAGTATGTATTTTGGGTGGGTTATGAAATATAGGAATGTTTGAATGAAAATCTGGAGAAGGATTTTGATGAATAGGAAAGACAAAGTTTAAGTTGGATGTAGGCATACCATGTGACTTTTGACAAGTCTATAGAATGAGAGTTTGATATGAAGGAACCTGTGATGGGTAAGCATCGTAGAAAGGAAATTCAGCCTCATTAGAAAAAGGTCTAGTCATATACACACGTTTAGTGGGTGGATACAAACATCTGTATCGTTTATACTCCTCATTATATAAAAAAAAACACATTTCAAAGAGCTCGACTCAAGCTTATGACTGTTATAAAGTCTAAAAAAGGGGTAACAAGCAAACATTCTTAGGGCTGAATATTCTAGCTTCAACCATGAAGAACTGTATAAGGACTCTTCTTTTGCATAACCACTGAAGCAAGAAGATTTATGATGAAGTTGCAGCAACAAAGGGCTTCTACCCAATAGCGCAATAGATTGTCCTAACTCCATAATATGTCTATGCTTTCTTTCTAAGATCCCATTTTGTTGAGGAGTGAGAGGACATGAGATAAATTGTTTGATTCCACATTGGTTGAGATATGGATGAACTTTGTACTCGTGAATTCATCTTCTCCATCACTCTATAAAAGTTATAATGTTTTTTGTTGAATTGATTCTCAACAAACTTTTGAAATATGATGAAGACATCATAAACATCTGATTTTTGGCATAAAGGATATAACCATTGTATCGAGAGTGATTATCAATAAAAACAATATATTATTATAAACCTTATTTTATTTTACATTAAATGGACCTGAAAGGTCACAATGAACTCTTTCTAGTGGTTCTTTAGCACGAAATGAAGAAATAAGAAAGGGGAGATGAGAACTCTTTTCAAGGTGACAAGATTCACAAAGAGTAATTCGACAGTTTCAATTACAACGGATACATATTTTTTTTAATTCTTGAAGAATGTGAGAGTTCACACGTC
Organism: Gynandropsis gynandra; assembly: GCA_036759665.1. Taxonomy (NCBI): domain Eukaryota; kingdom Viridiplantae; phylum Streptophyta; class Magnoliopsida; order Brassicales; family Cleomaceae; genus Gynandropsis; species Gynandropsis gynandra. The sequence goes on from CM071874.1 coordinate 22,984,080, forward strand.
CAAGACGTTGATGCCGAACCAACTCAGAAGCAATTTGTTGAGTAAAAGGCTTGTAAAGATAGATTCTCCAACTTTTATATTCCATTATGTTTGTTCCTTGACCTAGTATTGTTTGTGTTGCTTTGTCCTTGGCACAAACACCATTAGAGTCAAATATGAAGAGATATGGATAATTTGTTGAAGTTGTGATACTAAAAGCAAAATTTTCTGCAAAGATGGAAAAACAAGAATTTCTTGCAAAGAAAATGTACTTGACTGTGTAACAAATGAAGCTGAACCAACATGTGTTCCTCTAGAAAAGATCCATCGCCATCCAAAACATAATCATTTCTAACATATGGTTGAACATTATTTAGATGTTGAGTAGAGTTTGTCATATGTGTCGAAGTACCAGAATCAAAGAGCCATTCAGTTTCTGATTGATCTCATATACAAAGAGTTTTCAATTATGTTGGAAAAAATTATAAATATGTGCAAGCACTTGAGAGCATTATGACCAATCCTTCCACAAATTTGACAAACTGGATGATTTTCACCATTGTTCTACATTCCATTTTCAATATTTTTGTTGTTAAAAACACTTTATTGAATTGTTGATGAAATCCTCTTCCAAGAGAGGAATATCCTCCACGGATTCTTTGAGAACCATAACTTCTACCTCTATAGTAGGATCGAGTTTATCCACCAGGATTTTGATTTTGCATTGCAAGAGACATGTAAGGATTGATTTGTTGAGGTTTAGCAAATCTGATACTGTGAGACACACTTGTAAGTTGAGAAACAACGTCTTCATATGTTGAAAATTGAGGCTTGCGCATGGAGTATGAATCAAAATTATAATCTACAAATTTTCATCGGTTTTGACACTAGCTTTCTCATAGAGTTCACAAGATCACAGAGGCATTTAGATTCTTTAAGGTATTCTTGAAGAGTTCTACCATCAATAGTTAGTAACTGAAGAGAAGCAATTAAGTCAAATTCTCCAGATATCGACTTTTCATTGAAAATACTAGCGAGGGCAAGCCATACATCCAAAGAAGTATCAAGACCAATGATATAACCAAAATCGTCTATTGAAAGAGTACCACAAATCCTTTACAACTGATCTGTCTGAAGCCATGAATAAAAAACTTGATTTCGAGTTGTAGTTTCCATGTCGTCATTCTATAAAATTATGTTTTCCTCTAGTTTTGTTATCATTTCATTGATAAAGCCAAGAAGTTTCAGAGATTTGAGAAGATATTCAAGCTGTGTTTTCCACAATAAGTAATTTGTATTTGAAAGTCTTAGGGTTACAAAATTGAAAATGTTGATATGAATTGGAAAAAGAAAATTTTGTTCATCCATAGCTTTGATACCATAGAAACAAATAAGAGAGCGGAGGAAGAATTTTCAAAATCTTGTGTATTTCATTCTTGGTTGTTTTACACACTTATGCTGCATCTTCTGACACACAAGGATGAGAATACAAAGAACAATAAAGAATATTTAAAAGATTAAAAAAACTCCAAGTTGGAGTCTCCAACGGAATCAATAACAGAAAATCTATTTTGTAACATAATATGTTTTGCTTCATGAATATCATCTTTAACATAATATGTTTTGCTTTATGAATATCATCTTTAATGTACTTGAAAGAATACGACTTGAGCTTTGTATTTGTAACATGTATAGTGGATGACTGTTTTGCTTTTTGTGATGAAGAAGAGCAATCTGATTTTCTTGGTTTAATATTTTTGATTGAAATTATAAGTACAATGATTTTGCGGTTTACAAAATTTCCAATATATATATATCGAGTTTTCTATCTCTCTTGATCAAGATACGTAGATGACTTACTGATATGTCACCTAGCTACGTTTCTCTTCCGGGAGCTAGTAGGGCTCATCTACCTCAGCCGAATTATGGGTTTCCATATGCTTGAGCGTCGATCGTTTTTATGTTGACAGTTTTTATGTAGAAATTTTTCTCCTTCCTTGCATCACCACCGGAGTGGAAATATCCCGACAATGGTAAAAAAAATTCAGTCTTTGTAACTTAGTTTATAATGCATTGAATTAATGAGATCGTGATGGAGTGGGGTTGATTATAAAAATTTGATTAATATATAAAATAGTTTTAGTAAAGTTTATAATTAAACACCAATGAATTGAAAGAATAAATAAATTGTGGAAGTCGGGCTACCTGAAAAGCATTAAGATATATATATATATATATATTTATTGGAAATTTAGAAAACAAAATTGTAACATGCGAGTTTTTAAAATTAAAATTTATTTAGGTGGCACCATGGAAAGCGATAATTTTTTTAATATATAGATTTTAATTCATTAGAACAAAATCACATTTTCGCTTATTTTATTACATGAAATAAATGAACTAATTTATAGTAATTGAAATATCAAAAACATTTCTATATATATATATAGCTAAATAATTCGCGCATGCAGTGCATTAACATGGTGCCAAATAATTATAAAAGCATAAGTTCGTGTGTAAATTTTCGTTCTATGTACTACCTCTTGTAATTTTACTTTTGTCAGAATTATAATTATGATCAGCGAATAGAATACAACTAGATTGAACCCGCACTTCGCGCGAAAATTTTTATTAAATATAAATTAATATTGTAATGATCAATCTGAACATATTTATTTATGAGCAATTTAAAAATAAATATGTATATTAGTTATAATTTATCGGTGTATTTGTTTTATGGATTTGAATAAACATATAAATATATATATATGTTAACTTTTAAATTTAAATAGATTTATGATTTTTTATTATACAAATATTAATAAAACTTTAAATATACAAATTAAAAATTATTATGTTATAATTTTGTATATTTTAAAATTTTAATCACAATATATATTTATATACATTCGAAATTTATTTGTATATTTAAATTTATATTTTTTTAATTTTGTTTATTAAATTAAGTTTATTAGGTCGAAATATATTTTAAAACATAAATGATATATTTGTGAATATATTAATTATGAGATAACTTTTTCTTATGAAATTATATATGACATATATATTACATTCGAGTAAATAAATCGAAATTTAAATAGAATATGAATCAAAACCCAAATTAAAAAATAATAAACCATTTTTATGTTTTTCTATAACCTATTTATTTAATTAGGCTTTTTTTTTATTCAGATTAAATTTCTTTTTCAAAACCCTAATTTTCCCCTACACAGGATCACTGCCTCCTTCTTTTCCGGTTTGTCCTTCTCTTTCTTCTCTCTCCAGCCTCCTTCTTTCTTCTCTCTTTCCTGTTGTCGCCGACCGTATGTGCTGGTGCCGCCAACCGCCTATGCTGCTGCCGCCGACCGTCTCCTGCATGGTGTCGTTCTGCCCACTGGTCTGATCACCTCTCTACTCGTCGTCGATCTGCCCACTCCTCTTCTCTGCGTCCGCCGCCGAGCTCCTCTTTAATGTGTCCGCCGTTTCGTCCGCCAGTCTGGTCGCCTTTCCTTCGTCCGTCGGTCGGTGGTCCTCCGATCTTGCTCCTATCTTGACCGTCTTTGCTTTCTATGCGCAGATGTGAGATGCTCTAAGTCTGCTGCCTGGACATCGTCGCTGATCTCCTTCGTCGCTGCCTCTCCGATCTTCTCTCCGTTCGTCGTCGCGGAGCTACTGCTGGTGGTCCTGCTGGTCGTTGCTGTCACCGTGCATATGGTCGAGCATATCTGTCCACCGGTTGGACATAGCAATGTTTAAAAAAAAAATAATAAACGTATTCTGATTGGATGAAAAGAGTAAGAAAAAAATTAGGACAATCTAACGGACATCAAGAAATCAATTACATTGACCATAAAATCCAAAGATTGATACAGTGACATATCATCAAAGTTACTATTCATAGAACCTTCTCCTTTATTAGTATTTAGATTTAGATACATGTCACTAGGGAAGGATTATAACCGGGCTAGCCTTTGCCCGTATTAAATCCGTTAAGAAAAATGCCCCCCTGGTCAGCCCAGACTAAAATTTTAGGCCTGCGATCTGGCTCGGCCCATCCGGCTTTCCAATGCGTATATATATATTGATCTAATTTTTTTGCTGGTTGTCAATCTAATTAAAAATTTTTAAAAATACAACTAAAATGGAACTATTTTAATTAATTATTATTGTGTCCGATGGAAGGTTCGTACACTTGGGATCATACCTAAAAGTTTACAGTATCCAAAATTGGAATTCAAACATGTATTATACCTAATCGTAATTTTGTGAGATTTAAGTATATCTTAACTTCAAATACCAAAAACAATATCTTGGCGACCCTTTAATATTTTCTAAAACAAAAACTGAATTCGTGGATGCATATTTCAATCCATTAAATAGACCCGTGTTACATACGGTACAATTTTTTTTAATGAACAATAATATATGACAGAGATTCACGACTCTTTGTATAATTTTATCTTTTGTTATTATGATTATAAGGTTACGATCCGTGTTATATATGGTAGAATTTTTTTAATGAATAATAAATATATGCGCAAAACGTTTTTTATATAAATTGATAACATACAACAAAAGATTTTGATATATATATATATATAGATTATGTGTATTTAATAATATTTTGCTCGATTTTAACGGGAAAACTTCAAAAATAGCCTTGTAGGGCTAAAATGCTTCAAAATACCATTCCTTGAAAAAAAAGTTTCAACTTCAAATCTATCCTTAAAATATTGATAATCCCATGTTACCCTTATCGACAATTTTTCTCTCTCCTCTAGAGTACCTCTAGTTCTCTCTCCTGTGGAGTGAAAATTACTGTTCTCCCACACCACAACAGATTCGGTGAGAGTAGCTTGAAATCAACATCAGATTCGCTGCCAATAGGTTGAAATCGTTTGTTGTCAACAAAGAAACTTGCAATTAAGCACGTACCATAGAAAAACCAGGTATGTATAGTGAGTTTGTGTGTTTCTCTTGTGTTTTTCTTGTTTCTTTTGCGAGTTATAAATCACTGGGTCAATATAAGACTCGTTTATTGAAAACGAGTCTAAACGAGTCATATTTATTGAAATGTCAAATAATCATAATTAGTGACTAGGTCACAGAGTTGTACGGTCGCACTGGGTCACAGAGTCTCATCGAGGGGTCAAACGGATCAAAGGTCGTCGTAGGGGTCCAAGGGTCGCAGAGGTAAAGGGGTCGCAAAGGGGTCCAAGGGTCGCATTGGAAAAGGGTCGCAAAGGGTTCAAAGGATCGCAGGGGTCCAAGGGTCGCATGGATACAAGGGTCGCAGAGGTACAAGGGTCGCAAAGGGGTACAAGGGTCGCAGAGGTACAAGGGTGGAAGAGGGGTACAAGGGTCGAAAAGGGGTACAAGGGTGGCATAGGGGTACAAGGGTCGGAAAGGGGTACAAGGGTCGTAGAGGGGTCAAAGGGTCGTAGGGTACAAGGTTCGCACGACCGCATTGGGTCATAGAGTCTCATCGAGTCGCACGGCCGCAGCGATGATGGTGGAAAATAATACAACGAAGTGAAGTTAAGCTATATTCCCAATATTTGTGAAAATAGGAAGCCAACATATATAATGAATGTCATGCATCTTATTTGTTATCTGTTTGATCGCATAAGAGGAATTCGACCACTGCTGTATGTGGAGATAGAATCGTCAAGTGTGAAGTGTGAAATCGAAATTGAGAGGGAAATTGAGCCTCTAATTCCTGCTTTTGGAAGCATTGCTAAAGAAGGTGAGGATTGAGGTGTTGTAGATTATGATGATTGTGTTATTATAGGTCCAAATAACAAAAGTAGAGTTGAGAGTAATCTGGAAACAATAAATATTTTGGATCGGATAATTCTGATAGTGCACATACAAGCGGGTTAAGAGAAGATGATGGGTGTGCCATGAATATGGTAGTTGATGGAGTTGTTTGTGGCAGTAATAAAGTTAATTATGATATGCCAACTGAGCATAAGTATGGTGATGGTGAGAAAAACTCGGAAATGGTAGTTCACGATAGCGAAAATAATATCTCCGAGTTCGAAGATGGATTGGATCTTAAAATTGGACAAGAGTTTGATAGCAAGAATGATGTACATGCATTTTTAAGGAGGGTTCAATCGAAGATTCGTTTAGATATACAACATTGAGATCTAATACGAAGCTGTGGAAAGTACGATGCATGTTTGCTGGAAGTGGTTGTAAATGGAAATTATGCGTGGCAGCAATCCCGAATTCCAAACAGTTTCGTGTGAGAACACACCATCCCATTCATAACTTTTCACCTGTATCTAAATGGACCAAAGCTACAAAGGGTACAATGCAAATGGTTAAGGATTGTTTGAAAGAGGAATATGCCGGAAATTATGAAACACCTCCAGCAAAAGAATTGTCGGCTTGTGTAACAGCAAAATACAGTGCCAATGTATCGTATTTGATGGCATTAAGAGGCAGATGCGGTGCTCAAAAGGAGATTCGTGGTGATGACTTTGAACATTATAGGAGGCTTCCAAGGTGGTTGCACATGTTTAAACACAGAAATCTCGTATCTGTCTTAGATCTTGAGCTCGACAATGATGGAAAAAGCTTCAAATACCTTTTTATGGATGTCTGAGTGGCTATAAGAGGATGGAAATACATACATAAAGTGGTTGCTGTGGATGCGACATTTCTGACAGGAGTGTAAAAGGGAGCATTGATTGTGGCAACCGCGCAAGATGGTGAACATCACCAATATCCTCTTGCATGGGGAATAGTCGACATAGAGAATGACGAATCATGGACGTGGTTTATGTCAAGATTGAAAAAGGTGATACCGGACGGACGTGATGTTATTATGATATATGATCGTCATAAAAGCTTGATCAAAGCAGTCAAACAAGTGTATAAAGAAGTTGATCATGGTTTTTGTGCGCGTCATATATCGCAAAATATAAAGAGCTACGTCAATAAAGGCCATGGTAGAAAGACTTCAAAGGTTTATACTGTGGCGGAAATTTTATTCAAATGTGCAGTAGCATACACGGAGAACGAACTTGAAGTGCTATTGAATGATTTGAAGGCCATGTACAAAAATGACTTTTGTGACTTTTGTGACCTCTGCGACCCTTGTACCCTTTGCGACCCTTGCACCTCTGCCACCCTTGTACCCTTTGCGACCCTTTGACCCCTGCGACCCTTGTGCCCCTAGACCCTTGTACCCTTGCGATCCTCGTACCCCTGCGACCCTCGTACCCCTATGACCCTTGTACCCCTGCGATCCTTGTACCCCTGCGACCCTTTCACCCCCAGCGACCCTTGTATCTCTGCGACCCTTGTACCTTTGCCACCCTTGTGATTGTTGTGACCTTTGTGGCCATTTTTGACCTTTGTGACCTTTGCGTAAGTATCCTAATGTTGCAAAGTATTTGGAGAAAGAGGAACTTGATCTCGTTAAGTGGGCAAGATGCAAATTGAAGGGGCAAAGGTACAACTTATTAACCACTAATGGCACCGAGTCAATAAAATCAACGTTGAAAAAGTAAAAAAAAAAATTACCATCCTACGGCTTTTAGATATTTGTTTGGAAAAGACAGTGGAATGTTTCAATAGGTATAAGTTGGAGGCAACTACCGGTGATGATTCTCAAAAGTTAACACCTTACGTTGAGAAATCGTTACATGAACGGTTTGGACAGGCATCCAAGTACGATGTTATTAAATTGATCAGTCAGATTGATGAGTATGAGGTGAGAAATGAGATGGGTAGAAGATTTGTAGTGAGTCTTCAAAAAAGAACGTGCGTCTGCAAAATATTTGACGTGGATAAGTATCCATGCATTCACGCAATTGCGGCAACACATAAGGTTGGTAAAGGTCACAAGATACCAGATCTATGTTCAAACTACTACCTTCGGGAGACATGGCGTTTGGCTCACCAAGAAACCGTGTATCCGGTTCCTGATTGTAGTGATTGAGACATTCCTCCTCAAGTGGCCGACTTTCCGGTTCTACCTCCTATGCTGGCTCAGAAAAGGCAAAGCGGGAGGCCTAAAAAGAATCGTTATCCTAGACCCTGTGAGGCTCGGAGAAGTACCCCATCTTCGTCGAGACAAACCCTGTCTGCTTCGTCGAGACAAACCCTGTCTGCTTCGTCGAGACAAACCCCATCTTTGTCGAGACAAACCCGTCTTATTCGTCGATACAAAACCCATTTTTGTCGAGACAAACCCCGTCTTCTCCATCGATACACAACCCATTTTTGTCGAGACAAACCCCGTCTTCTTCGTCGAGACAAACCCCATCTTTAAAAGACACCATCACTGACAGTGGTTTGAACGTGACAACCGAGACAACGGCGACTTTAAAAAAAGAAAGGTTTGTTAGTTAGTAATTGTGTAATATTATATTATTTGTATTATTTTGATCAAACCTTATGTGACTTTCATCATTATAATTCAATAAACTCTTTATTATAATTCGACGCATGCGACCCTCAATTGGATTAAATTATTACACATCGAAAGCATGCGACCTCATGCGAATAATTATGACTCATGCGACCAATGCGACCCTTCCGACCCATGTGACCCTTCCGACCCATGTCTAATTTAGAATCATTATAATTCTATTGTTTTGATTTGTTTGATTGGTTTTTGACATTTTATCATTGTTAATCTGTAAATTCGTCGATTTCATATGTATTGATCCTTATATGTGACCAAACGACCCATGCCATTATCAATATTTGAGTTGTATACGTCTAACTTAGAATCAAAATAGAAAATTATATAAATAATATCGACATTTGAAAACAATGTTGAATGTATTTTTTGAAATTTTGTTAAACTCATCCGACGAGTTCTTAAAACACTACTATCGCTTTTGAAGCACATGCATTGGTTATACACAACTCAACTAGGGAAACATGGGTCATAATCTATTTCAAACATTGAATGACGTTGTAAATGTATTGTTTTGATAGGTTTTTGCATTTTATCATTATAAACCCGTAAATTCGTCGATTTCGCATGTATTGATCCTTATATGTGACCATGCGACCCATGCGACCCTCATTCGGCATTAATTAGTTTGACGTTTTAAATGTATTATTTTTGACATTTTATCATTGTTAATCCATAAATTCGTCGATTTCGTATGTATTGATCCTTATATGCGACCAAACGACCCATACCATTATCAATATTTGAGTTGTATACATCTAATTTAGAATCAATATATATAATAATATAAATAATATCGACATTTTAAAACAATGTTGAATGTATTTTTTGAAATTTTTTCAAACTCATCCGACGAGTTCTTAAAACACTACTATCGCTTTTGAAGCACAGGCATTGGTTATACACAATTTAACTAGGGAAACATAGGTCATAATTTGTTTTAACCATTAATTGACGTTGTAAATGTATTGTTTTGGTTGGTTTTTGACATTTTATCATTATAAACCCGTAATTTGTCGATTTCGCATGTATTGATCCTTATATGCGACCCATACGACCCATGCGACCCTCATTTGGCATTAATTAGTTTGACGTTTTAAATGTATTGTTTTGATTGGTTTTTGACATTTTATCATTATAAACCCGTAAATTCGTCGATTTCGCATGTATTGATCCTTACATGGGACCATGCGACCCATGCGACCCTCATTCGGCATTAATTAGTTTGACGTTTTAAATGTATTGTTATGATTGGTTTCTTACATTTTATCATTATAAACCTGTAAATTTGTCGATTTCGCATGTATTGATCCTTATATGTGACCATGCGACCCATGCGACCCTCATTCGGCACTAATTAGTTTTTACGTTTTAAATGTATTTTTTTTATTGGTTTTTGACATTTTATCATTGTTAACCTGTAAATCCGTCGATTCCGCATATATGTGACCCATGCGAACCGCCGAAAATTCCGTCACCAAAATTCCCGCCGAACTCTTCATCATATTTGAAAAAATTTGAAAAAAATAACAGTCATTTCGAATTCTGCAGTCATGTCTTTCCGAATTACAGTTGTTTCCTTTTTTACAATAACGACACACTCTCTACCGGTGA
>CM071874.1:22994148-23010744 GCA_036759665.1 Gynandropsis gynandra
CAAATTTTCCCCAAAATGCCACATTTCCCTTCTTTCTTCAGAGAGATTTTTCCGCGCTATCTTGATAACTACATTGTAATCTTCTTCATCTGTCTCTCTTTCAGTATGTTACATGTAGATAATGTACAAATTTGACTTGTTTTTCATTTTTTGTTACGGGACATCCCGAAGATATTCTTCGATGATTATATTTACAGAAAAACGAGGGACAACAACACGACAACGCTTAAATCCAATGGGTCTAACAGAAGATGGGAAGTCAAGTTGGATGGATCCAGATTCACTGATGGGTGGAAAGATTTCTCCAACGATCTACGCTTAAGTATTGGGGATTACTTAGTTTTCACCCATGAAGGTGACATGGTCTTTCACGTCACCTTCCCCCTCCTGCTTAGAGGATGTTACCAGTCGCTGTGGTACCACTCACTCTTTCGAATCTGGCTGTAGATTCATTGGTAAGTGACTTCAATACGATCTTGGGTGATGTCGCGACTTGGGTAAGGATTTTCACGATTTTTATTCCTTTCTACGGATGTCGCAGACACTTCCAATAGGTTTTGCGAGGTCGAGAGGTATTTGCCATAGACGATGTAAGATATATCTGATGATAGGACATGGACTGTCGTGGGAGGCATATCTAAGGCCCGTGGCACGTGGTGACGCTTCCATCAGAAGGGGTTGGAGAAAGTTTTGTCTCGATCATCGACTGACAGGGTTGTACACTCGCAGTCGAAATATATGCGAGTACACCAACACCTCTGCTTCAGTTTTTCCCTCAAATAGGGCTTCACAGTAGCAGTGTTTGATTTTCAGTTGTATTTTGATTGCTCTAAACCTCCTTTGAACAAGAACATTAATTTGAACTTGAACTACATGTTTGTGTTTCGATGGTTTTTTACAATGATTCGATAGTAAGTAAGTATTATTGTTAGTATCACTGTTTTTGTGGAATTACTATTATTGTAACAAGGGCCATGAGGAACAAGGGTGCCAGAGGGACAAGGGTCGCAGGGGTCCAAGGGTCGTAGAGATAAAAGGGTCGAAAAGGGACAAGGGTCACAGAGATAAAAGGGTCGCAGAGGGACAATGGTCCCAGAGATAAAAGGGTCGCAGAGGAACAAGGGTCGCACGGGTTCGAGGGTCGCAGATGGACAAGGTCGCAGAGATTCGAGTCAATTATTTCTAAATAATTGTATTTGTACATAAGAAATAATAAATTATTCATATTATTTGTAAATTTGTAAATAATTGTATTTGTAAATAAGAAATAATAAAATTTTCATATTATTTGTAAATAATTGTATTTGTAAATATAAGGAGTTCGAGGGTCGCAGAGATATCACAGTCGCAGAGATAAAAGGATCGTAGGGGTCCGAGGGTTGCAGGGTCAAGAGTCGAACGGGTAAAATCGTCGAACGACCCTTGTACCTCTGCGACCCTTGAACCTCTGTGACCCTTGTACCTCTGCGATCCTCGGATCCCTTCGACCCTTGACCCTACGAGCCTTTTACCACTGCGACTCCTTTTATTTTAAAAATGTAACAAATATTTTAAAAATAACAATGTACCAAATATTTAAAAATAACAATGTACCGAATATTTAAAAATAACAATGTCCCAAATATTTAAAAAATAACAATGTACCAACTATCAAGTTAATCTCAGGGTGGAGGGATACATTTTCCATTACTAAATACCTCCGCCGCAATCTTCTCACGCATGGAAAGAACATTTTCGTCGCAAATGCAGTGCAAATCATTACGTGCTTTCATTACCGAGGCTTCTACGAATTTGTAGGAGTAAACACCACAACCATTCCCGCTTTTGTTCTGTACACCTTCATAATACTCATATTTTCATTTATCTCCTTCAGAAGCCAAAGAAGGAAACCTTCCGAGAATTAACATCTTGGGGATAGCTTTTCTTAGATTCTCAATCACCGGATTGATATGCGTTTTCTTAAGTCTCTTCTGGCAGTCGTACACCGTGATGCATCGGGTTTTGAAATCCGCTTTAATGGCTACCCAATGACATCCTATATATATACTCTCAAGCGATGGAATATTTAGAACCACGACAACCCCTTCAAAATCACTCATTCGTTCCGTACTTCTGAATGGATACTTGCCATTCGAACAATCACTGAGAAATTCATGACTCACTTTTGTTGAGATCGACTTCTCCGATGACCACCGCGGTGAATCTGCTGCTGATCATTTTAACATTAGAATCACACTAGAATATTATTAACAGTAGAATCACTACAAATAAGCATAAATTTTGCGCGAGCTTTTGATAATTTTAATTTTATATATTTATAAAGAACATAAATAATATAAAACATATTATTATAACAATTTTTAGTTATATCATATTTTAAATTGTATGATTGATTAATCCATTCAAGATATTTATTTAATTTGATAGGAAAAAGTTAAATCATGATATTAAATTTATTTAGGTAAATAATAAAATTAACTTGAAAATTTTAAAAGCCAAAATATTTCATGAAATGAAAAATACATAACTGTTCTCTAGATAATAATATGAATAAAAAATTAACAAAATACAGATGAACATTGAATACCTTGATTAAAAAGATTTTTACTGGTCATTTGTTTAATTCATACCGATTTTTATCAAATAATGTTATTTGAAATTATATTTGAATTTAATTATTTATTTATCTATATGTCACTTTAATTGGATGGAATTAAAGCATAGTATTTTTATAGATATAAAAAATGAAAAAAATCATATATCATTCAAAATTAATTACTATATCAATTTATGATATCTTACTTTATATATATACGATCTAAAATATTTGACAATATCTTAAAAATATAATATTGATATTGTTTTTTATATTTTTTTATTTTTCTAAAGGAGATTTTTTAATAGAAATAAAAATACTAAAGTTTGATTCACTTTTTTTTCTTTTAAATTTTATTGGTCTTCTAATTCACATCAATTTTTTTGTTGTTGATTTGCTTTATTTTAGGCAAAATATGGAAAGGGCCATTCATTAGTAATACATTATTTCTTGCCTTACCATTTTATATTATCAAGAAACTTCACTTTTTTTTCTCTCTATATTTGGAATTTCTCAAATATTACTTCCTAATTACATGATTCCATTTAGTTTTAATGTTGAAACTCCCAAAAATTACTTCTTCATCGTCATTTTGTTTAATCTCACCTTCAGACCTATTTTACAATGTGGATAATTTTCGAAACAAAAAACAAAGGATAAACCTAAAGGAATTCACAATCAAATCTTCTTTAGAGAAATACTGAGATTTACACATTTCAGAAATAAAATTCTAAAAAAAATTTTAAATTACCAAAACCCACAAAAAAATTCAACCTTTTGTCTAACGGAATTCCCGAGACATTACATTTATATTTGCAACGAAAACTCGATACTTTATCAATACCAATTATCTCTAGTCACTTCAATGTACCATTATATAGGATAAGGTACAAGTGAAATATCAATACATACTCTTATCCACGAAAGAAGTAAAAAATTTAGTATGTTCTCAAATGCATAGTAAATAGCCAATTACATAAGTTTGGTTTCGATTGCCATCAGTTTATGACAACATATCTTATAAGAAAGTCAGAAAATAAATTAACCAAATTTAGGACGATCCCAAACTTGAAAAACATCGCAAAAACTTACAAAAGAATTTCAAGATAATAAGAGACGCTCTAGAATTACATAGAATCAAACTGCACCCATATATCAAAATTTTAGCACAAACAGATCAAGTGAACCACCACTATCCTAGAATTTAAAACACCAGATTTGGTGTTCAGATTAACAACACTCAAAACAATCCAAGAACCAATGAATGGGCTCATATATTTTTGCAATTGAAATGAAAAAAAAAACATAGCGATGGATCAAAGAAAGCACATTAAAATGAACTGTAGTGACCAAAACAATCCTAAGTGGACATTCACGACCTGAAATAACTCATTCATGACCTCACTCAAACCCAATGAATGACTTGGTAAGAGTGGTGAAACCCTTGCTTCTTCTCTCGCCTCTACCATTGCTGACTTTTTTGGAGATCTTCCTATGATTATGTATCAATAAAGACATGATGGAAAAACTGGAAGTAAACATACCTCATTCGTCTTTACACCAATGGCAGAAGAATCAAGCTGCAAGAATCACACACACATTAAATTCTTGGCACAAATATATCAAATGAACTGCCATAATCATAGAATCTAAAACACAAGTAAAATCAAAAGGCAAAATAAAAAATCATTATCCTTTGTTTATCGGTAAAATGAGCATTCATGTCTGAGAAAAAAAGAAGGCATCTCATCATAAGTCAATCAACATACTGAAATCTTACCTTCTCTTTTCTTAAGTTTACATGAAGATTTTTTATGACCACAAAACTGAAGACCAATCACATTTAAGGATAGCTGATAACGTACCTAATATCGTCAAATAAAAAAGGTGCAAGAACATGAATATAATCTAGGTTTTAGTAACTTTATATTTGATACATATTGCATCAATCAAGGATGAAATTGTTAAATGATAACTCTAACTTAAGACCGGACTTCACCATTAATCCTTGAATGGTGTGGTATAAGCAAACAGGGAAAGACAACATTAAAGTTAACATACAGATGTATCCTCCGTAGGCATAAAGCCCTAACAAATATGTATATTGCCGATGAATATCAATTGTGAAAGAAAGAACAATAGAGAATCATCACGTAGCCTAATAGAAAAAAACACTAAAAGATCAAGATAAACCAAATATATTAAGATATGCATAACAAGGATCAATTTTACATCAATTTTCTACTCCAGTGAACTCACCAACCCCCAAGAACCTTTTTTACATAAATCCATGGTCTTCACTAAAAGAAATATTCAGTAATCTTACCTTGCCACGGAAAACTTAGACCAAAGTTCATAAGGCATATTGTTCTAGTCAATAGGAAGCAAACCATCATCCACAGAGAAAAGGTCATTCCAACTAAGTGAATCAAAATTCCCCACGAACTGAAGAGTAAGCAATAACTTCATTTCCAGTTTCTCATAATTCCAACAGGAAAAACATGTGGTTTTATCCTAATCCAGATCAAATAATTATCATCGGAATCAATCCAAACTCAAAACCTTAACTAAACTCTATTATGGAGGGTTTTCAAGAACTTTAAATGAACGAAAGCTCACTGGAAATACATGAACAAAAACTAATTAAAACATACATGTTATTGCTGTTCTCCTCCAACTGTGCTAGTGAAATGTACTGTTGCGAAGAATTCACAAATCCTTGATAACCATCATCTAAGGAAGAGTAGAAAGACCATTAGCTCTTCGGTATCGCCGCTTCGAAGCAAGCAATGAAGAATCCAGAGAGAGGTAGAGATTGGGGAATACACATGAATCTGATATCTCCTTACGACATTGCTTATCTAAAATAAACACAATGATGAAGATGACAGAGGTGATGTCAACGATGAACTGAGATAGACAATCTTCGTAAAGAATAACTTAGAGATGCAGAGATCAGAGAATATACCTTAGTCTGATATCTACCACCGGTGTCACTCGATCTAAAAATATATTTGTAAAAATATACATATATTCTCTCAAAAAATTATTAACTATTGTAAATACTACATTAATGTTTGATTAAATATAATAAACTTAAAAAACATTTGAAATAATTTATGTGAAATCTTATAATAGCTAACTAGACCGCCACATCACTTTTGACTTGATGATACTAGAATTCAGCAAACTAACTTTTAATATATAAGATTATATTATTAACATTGAAAATTTAAAATTAATAATAATAATAATAATAATAATAATAATAATAAATTTACTGTCTATTATCTAATAATAACAACAACAATAATATCTAATATAATAACAATTTTGAAATATAATAATAATAATAATAGTAATAATAATAATAATAATTTGAATTGTATATATTATTATTATTATTACTATTATTTATTAAGATTATTATTAATATTCTGTGTTGTATCATGTTGTGGTATACACACACTTAAAATATATAGTTAAAGATACAACAAGTTATTTATTATTTAATTAGATAACATTATTAATCTTATTATTAAATATTAAATAGACTATTTCTATTATTATATTTCAAAATTGTTATTATATTAGATATTATTGTTGTTATTATTAGATAATAAACAGTAAATTTAAATTTATTATTATTATTATTATTATTATTATTAGATTTAATTATAATTAGATTTTATTATGTAATATTACAATTATGATTCTGTATTACGGTATAAAGTTTCACGTTGTGTGATATATTAAAAATATATATTTAAAATAAAACTAGATTATTACTATTATTATATTTCATTATTATTGTTATATAGATATTATTATTATTATTATTATTATTATTATTATTATTATTATTATTATTTCATAATAAAGAATATAGTAAATTTATTATTATTATTAGATGTTATTATTATTATTATCCATTATTAATATTAATATAGTTCAATATTTTATTAATTTTAATATTTTTAACAATAAAAATTATTGATAATAATAGTTTGGATTGTATATATGTTTTATATAACACGTGTATAACATTGATCATTATCATCATCATCATCATCATCATCATCATTATAATCATTATTATTACTAGAAATTGGACCTACGCGATGCTCGCGTTAAAGATAATTTTTTAATATATAAAAAATAATTAATTTTAAAATAATGTGTTGTGTTATATAAATAATATGATATAATCAAAAAAATAAAAATAAAATTTTTAGAGGTTTAATATATACATAAACATATAATTTTGTTATCAAGAAATATTTGAAATGTAATTTTTTATATATACATATACATTTACACTTTATATTTTAGTAAATTATATAAAATTAATTCAAAATTCAATAATTAAGTTTTAGATAATTATATATCATTTATGATATTCTAGAATAATTTTAGTATGTAATTGTTTAGATAAATAAATATTTTTTGATATTTTATAATAATATGAGAAATTGGTACTACAAAATATATATATATGAAAGATATGATAACTTAATTATTATTATAGAAACGAATATTTATTTAACACGAGAAATTATAATAAATGATAATTTTAAAATAACATATGCACATAAATTTATTTCACTTTTTAAAAATTCTATTACTAAATTTTTGTAATTATATTAAATTTATTAAATGTTTTTGTTTCAAGTATTTATGTAAATAAATTTATTTTAATCTTATTTTATATTTGGTGGTAGATAATTGTAATGTCATTTTCTATATTACATAAAATTTCTAATTGACATTTTAATCAATTTAAAAATAACATGTTTTCTCATTTGTATATTAAATTATACTAAGAAATTTCTATTTTATATTCATTTAGAATTTAATAATTTAGATTTAGTTATTTATAAAAAAATTAATAATAATTTAGATTTAGTTATTTATAAAAACATTAATAATAATTTTGGAAACTAATAAAAATAATATGATGCTTTATTTAATATTTTTATTTTATGAATGATATTATGTAATTTTATTATTTATGTTCTTAAGTATTTTACTATTTATAAATAATATTATTAAATATAAAATATTTGAGTATAAAATATAAGTAGTATGAGTATGAGTATTTGTAATAGATAGTTTTTCTTGGATAAAAAATTATATATATTATCTTATATAATAATACGAGGAAATAATATTGAAAATGAAAAATCTATGAATGATAGTACATAACTGATTATAGATACAAAAACAAATCAACAAAAAAAATTTGTATATACTATATTGATCCTTAACACTTACCATAAAAATGATTTATTAATACATTGCATTCACTACAATGGTAAAAAAAAATTCATCCAAGAAAACATACAACTCAGTATGTACAATCTATATACTATACTATTTTCTAATTAAAAAAATATACCAACATATTTTTATTCTTCCTTGTCACGTTTTTGTTGTAAATTGCTTCCTTTTCATGCCACCTCTTGTCATTGATATGAATTTTCCATGAAGAAAAACAAAATCGCCATGCAAGCACTTATTGTGCATTAAATTTCTCACACTAAATGATTATGTAGAGGCGTCATGTTTGTTCCTGACATGCTTGTGTAGAGATTTGGTTCACCTCTAGTGAGTCCATCCATGTCAAAGTTCTCATATTTATCATCCCCAAATAATAAAATATTTCACCCACATAACAGTTAAAACCAAACATGTTACACAATATTTCTTCAAAATTGGTATTACGTTCAATAAAGATCGTTGTATTGATTTTTATTTTTCTAATCATATCTCCATGTCTCTCGGAATTCTTTATAAATATGTAAACATATATATGTATAATTTCGTATGGTTAACCATCATACGTGTGTCTATGTTTATAATGTTGGCTCTACGATAGGAAAAATTGGTTTTTTAAGATATCTTGTGGTCTTTTTGTATTTTCTTCTATGCAGCCCTTTTCTCATAATCTCATAGGAAAATAATTGAAACTCCATCGTAATCATCCTCTTCCCCGACCGAAAACCTCTCAAGTTTTTGCTCCACGAAAACCCATCATCATCCTCCTCCTCCTCCCTGATGAACCTGAAATAGTTTCAACATCATTGGAGAATATCATCCCTAAATCAATCGATTTTAATTTCCTCAAAATATATGCTAGAATATTGCATGATCCTCAAATTTTCCATAACTCAGTCTAAACTATTGGAGGAGGAGCATCAGGAGTATTCATCGCTGCATTTGTCTTATCAGTGCCATGCTTAATCTTCTTGTCATGCGACTTGTCATTATGACGAAGATGATGGTGAATGTGATAGTGGTTATAATGACGGTTTTTTATGATGTTTTGAAGTTTTATCCTCCTCTGACACGGAAGAAGAATGCCGGTGGTTGGTTCCTAAATGTTTATATGCCTCTCTTGCATCAAAAGATCTATATTTTCTAATACAATATGTACAATGCATGGTTTTGTTGTTGTTCCATTGATCACCTACTCTATCGACACCCAAACTTTTCAAGGTGCATACTTATACTTCTCTTTCGTTCTTGGCTCTCAAAGTCACAGTAAATAACTATGTTCAGATCTCTATCTCTATGTGTTGTTTTTTCCTGCAGGTACTTTTCCAATCATTTTTTGAGGTAATACTTTGTCTGAACAATCAGTCGTGAAGTGTTCTACAACGTCTAACCATATTTCTAACATGGCAAAGATGAAGACGGTGAATAAAAAAATGAATGATGATCATCATACATACCATAATAATATAAGAGATTATGAAAATATAGAAGAAATAAAATAAAAACATTAATGAGAAGGTAGCTTTTGCCATCAATAGCATTTTTTTATAACATTGAAGGTTTTTCCATAATAGATATGCATATTATTTTTTGTCTTCGACCATTTTTGACATTGTTGGAAACTGTAATGGCTAAAATAATTTGGATATTATTAGCATGTTATCATTCTATATTGAAGTAAACAAAAATAATTTGTGATTTATGTATATATAATAAAGACTATTACGAAAAATGTATATTCTATTTTATTTTAAACCTAATTATCATGTTGAAATTAATAAAAAAATAATCTAAACCCAACATATTCATATTTTTAGATTAATTTTGATAAAGTTAAAAGATTATTTGAGTTTAGATATGTAAAATTAGACCCTTTCTTTTCTGAAAGTTGTGTAACTATTATTATCTGGATAATATCTTTTAATATATCAATACTTCATATTGATGTAAATGCTTATAAATACATTTTATTAGTATAATGTATATAATATTTAAAGAAATTATTTATTGAGACCAAATGCAATGATAAAATCATATATATATAAATGGAAATTTTTCCTCCCCTCTAGTGTTGCCACATCAGCAGAGAGAGGACAAAAACCCCTTCATCTAACGTTAAAACACACTTCATCTTCCTCCATAAACAATCTGTCTCCTTTCTTTGAATCTTTCTTTCAATCCAGTAATTTTCTCACAATTCCACAGTCCGTCTCCTTTCTTTGAATCCTTCTTTGAATCCAGTAATTTCTCACAATTTCACCTCCTTTATTTAAATAAATCATCGTCTTCAACCTGCTATCTTCCCTCGACGAATGCAAACAGAGGGCACTCAAAATCCTAAAATAGATGGGTTGGAAGATAGTCGACCGCACCGGCATTGGTGGAGATGGTGGAGGCAGCCATGGAGGGAAGTAGAGAAGAAGGGGAGATGGGAGAGAAGTGAATAGGGTTAGAAGATGGGTTGGAAGATTGTCGGCCACACCGATATCAGTGGAGATGGCGGTGGCAGCCATGGAGGGAAGGAAAGAAGAAGGGGAGAAGGGAGACAATCAAATAGGGGTGGAAAATAGACTTTGGTTGGAAACACGGACATCGATGGAGAATCAATACGGATTAAGGTAGTCCTTCTTAATCAACACGGAAACACCGACATCGGTGGAGAATCAGCAGCCGTTCTCATTGGTAATCAATACGTATTAAAGGAGATGAAAGACAAGCTTCGAAGAAATCATAAAATCTGGAACAATGAGGCAACAAAGACAGACAAAAGGTGAGTTCAGACGGCGAACCAGAGTGAGGGCGGCGATATGAGACTCTTGGTTAGTTGAGTGAATACTGACTTTTGCAGCTTCGACAATTATAGGTTCATATTTTTTATATTTCTATTCATTAAGTTAGGCGACGAACCAAGGCGAGGGTGTTGAGAAGATTCGACATCCGAGGTGATGTATGACAAACCAAAGGCGTGCCAGACACTAAACTACAAGCGATAAAATAGCAAAGAAGTACGGGAAAGGAAAGAGCATAATAGAAATCATAAGATCTGGAAAATTGAGGCAACAATGACAGACCGAGGGCAAGCTTAGACGGCGAACCAAAGAGAGGATGGTGATATGAGACTCTTGATCAAGTGAGTGAATATTGGCTTTCATAGCTTCGACAATTATAGTTTCATTTTCTTTGTTTATGTTAATTACTTTATGTTTTCTTTATGCAAATGATAGATTGAGGACAAGCTCAGAGGGTGAACCAGAGCTATGACGGTGGTCTGAGACTCTTGATCATTTGAGTTTCATAGCTTTGTAAATTATAGGTTAGTTCTCTATTTTCGTAATTAGTTTCTATTTTCTTTATGCAGCATTTGTTGTAAGAATAGTGTATGAGATATGTGCTCTTACATCTTTAATTGTTTTTGTACATACAATGCATTCTCAACACAATGTAATTCAAAATTCATATTAAAGGTATACACTTTCTCCAGTTGTTTAACTCAAGTGCTTAAGAATCTGTTTAGGTCTCCTAAGACATCAGATTAATTGAAGGAGAATTAGCTAAAGTTGTTAACATAGCATAAAAGGTGACAACATTAATACAGATTATATCTTTTCTCCTTACTTTTACATCAAGCATTGACAAGTTTTTTCTCCGCTATTCAACAACAATATCGTATGTAATTGTATGAAATTTCAATCTATAAGCTTGAAGACAAGATGATCTGGGATAAGCTTCATCGAGTACCTCCACGAGATGGAAGCAACAACCCACTTTCATCTATAGGTAAGCGCATCTCCACCTAACCTCCATCTTTGCTCTTTTTCTTTTTTATGAGGATGATAAACTAACATATTTCTTTTTTTTTCCTGTAATGTGTGATTTCCTGTACCGTGCTAAAACCGGCTGCAAAAGCAGAAGCAGAAGCAGCAACGCCGGAGAAGAAGCCTAAATAAACTGCAAAAGCAGTGGTAAAACCATTGCCACATATGATGGAGGAAGACGTGATCCCATCGTTAAAATCCATTCTTGAAGCCCAAGATGATATCTCTGATATCAAACTATCTTTTCGAGAAAATAAGGTCCACTAAAACATGAATATCAATGCTTGTTTACTTTGATATTTATACATCTCCATTCTTTAACTTGGTTTTCATCTTTTTCTAAAACGTCGTTGCAACAGCTCGAAGGTTCTTTCCTAAATAAGGACAATCAATATTCATTCTGGGCATTCTTCCCGAGTGGAAACCTCCCAGGCACTGTGATGATTCAAGGCATTTGCACATTGTGAGAAAATTTGGTTTATTCTTAAACAACAATGCAGTCACACAACATCCAAGAATCTTGAATCTGTATTTCATTTTTCACATCATAAAATGGATACAATCAGAATCTTGAACCGTTTTTAGGAAATATTAGAGAATTTTAAATTACGAAAACATCGGAGAATCTTGAATCTGTTTTTCGATTATGAAGTGAATTGTCGAAAACCATGAGAAACTTGAATCTTTTTTTCAAATAATCTGAGAATCTTTAATCTGGTCCTACTTCTCCTCTTCGAAAATTTCTGATTCTTCAAGCTGACTAAAGATTCTTCCCAGATTAAGTTTGATTGTTAGAAATTTAGTACCTAAAAAAAGATCGAAAAACAAGTTGCAAAAAGTCCTTTTGTAATCGGAATAAGAAATACTAGTAAAGCGGTCTTTAGATGTGGCTAATGAGGGAGTTGAAGTGAAACCCTAGAAAACATTGGCAAGATGAAGGTGCAAGGTAAGTTGTATGTTACATCTTCTTGGCTTGGTTGCTCTTAACCAATTATTTTGATAGAAACCTATTTGATTTTGGAGTACGACGTGTTAAAACACTATTGGATGCACCTACTAGCTGTAGTATTTTTCCTTTCAATTGTTTAATTCAAGTATTACGACGATATGCAGTTCCTATATGATGTGACTGTAACCAAAGTGAATTCATTTGAATCAAAGATAATTCTGGAGCTCACTATCTGAAGTTTGGATAATCTGAAATGGATTTTATATTTATGTATCAGCACAGATATTGGTATTTATTACGCGTTAAGGTTGCTGATCCGAGCAAAGATTTTGGTTGCAAGGATCAAGAGCGGAACAAAACCTTGAAACAAAAACAGAATGATAGTTGTAGTAATGTTCTAACAAAGGTTTGTAGATCTTCATGACTTAATGCCTTTTATGATAAAAAAGAAGAAGAAATATTTGATTTTAGTATCTATTTACATTCAAGTAATATATAACAACTTTCTTTATTAGCCTTTAGAATATTTTATCAATCTTTATTAAAGTACAAAAAGATGAAATATTTTAATAGAAAATTTAAAAACATTAGGTCTTTAGAAAATATAAATATATGAAAATGTTGTTAATGATGTGTAAAATAATATATTATCTAATATAAAATGTCATCACATAAATTTATTTGTTACAATACGAAAGTAAGTTTTTCAAATGCAAATGGAGACAAGCGTATGCATTGTAGTAAACTAAATTTTTGTAATGAGTGATTTGCCATTGTAGTATTTCTAAGTCATAAGCTTTTTCTTCTATTTTTTCCTCATGTTCTTTTCTTTTTAATGCAAAATTTGTTTTTGCTTGGAGTCATTCCTGTTTTTATATCATGGATATACTCATAATATCTGCAATATAAGAAATATTCAATGTACGTTGAAATGTATATATTTTAGTCTCATATGAATAATGATAGGTTGAAAGAGTATTTATATGATGTTCTTTCATGTCTGTTTTGTTTTCCAAACCTACATTTTCATTTCATTACTTAATAGATGTTGAATCGTATCAAGGAGAAAGTAAGGAAAATTCTTCGTCATCAGTGCATTGGCTTCAAAGGGGTAGTTCTAAATATCAAGGAGTTAAAATGGACAGTTTTTTTTGGAAAACCATTAGGAGCTTTAGAAAGGAAACTAATGTTCTATATTTTATACAATCTATCTCCTTCGTGATTGGTGTTGAAATTTGTTACATGGAGGTCTCGATCTCCATGTTATTTTTTTCAATTTCAATGACTTTGAATCTTTTGGACATTAGGGATTATGACAACGTGCACATCAAATGGATTGAAAGGGAAGCTACTACCAACTTCAAGCCTCATGCCTATCACATAATTTATTAGATAATTAATAGAGGTACTTTTCTATCAGACAATGTACTTTTCTTTCAATATTCTCTATATGTAGGTGTTCTGTAGAGCAACATTGATTTAGCTTTTTTATTTTTTACATTAGTTTTGCTATATCAACATATCGCTTCTATGTCGATTAATTAATGGAAAGGAAAAAGATTTTTGCATTATTTTCACCATTTGTTCAGCGTTTTTTCAACCTTCCTAACATATTTTATCACTTGATTTTGTTGAGTGTATTTTCGAGCTATGGTATTCATAGCTTGCCTTTTATCTTGCTGATTAATCAAAACTTAATGGTGCAGTATCATAGTCAAAAGGATCTTTCATCATTGCTTCAATTGTATGAGAAAATAACATGTGAGTGCTTTTCATGCAAAGAAGATTGTGTTCATCATTCCTCTATACCCTTCACTCTATCACTCAGCAAATATAATTGCGTGGGAAATGGTTAGATCAGTATGGACAGAGAAGTATACCAATCAAGTGTTATTGGCCTAGGATGATCATGAAATTCCTAAAACCTTACCCTATTATAATTTAAATGTTTTTTATTTATAGAATATTTACGTTTTCGATCTTAGAATTATTATGCTTTACAACAACTTAGCTTGTGAACATGGTATAAGAAAAATTGAGATGTGGTTTTAACGTAATCATGTGGGGTATGTACTACTCTGCATCTTCATTGTTAACTCAAGGAGTATTTAAATTGGTGATGATTTTGATGTAGGTGGATGGGGACTCTCTGGGCGAAGTAATGGACTCTAAGGATTGAAAATGTTACACGACTATGCTCTTTTATGCTTCGTGGTGCCAAATTTCATATGTTGTTCGAGCTAAATTTGATGCCATGGATTTAATGTTTCCTCAAATAAAGCATCTGGTATTGGAGGTGATGATTTTTTTTCGTCTCACTTAGCTCAGTTACGGATTTATGACAAGAGGGTTTGTTTAGAATGGTTTGGTGTAATGGAAAATTAAGGGCCTCCATCTTCCCATTGTGCTTATTATTTACTTCTGTAGGCTTTGGTACAAATAGAATCTGTTGTGATCAGCTTGATGTTTGTATAGTCAAGTAGCATAGTTGATCTGTTATAAAAAGTTCTTCGAAATTATGAAATTTATAGAAAACCTTGAACAATGTTACAGCAGATATGCAAGATTTGATGGTAGTTTCTCATATTTTGATGAATTGCAGTGCAGGAAAGTTAGAGCCAAGCTTCTGTTCTTATAGTTCATATTGGATGATGCATGTAATTTTGGAGATTCTGAGAGAATTCTTACAGGTTTTTATGCGTATTCGGTTCTTTTCAGAGCTAAATGACGTGCACGAAACAAAGTACCAACATCGAGGATCATCACGGGACAAACGGGACGAGAATCGGCATGGAATAGTCACTACCCGTGGGGGTAACTCCCTAGCCCGAGCAGGCATTTGTTACGGTGATTTTGTCCAGCATATTGAGGACGAGTCGGGCGAGAAATACCCCGCCCGGGGCATGAGCCCGAGCGGGCAGCACATGTGCCCGAGCGGGCAGGCCTTGTGCCCGAGCGGGCCCCCCTTGAGCCCGAGCGGCAGGCCTTGTGCCCGAGCGGGCACCCCTTGAGCCCGAGCGGGCAGCCTCCTTTTCATCGCGTTCTTGCACGATCTTCCGCACCGTACCCGAGCGGGTCACTTACCCTGCCCGTGCGGGTCGCGGGCGGCACCTGCAACTTCAAATAAGTTAATTTGACTTAAAACAAATGGAAGTTTGTGGAGAACTCATACAATAAGGAAACGACTTTAAAGAAAGAAAAAGGGGCAAGAGGTCGAGATTATTCAGTTCTTGATCGAGGGAGAAGAAGAAGGTTCTTGCGAAGGAGACTTACGAGGAGCATTGGAGATCAACTTGACACTTCGGTTTCTTTTGGTTTTCATGTTCCTTAGACCTTCTATTTCGTTTATGTTTGTTTACGGACGCATGAGCGAGTAGTTTGTTTGTTCTAGGAGAAGGGATTAGCCCTTGGCTATCCCGGAAGCACTTTTGATTTATCTTTGAATGCATCTTCCGGTTTTCGTTTATCTATTCTTTATCTGAGTGCTTAAATGACTTTTGTTTGCAAAGGCCACGTAGATGCATGTGTTAGGGGTTAGGAGAAGGACCGAAAGGAGAATTCTAGTCCTAGAAGATTAGGTTTAAAACAACCGAGGTTAGGCCACGAAAGTAGGATAGCAGCGATTGAGGGTAAAATGGATGAATCACAGATCTTATGGGTTTAGTTCAATGTGTCAGCCATGAAAGTAGGGAGAAACTTGACTAGATCACGTGTTTATGCCTCAAAAGAGGGTAGATATCATATTAGGATCGTTTGCCTTAGATAAATTGACTAGATTGCATGATAGATAGATTGATTGTTGGTTTCGGTAGTCTTGTAGTGAAACTGGTTTCCTGGAACGTTTGTCTCATTCTTAAGAACTAGTTTGTTTATTTTCTTTTAGTATTTCATTCTTCAAACCATATTTCGTTCGTTAGCAAGTTTGATTCACAGTTAGAGTTTAGGTTGTGTTGCGTAGT
>CM071874.1:23010875-23062800 GCA_036759665.1 Gynandropsis gynandra
AACGCATCAAGTTTTTGGCGCCGTTGCCGAGGACTATTGTCAGCACGTCTTAGATTCGAGCCTAGAGTCTTTCTTGTTTGTTTTTGTTTTTGTTTTCTTTTCTTTCGTTCTTTCTACGTAAATCGTTCTTTATTTATCCCTTGCAGAGCCTTCAGATCAACGAGAGATGGATAATCAGAACGACAATGGACAGATGCAGCAACAGCAACTCGTGCCTCAACCGCGAGAACCACAGGCTCCTCCACCACATCGCCTCAGAGATTACGTGGTGCCGAACATGAACAACATGCAAACAGCCATAAAGATGCCTACTGTTGCTAGGAATAGTTTGAAATTAAGCCGGCGATGATCAACATGCTTTTTCAAAAGCAATTTCTGGGTGGAAATCACGAGGATCCCCATCAGCATCTTAGAGACTTCCTTGAGCTTTTCGGTACATTTAAGATACACGGAGTCTCAGAGGATGCGATCTTACTGCGTCTCTTCCCCTTCTCAATTGGGGGAAGAGCGAAAACATGGCTACAATCGCTTCCCGCTGGTTCAATCACGACTTGGGACCAACTCTACACATTGTTCTTATCACGCTTCTTTCCTCCGAGCAAGACGATTCAGATGAGGGCGAAAATCACAACGTTCAGATGTAGAGATGGAGAAACGCTATTCGAAGCGTGGGGCAGATTTAAGGATCTTCTACAGTTGTGTCCACACCATGGTCTTGAGTAGTGGTACGTTATCAAAACCTTTTACAACGGAATTTCAGATGAGCACCGTACGACGTTGGATAACGCTGCTAGAGGATCATTTATGGATCTGAACGTCGAGGAGGCATACGAGCTGATCGATAACCTTGCCATGAACCACACCATGTGGTCAACACTGAGAGGTATGCCTAACATCACTCGTCGTCTGTATGAGCCGAATCAGAGCAGAGCAACGGGTAATACAACGAACGCCATGTACTGCATGAATTAAAGAGATACAGAGCACGTGGCTTATCAATGCACGCTGCAAGAGAATGTGGAATACAAGAGTTATGCCCAACAGCAAGGAAACACGCACTTCGGGAATACCTACAATTCGAATTGGACGAATCACCCGAACTTGTCATACCGAACGAATCAACCGATGTAGTATTCGGGATTTCAGCAATCACAGCATCCATACAAGCAAAATAACCATCAATTCCAGCAAGCTCATCAAGTTCCGCAAGCTCCTCAACCTCCTCAAGCCCCTTCGTCAAACGTTGAGGTGGTACTGCTCGAATTTATTAAGGAGAAAAGGCAGCAAACATCAACTCAAACCAAATTCAATGCGGATGTGGGGACAACGATCAACGAGCTCAAAACTTATGGAATCCTTGAGCAACCATGTGAAGAGTTTAGAGAACTCCGTAGCACAACAAGCTGCCTCATCCTCTCGGAATCCTGGACAGCTTCCAGGTAAACCCGAATTGAACCCGAGAGAGTATGTGAATGCTATTTCTGTGTACAACAGTGATATGATCGAGCATTCGCCCTCCAAAGAGCGAGGGAATGCTGTTGGTACGTCCATGGATAGAGGAAAAGGTAAGGTTGCGATTATGGAAAAGATGATCATACATTGTGCTGAAGGTAGACTCACATTAAAATTCGGAGATGAAGAAGTGGAGTTCAATCTGAATGACACACTCAAGCAGCTTTGTATGGTGGATTCGGTATTCTACATCGACGTCCTAGAGAAACTAGCCGAGGAAGTTCTTAAAGAGTTCAGGAATATGGACTTCCTTGAGATGGCTCTCTTAGCAGCTGAAAAAGAAGTTTATAAAGACCCAAACCACGCAGCATGCTATACTAAGCTGCTGGATGAAGAAAAGTCAATGAAGATCCCAAACACCGAGCTAAACGCACTCCGAGCAGATTTTTGTGCGATCCGAGCACAAGATGTCGTAACCCAATACAAAGGTGGAATCTCAGACAGTCCTTATCAAGAGCAATGCTCAGCTCACACGTACATAACCATGGATCGAGTGAACCTCAGTTTAGATCAATAAAACGTCATGGATCAGTGCATAAATCTCTGTGCGTCCCAGGCAGATTCCAGCGTGTCTGAAGCAGCATGCAGGGCGAGTTCAACCACTCTTGAGATGCCTAACAACAACACCAAACGCCCAGCACCTAATTGGACCAGCGATAAGGCACCCAAGGTGAAGATGAGGCCTTCACCACAAGGGCTTACGCACCAAAAAATTCTGGAGACGTTGAAGGAAACGAGAGACAAACACCTAACCAGTTTCATGGAGTGCACAACTAGACTTATGGACAGCTCAACCAAATTTTCGGGACAGCACGATCTAGCCCCAAACTTAAGGAACATCACGACCAAGCTTAAGGAGGACATGATAGATTGTGCAAGGAATCCAACTGATCTGTGTGTTATACCCAATCGAGCACCCTATGCACGCGAGACGGTTCACACACTACGACGTCGAGGGCGTCCACCTAATGCGTAGCACATCTTGGTCAGACTCGTTAAATTAAACAAGCGCTTCTTGGGAGGCAACCCGAGCCCTATATCCTTTTAGTTTATTTCTTTTTTTTTCATCAGAATTTGATTCTTATTTCTTTCATACGCATGCACACTACTGCGACTTCGATGTACCGTTCTCTCCTTTTTCAAATCATGTGATTTTTTGTTATAGATTTTCCATTTTGATATCATCAACAACAAAGGCGAGCCAACACACATCAAGTGCACACGTTCCTATCAACTTTATTTTTCCCCGAGCTTTTGCATGCACGTCCTTCTCTTAGGTTTTGAACACCGGGATAGTGTTTCGTTCAAGATTGGGGGTACGACTATTTTGTTACGGTAACATTTTCATAGTTATTTTATCAATAATTAAGCATTATTTAGTCCTCTTTTAGTGTTTTCTCGTGTATTTACAGGGAAATGACGATATCGGACGATTGACCAAGCAAACGCCCTACAACTACCTAAACCTGCACGACTGTGCTCACCAAACAGCAAAATTTCCCGAACATGCAGCACAGCCCGGGCATAGGTGAAGCCTGTCCGATCACACCATGGATGAAATACCCCACCGAGCTTGCTCTTGTGCCCAGTCGGGCATGAAGAACACGCACACGCTAAACAAGAAATGGAAACTTCCGACCAATTAAACACAAATGGAAACTAAATTGCAGGAATGAAAAAGCACGACCAAAGAGGAAAGAAAGAGAAAAGGAAAGAAAAGAAAGAGGAAAGAGGAAGAAAGGGGGCAAAGAGAGTTTAGAAAATTCGGACAGAAACATACGTAGACAGCAAACATAGAGAAAGAGAGTAGAAAGAGAGCAGAAGGAAAACGAGGATAGAGATGGGGCGACGAAGTCGGAGCGCGGAGGAGCTGTTGACGACATCAGTAATAGAATAATGAAGGATCTCGTTATTTATCCATGTTGAATACGGGTTTCTTTTGTGTTTTGTTTCCTATGTCCATATCCGAGTAGATCCATAGCCACGGGTTAGAGAGCTTTGTCGATATGTAATGAAGTTTTGTTCTTAATGCTTGGTTATAATATTTTATCATTTTGGATTGATTAGTTGTTCATAATGATTTTATTCTTTTTGGTACCTTGAATGCATGATTATACAAATCTAATTGCATTAGGAGATGAATTGGATTTTGGAACGTAGCCATGATATGAAGTTTCAATTGATTTAGAACCTTGCCCGGTCGATTAATTGAACTTAGGATTTAGGATAGGGATCTTAATGCATCTAGTAGGTGAGAATACGTAATTTGGAGATTGGTGACACGCATGCTAGATAGTGGGTTTAGGCATCATGAGAGTCATTCCCTAGGAAAGAGCTTGAATTCCCCGAATACGTAATCATATCTATAACCATGATCTTGTTAGCACTTTATTGCATCATCGTGCATCTCTCGAAACCTATGGTGTTTAGTTTCTTGAATTTAATCCGTTGATTAGTTAGTTTACTTTATTCGCATTCCAAATACTTATTGATTTTAACCATCCTATATATTAGTTTACTAGCTTTAGAGTTGCATCGATTCCCTTATGTTTGACCCTAGTACTACACAATCCGTATTCTTGCAGAAGCATTAGTCTAGGTAATTATGACTTAAGATTAACCACATCAGTCATAAACATCTCTAAAATCATTTGGGAATCGTGTACGAAAACGAGATGATCAATATCCACGGGAAAACATCTTCTATGACAATAAAACCAACACGGTTTCTTTCCATGTACTAGTCGAAATGAATCTGTATCCTCTATACAATATGAACATGTCAATCTCTCGTAAGTGCTCCATCTAGATAACATTGCATATGTAGGGAAGTCCCCAATTGTCCACAACAACACCGCTTTCAATGTGAATTTTCCTTTGTAATTACGTCATAAGCAAGAATTTCATTCCACAAATCTCTTAATTTATGAATTAAAGACTGCAAAAAACATCAAAACTTTTCTTTGGATGTTCTGGTCTTGGAACCAGCAACGTCAGAAACATTACTTCTCTTTTCAGACAAATATCGGGAGGTAAATTATACGGAGAAAAAATCACAGGTCATAGAGAATATTGACTTCCCGATTGTCCATATGGACTGAGATCACCGTCGGTGCATAGACAAAGATAAATATTTCTCGTTTCATAAGAGAACTCGGGAAATTTTCATTGAAAACTTTTCAAGCCTTACCATCCGTGGATATTGCATTATCCTTCGCCGGTCGAGTGTTCTGTGTATCATCTCATTGTCACAATGGTTTTTTTATTTATTTAATCTTCTTAACGTGTTTGCTACAGGCATATATAACATCTTTTTTATGGACCATATTTTCGTGAAGATGGTTTTTTTGGGACGAAATTTGCTTGCACCACAAAATTTACATTCTAGAAAGTCTTTATCTTCTCCCGAAAACAACGTGCAACTATTTCTACAAACATCAATATTTTCATGTGGCATTGCTAAATCTTTTAGAACATTCTTTGTTTCATAATATTTCTCAGGATCTTGATTATTTTCTGGTAAATATTTACGCATGGTTTTGCAAAAGGAATCCATGCAATTTTCAGCTAAGTTGTAGCCTATTTTTATACCCATCAATCTTGATGACAAAGATAAACGATATTGACATTCACAACAACCTTCATATATATGTTGTTTTGTCGAATCCAATAGGTTGAAAAATCGGTGGGCCTGAAATCTCTTCATGTTGTTGCTCAACAACACTAGGAAAAGCATCTGACATCATTTCTATATATGGATTGATCATCGATATTTCATAAAGAACTTTTTCATTTCTTTCCATTCCTTGTGCTTCTAGCACAATATCTCTGATGCCAAAATTTTTGATGTGAAATAACCAAATTTCGTAATTCTCTATGAAACCCACCTTGTCAAGGTGTCTACAAACAATTTCTTGACTTTGATACTTCATATTTTTGCATCTTTGCAGGGACATAACATTGTCTCGCGTTCTTGACACAAAGGTTGCATCGATGCAAAACTCATAAACTTCTCCAATCCGTGCAAGGATTTTTTGGTAACTTCCTCGGTTACAGGATCTTTTTTCTATACATCCACTCTCTCGATCTGTATACGTCTCTATTTGAAGAAGACAACATTTTTTGGAAATATATTTTATATTAATGGCTTGAGGGTAAACACTTCAGAGTTTTATGTATATAGTGCATATTCTAATGATCATCCATTGGAAATGCCAACGGATCACCATCGGCAATACAAATGAATGGGTGATGAAAAACATGTTGGATTATTCCAATGACAACCTCAAAATTCTAAAATTTCCAATGAGCATCCGTTGTACATATCCACAGATACCCTTTTCCATTTGTAAGGTAATCTATTGGCTTTTTATGTCCGTTATCAACGGGCTACCAACGGATCCATGAACAAATTTGCAACAAATACTATTGATGATCATCTGTTGATAATATCAATTGTTTCCAACTGACATCGGTCGGTGATATTTTCCAAAAATCTATTGCAATCCGTTGCAAATAATATCACGGATGTATCCGGTTCTCCGTCTATTGATAATCGTATGTTTTTTAGTAGTGTTCCTCGTCTTCCCGTCTATATACTTCTCTCGAAGAACTCAACAGAATGGTCTACGCAAAAGAAAAACATAGTCATGTCTCTACATGTTACAGAGGGATGGAGAGAAGGAGAAGATTACAAGGTGGTCATGAAATTGAGAAAAAACCGGTTGGAAGAAATGTGTGGATCCTTTATAGGAACAATGACATTTAGAGTTCATGTCGACGAAGGAAGAGTATGGATGTACGGTCAACTTGTCGGAGTGAATTGTATTAGGATTCGGATGATGAAATCAGTTTGAATTTCTTGTGGTGTGTGATTTTTTTGTTTAAAAAGTGGTACAAAGTGTGTGGTACAACATTGTGGTACGACATGTGTGGTACAATATGTGGTATAATGTGTGATTTCAATAATGTGCTTATCGTACAACTTTAGGTGACACGAAATTGTCCCACAATATGGTACAATGTGTGTACAACATGGTTGTACAACATATGGTTCAACAACGTATCATCGCCTCCAAAGTTCTACAACATTTTCGCACAATGCAGAGTGGCATGATAGTCCCACAATGTGGTAAGCTTGTGTAACATATGGAAAAAAATTTAGAAAAATGGTGAAAGATGAAAACTTTTCGTAGGAATATGGTGAAAACCTAACGATGAACTTTATGATGTATACATAACTTTCTTATGGCACCACGTGATACTCATCCTAAAAGCATGATGAGGATGATGAGATTTCAAGATTTTGAGATAGTTTTTTACGGATTTAAAAAAATTCTATAATATCTTGAAGAAATCAGAGAGAGAGAGAGAGAGAGATGAGAAGGTATTTTTAACTCTGGAAACGGTAACTGAAAATTCATAAACTTAAAGCTTCTCATATAAGACAGTCCCATTTTTGTAATATTTGTGTACAATAAGGGTAATGAACTTAGTAATCTATTTTCTATAAAAAAAATAAAAGTTATTAAATTAACTATGAAATGGAGTTCATTTTAGAAAAGTGACGTTTGACCGGATTATTTGAGATTGAACCCCTCTGGATACAGAGCGAAACTTGGAGAGTGGTTGCACCAATTCGTTCATCATCAGGCTCGGGGTTTGCACCACTCCAAGCATCCATTTGGATGTGAAAGCTCAAAATAGGCAATGGAACTGATATTCATAGCCTGTATAATGAGAATTGGTATGCTTCTACCTCATATTTGGGTTTTGTATCTTGAATCTGAAGGAAACAACAAAGATGAAGACATTGATGATGAGAAACGCCGAGAGAAACGTTTAGCCTTAGAATTTCTCTCCACCTGCTCAAGCACCCAAGCGCCTTCGAGAAAAACACTGAGACCTCATCGCATTCCATAGCTCGATTTCTCCAGCTCATTGAGGATTATTTGAAAAAAATGAAGATTATGATTTCATCGATGGTATGCACATTACTAGTGTATCTTATTCAGAAATTTCTGATATGATTCCATTGCTCCTGATGAACCGACGAGAAGATGATATAGAGCCAACCAAGGGCGGTGAGGGTGCTACCTAGAGCGAGAAAATCTCGCCAGAGAGTGTGGCAGAGAAAAGGCTTCAATCTAAAATGATCTCGGTCACAGGTCATTTTGTTAAAATAATCTCGACTTAAAATTAATTTAACTAAATTTTACTTTTGAGCAAAAAATAGATTATGCATTCAAATACCCGTATTGTATACAAATATTAAATTTCATTTTGTCTTGCATGAGAAGATTAAGCTTGCGATGCTCGGCTTTTAAGTTATCGTTTTAGTGTTAAAAAAAACCATGCCATCTCTCTATTTCATCAAGAAATTTTCGAAAATTGTCCAAATCCGTAAATGTCTCAAAATCTTGAAATCGTATTATCCTCATCATTCTCTTCAAATGAGAATCACGTGGTGTCTTCAGCAAAGGTATGTATATATGGTCAAGTTCATCGTTAGGTTTTAACCATCTTCGTGCGAAACATTTTCATATTTCACCATTTTTCTGAAAATTTCCATTTTTGTACACGTTGTGGGAGTATTGTGCCACTCCGCATTGCGCGATAATGTTGTACAACTTTGGAGGTGACAATACATTTTAAACCATACGTTTTACAACAATATTGTACACACGTTGTACCATGTTTTGAAACAATTTCATGCTATCACACATTGTGTAACAAACACGTTGTACCACACGTTGATGTTGTACTAGCATGTTATACCAAATGTTATACTAGCACGTTATACCACATGTTGTACAAGTACATTGTACCACACCCATATGTTATACAACACACACGTTGTACAAGCACGTTGTACCGCACACACCCATTGTACAAGCACGTTGTACCACACACATACGTTGTACCACAAGCACACATTTTACTACACACACAAATGTTGCATAAGTTTTTCAGGCTTGTTATTGTTACAGTACTACAATTTTTTGCTTTTTCTTATTGTTTGACGGGCTTCTACGAGCAGACTAATGGATCCAAGAGGATTCTATTTCTATCCTAGAAAGTGGTTGCAATCTTGGAAAATTTGAACGATGTGCTCTGTGTCCAAGATGATCATAGAACTGCAAGAAGCCTTCTACCCTGAAGAATTAGAATGGTTTGTATAACATCTTCAATCCAAGAATTTATTCCATACAAAGAGGATGAAGTAAAATAAAACTGTTGGGTTGGGGACATTGCTTCTCCGCTCTACAATGACAATCAAGAGAAATGAAGTTTACTTCATGCTCACTGGTGTGTCTATCCGGTTTTCACTGAAAGAACATTCCGTGATATCTAGACTCAATTGTCACCAATATCCACAACAATGGTTAAGACTTGGGGGCGATGGGTTCAAGGATAGGTATTGGCCAAACAAAATGTCAATCACCAAAACGACATGAAGACCAAGATTTTTTCACTGCCGAGCTCCGGAGGTCGATTGAAGATGGTCATATTGTACTTTTTAGACACGGTCAATGGAGGAAAGAATAATTTCAATGGTCCCATCGACAATTTGCTGGTGCGAATTGTCAATGACCTGGAAGTTTGCACCAATTTTTCGTCGAAAAGGTTCACTTTTATTAAGGTTCTTTGTGAGATTAATCACATGCTCAAGAATTTTAAAGATGAAATGAAGAAAATGTGAATTTGTTTAATTTAATTAGTTGTACTCTTTTGACTAGTTTAATAATTTGTCTTTGTTAACAAATTCTTATATATGAAAGTGTTCCCGTACTAGCGCTGACGTTTCGAAAATCCAGGGAGAATGATCAAATCTTCGTATGCCAAACGATGTACAAGTTGAAGTAAACCTGAAAATACGCAGGGTTATAGGTTGCATGATTTAAATGAAGAAATTAGAGATACAAAGGTTAGTCTATTGTTACCAACTTCTAACAACGTTGTAATTCAACGTGTAAACCATTGTGATACAAGGTGAGATACAATGTGTACAAGCTGTGGTACAATGTGTACAAGATGTGTAGTACAACGTGTACAAGGCGTGATACAACATGTACAAGGTACGTAGTATAATGTGTACATGCGCAAACATTGTACACACACGTTATGTACAACGTTCATGGACAAACGTAAACATGAATGTTGTACCATATATTATGTACTAGTAAACATTGTACCCCAAACGTTGTACCACACATTTCATACGTTATACCATACCTTGTACATGTTGTACCACACACTTTATATACGTTGTACTACACACGTTGTACTACACACGGTACACCACATCTTGTACACGTTGTGCAGTAGCACTTATTCTTAGCACTTCTTCTTCATTTTCACTTTTAGGAAATTAACAATATTATCACCCCCTAACATAAATGAGGTCATGTACACAACTGATCTCGAACCAGATGACGCTGATCCAATTGTAGATGACTGGCTGTCAAGGATAAGTAGAGGTGTTCTTGTTTTTTTCTTAACACCTTTAAGATATAGAAATGGCAGTGAGAAACCATGAAGCCCTTCCTACTGTAGCTGAATCATCATAATCAAGGATGCAATTGGATGCAACCCCACGATTATTGGTCCTACCTCCAATACCTTCTCCACCGCAATTGAGGATGCCCCCACATTTTGCCCCATAATTAAGGGTGCCCCCACAAACTCTCTTGTTATTCGAATATAGCTAATTTGAAGTTGTGTACACGAGGGTGATGTAACAATTAAATGGATGACCCATAACAATCTTGACATTGATTAGTTTTAAAACTCCCACATCTGAGAGTTTCGACGAAAAAAAGCTTCACCTTAATTACATCCCCAAGGAAACTACTATTTTCAATTTTTTACACTTCAACCAGAGCCACCTAAACAGTAAGCAGTCGTTGGATGAAGCAAAAAGCAGGAAGCATTAAAAGACTCCGAATTACTTTATTGATTTACCTTCAATACTGTATTTATTTACCTAAGCGAGTAATCATTGTATCTACACCATTGAAAATGTTTTTGAAGGCTTAAGATCACATTGGACCTCAACATCACCCATTTAAACTTGCATTATTAGAAGGATTAAAGCTCGATGACCTTCTGCAATAGACTACTCATGGTCGCTGTTTGAAACAGATGTCATTGTATTACTTGCAGCTTGCTACGAAGGTGCTCTTTTGGAACCCTTGTCCTCTGTAAATCGTGTTTATGTGTTTTCGTTTATATGATTAAGGATTTTGTATATGAATGTGGTTTTGGTGAGAATTTTGTAGCTTCTTAGGCATATATGTCTTGCTTTCTCGGTCATTGTTCTCTACACGAACCTGTATTCAAAGCTCTGTGAGCAGTACACACCAGATGGCTCGCTCTCAACATCTTCAAGCAGGGTCTCCACTGAAAATCTAACTAAAAATATTGATGAACAATACGAGTAAAAGAACTTTCATTTGAGTAACACTGTAAAAATACAACTGCCTGATACGATTGAGATACTTCAAGCTTTTAACTCAAGAACCTATTTTTCACAAGAATCAATAACTTGATAAAGGTTCTATAATAACCAAGAATAGGCTCCTTGATTGTGACTTGAATCACCAAAACAAGAAGACTTCATCGTCTTCTTTAATCTGTTAGAATCTTCTAGCTCGGGTCGAGGCTTTGGACAATGCATGTCATTTTTGAAACCTTCTAAATTAGTTAGTATCTTTGAGTAATCTTCTTTAATCCATTAGAAACTTCTTGCTCAGAAGGAAGCTTTGAACAACGCAAGTCCTTCTCCTCAGTTCTGGTTTGCAGGAAAACACCTGAAGCAGAGTTATTGTTAATATCCTCCCTCAAATTGATAGTGGGTGGAAACCCTAAGCTTAGATTGTTCTGTATATATAAAACATGCCATGTGGGAGAGATTTAGTAAAGATACCAACCACTTGATCTTCAGCTGTAATGTTGCTTGATTACTATAGTTCCAAGAGCTACCTTCTCCCTTATGAAGTGATAATCCAGCTCTATATGTTTTGAACGAGAGTGTAGTACTAGATTTGTGGAAAGATATATTGCAGAGAGATTGTCACATTGTAATATTGTTTGTTGTTCTTGAACTATTCCAATATCACGAAGAATAAAAGATAACCATGTTTTTTCAACAGCCAATGAAGCCATTGCTCGGTATTCTACTTATGTTGAAGACCTTGATAAAGTTGGTTGTCGCTTTGCTGTCCAAGATATAATATTGCTTCCCAGAAATGTACAGAAACCAATTGTAAAACGTCTTGTAACTTTATATCTAGCCCAATCACTATCACTAAAGGCATGAAGATGTAATGAGCTGTTCTTATGTATGTATAAACCAAGACTAAGAGTACCTTTCAAATATTGAAGGATGTGTTTAAGAAGTTTGAAATCTTAATCCAATGGATCGTGCATTCTTTGACATACCACATTAACTGCAAAATTAAGAGCTGGTCTTGTCAATGTTAAGTACTGTAAAGCTCCAACAATACTACGAAAAAAATGTTGGATCCATAAACCTTGAGCCATCTGAGACTATTTTGTATAGCTTTAAATGCAGAGGGGTGCTTAATGGTTTACAATTTTACATACCAGAACAAATTAAAAGATCATTAGCATACCTCTCTTGAGATAAGAACAAACCTAAAGTATGAAATTGTACCTGAATACCCAAGAAATAATGCACTGGTCCTAGATCCTTCATGGTAAATTTGCAGTTAAAGACTGAACTAAAGTTGTAAGCAGAGTAGATGAATTACATGTGAGTAGGATATCATCAACATACAGAAGGAGTAATCACAGATCATCATCCTTACGATAAACAAAGAGAGAAGGATCAACATCACTACATAAAAACCTAAACTCCAGAAGATAAACACTGAATTTATCAAACCAAGCACGAGGAGAATGTTTTAAACCATATAATGCCTTTTGAAGAAGACATACATGTGTTGGAAAGTTATCATCAACAAATCCTTCTGGTCGAGTCATGTACACTTTCTCCTGTAAATCCCCATGAAGAAAGGCATTGTTGATATCAAGTTGCTTAATATTCCACCTATTCACAACAAAAATAGAAATGATAATTTTTATTGTTATAGACTTAATAACTGGACTGTATGTTTCAGACCTTGAAAATCCACTTACATCCAAGAATATTCATATCTGAGGTAGCAGGAACAAGTGTTTAAGTGTTGTTCCTTTGCAAATCTAACATTTATGTTTCCATTGCAAATTTCCACCCTGAATGTTTGAGAGCTGCATATATTGTTTTTGGCTTACGTGGAACTGAAGTTTTTAGATGAAGAAAATACTTTGGATTAGGCTTAAAAATCCCAGCCTTTGACCTTGTAAACATAGGATGATTATAATGTTGTTGTGTTGTAGTATTCAGTGTAGCTGTTGTATCATCAGACTACTGCATTATATCAGTAGATGTAGACTGATGTGACTTAATTATCAAGTCTGAAGATAAGTTATCTAATACCTCATTACTTGAATTCTGAGCAAGAGAATCAAGTATTCGTGGTGGTGTCTGATACAATGTTGAAATAGATCTTGGTTGATGAAGGACATTATTGTGAGATTTTTGCCAAGACTATAAAATAGGCCTTGATAGCTTGGAACCAAATACTTGTAGCAATCATGGAAAGGAAAGACTACTTCATCAAACACAACATGTCTGGTGATATAGACTCTTCTTGTAGGAGGGTAAAGACATCTAGAACCTTCGTAATTAGTATTATAACCCATGAAAACACAGTTCAAAGAATGAGGTTCGAGTTTATGTTCTATGTAAGGTCTCACATAAGGATAACAAACACAACCAAACACTCTTAATGATGAATATTCTTACTCATGTCCATTTAATAGAAAAAAAGGTCTTTTATTCTGCAACACTCCAGTTGGAAGTAGAATAATGAGGAAATTTGTTGTAGCAAAAGCTTCAACCCAATAACACAGAGGTACTCTTGACTGAAAAACCATAGACAGACCAAGTTCAACAATATGTCGATGCTTTCTTTCAGCTAAACCATTCTGTTGTGGTGTATAAGGACATGAAATTAGTTGATGAATTCCACAATCTGCTAAATGTTGAAGGAAAACTGAGCTAGTGAACTCTCCACCACCATCAAATGGGAAGAATTTTATCTTACGATTGTATTGATTTTCAACAATTTTCTGGAAACTAGTGAAGATAGAAAAAAATATTATTATTTTCTTTTCAATGGATAAAACCAAGAGAACCAAGAGAAGTTATCTACAAACACCACATAGAACTTAAAAACCTTGATTTGAGATAATAGGATCTTGTCTCCAAAGATCATAATGAATCCTTTCTAATGGTTCTTTTGCGTGAAATGAAGAAGAATAAGAATTGAATGGAAGTTATGAAATTTTACTCAACTGACATGGTTCACAAATATTACCATCACTTCTGTTTATCTCAATGAGTTTATCTTTCTTAAGCAGTTGCAGAATCTAGTTGTGAGGGTGTCCTAAACGTTGATGCCAAGTTGATTTTGAAGTTGTTCTATTTCGTGTAGAATAAAAGGTTTGTGGATGTAGGAACTCCAAGCGATAGATTCCATCACACTTGATTCCCTTTGCTAGAACTGTTTGGGTTGCCAAGTCCATTACATATACACCAACAAAATCAAAGATAACACAACATGGATAATCTGAGGTTAACTGTGAGACTAAAAGCAATAATATTTTAACGAGGGTACCACAAGAACATCATTCAGACAAAGTGTACCTAACATTGCAGGAAGAGTTGTAGAACCAATATGTGTAATAGGTAAGTATGTGCATCACCAACCATTACTGAATCCGAGCATGTGAAAGAATTAACAGAATTGAGAAGTTGTGTTGAATTAGTCATGTGTGCTGATGCACCTGAATCTGGGTACCACTCAGCTCCAGAAGGATTTGAGATATGAAGAGCCTGCAAAGCTTGTGGTATATCAGCAGATTGATAAGAATTGTCAAATCGATTCCAACATTTAAGAGCTGTATGACCAAATTTTCCTTAGATTTGATAGACTGGTCTTGAATTGGTTATATCAGAAGATGTTAATTGTGATGCTGAATTTCCAGAAAACTGATTATATGTATTTAGAGACTGAACTTGCTAATGAAAACCATGTCCTCTTCAAGAGAAACCACTACGACCTCGAGTGAAACCATAACGTCCTCGTCTGAATCCTCTTCCTCGTTCATTGTAATTTCAATAACCAATGTTGTAATGATGAGCTTGAAAGGCAATGTGAGGATTAACTTCAGTGACATGATATGATCTTGTTGTATGTGAGATACTCAGAAGTTGTGAGATTACATCATCATAAGTAGGAATTTGTGGTTTGTGGATTGAAATATGAATGACTATTGAGAAGGCTTCATATTCTTGACACAATCCTTTCAATAATTGAAAGATCTTCATAGGTTCTGAAACTGGTTTCCCTATTGAGTTGAGATTGTTGCACAAAGATTTGAATTCTTTTAAGTATTCTTGAATTGATATTCCACGTTTACTCAGTGACTGCAGTGATGCAAGCAGATCAAACTCGTGAGACACTGACTTCTCATTAAAACTTCTTGCAAATGAAGTCCAAACTTCGAATGCTGAATCAAGTCCAATCACATATCCAAACTCTTCTTCTGATAATGTTCCATAGATCCATGATTTGACTAGTTGATTTGTTCGATACCAAGAATCAAAGATAGGATTAGTAAGAATGGTTTCTGTGTCACCTGTTTTTAAAGCAATTGTAGCATTTGGTTGAATGATAGGCCCATCAACAAAACTCAGCAACTTTTGACTCTTTAGCAATGATTCAAGTTGAGTCTTCCACAAAAAGTAGTTAACATCTGTGAGTTTAATTGTTACGAAATTTGAGATGTTTATATGTATGGGAAAGGGGAAAGCAAGATTTTGAACTTCCATGGCTCTGATACCATGAAAATCTAACTGAAAATATTGATGAACTATACAAGTAAAAGAACTTTGATTTGAGTAACACTGTAAAAATACAACTGCCAAATACGATTGGGATACTTCAAGCTTTTATAGCAACTCAAGAACCTATTCTTCACAAGAATCAAGAACTTGATAACGGTTCTTTAATAACCAAGAATAGGCTCTTGATTGTGACTTGAATCACCAAAACAAGAAGATTTCATCGACTTCTTTAATCTGTTAGAACCTTCTAGCTCGGGTCGAGGCTTTGGACAATGCATGCCATTCATGAAACCCTCGGAATTAATCAATATCTTTGAACACCTAAAACAGAGTTACCTGAAGCAGAGTTATTGTTAATATCAGCTTGGGTATCGTTGGGATTCTCACCTATGCACATATGACAATGTAATGAACATTAAATTCTAGAAAAGAGCGATAGAATTAGATAGTCAACATTAATGGACTGAAAACATAGAGAAGATAAGAAGTGAATGATGTTTCTTTCATCAGGGTTGAGAAAAATGGTGTGGCTTTCTGTGAATTTTTATGGGCGTGAAGATATAAATATAAAAAATCAATAACTATCTTATAAAAAAAATTTAAAATATGAAAAATCAGTAATTATCTTATAAATAAGATATATTGTCTTATTTATATATTTTTCATCAAATTATTTCTCTTCAATTTTTTATAAGATAGTTATTGATTTTTCATATTTAAAATGTCAAATTTTTTATTTTTATATTTCTTTTAAATTTAAAACATTTTAAAATTAAATATCTTATGTAACACACATAAACGAAATCATTATACCACTCTAAGAAAAAAAAAACTCCTTAAGAGAAAAACCAAAACAAAATCGCCACCTGCGGTTTAACTATCAATCGACCCAACTAACCGGCGTTTACCTCCATATATGAGTCTAAGGTTGGTGAACGATCGACAAACAGGTAATATTTCTAAATTATCTTCGGGTTTTGCTTAGTTTTTTGGGATCTAGAGTTTTGGTTATGATGATTTTAGGGTTGTCTTTGGGATTCGTTTTGTCCTAGGGTTTCTTCAAGGTTTGTGGTTTTTATTAGGTTTCTAGTTGGGTTTTGTCTTAAATTCGGGTTTGGGTTTCGTTTTAAGTTTTGGATAGGGTCTTGTCTTAAGATTCGGCTTGGGTTTGGCTTTTGGCAAGGGTTTTGACTGAGTTATGATTTGAGGTTGGTGCTCTGTGTATTGTATGTGTGTGTTTGTGGCTTTTTGTACATAAATGGGTAAGACTTACAATCTACCTTCTTATTTAGCACAGACATATACAAAAGGAGAGTTGTAGGTGTTCTTGGCGAGCTAAAGCTGAACAACATGGTCATAGAATAGGTTGTGTAAATTTCTTTTGTGTTTTGTGTGTAAATGTGTTTTTTTTTGTTGCTATTGGAACAATTAAAAAAAGGGTCTATAAATTTATAAATATATCATGAGAACTTTAAAAAACGAAAACACCCAAAAGAATCCATAAAACTTCAGTAAAAACTAACAATTGAACGATCCGTCTCTGTTGGTTGTGTTTCTATGTGTATGTGGTTATTTGAAAAAGAAAAAAATTCAGATTATTCAAGTGACAAATCAACACGCTTAAAAACTATAAGCCACCAAAAGTGGCCAAGACATCCCATATTAATGATATAATAACTAATATAACAAAATATTAGGTCTGGTTAAAT
Organism: Gynandropsis gynandra; assembly: GCA_036759665.1. Classification (NCBI taxonomy): domain Eukaryota; kingdom Viridiplantae; phylum Streptophyta; class Magnoliopsida; order Brassicales; family Cleomaceae; genus Gynandropsis; species Gynandropsis gynandra. The sequence goes on from CM071874.1 coordinate 23,028,075, forward strand.
AACAAATATTTGCGAATATCCGACTATTTGTATTGTATTTGCATTCGACGAATATCTAAATGTGTTATTTGTATTTATAAATTCGGATATTTGTAAATACGAATATTTATTGAATATACGGATATCCGTCGAATATATGGATATCTATATCCGAACCTAAATTTTTTTAACGTGAAAAACAATATATATATATATATATAAGAATTGTAATAAAAAACAATAATCATCAAATATAATCTAAAACTAAAATTTAAATCGCACAAAAATGCAAAGATACATAACATAAATAAAACAAAACACCAAATCTTCATTCCAATTTAGTTTCGTCGATTATTCTACGAATATCACCAATTCACCTGAAACAATGAAACAAATTATTAGATTATCAAAATTAATACACTAAAATAAAACACGCATAAAAGTTATATATTTGGTGAGTTCTGTTTTTATATCTTGTAATGTCTCTTTAACATTATCCAACCCATTTGGATTTGAACCATTCTTGAGTGCAAATTAAATCTTCAATGATATTAGTTATTTTAAAGTATTTGATATTTTAGTCATTCAATCATAACTATATTGCATGTGTGTCTATATATTTATATAATGAGTGTTTAAATAAGATTCTTAATGTTTTTTATTTCCAATTTGATCATTAAATCAATTTTGATTTATATGTATCTATATATTAACTAAATTTTCTATTTAGTACTTACGGATACGAATAGTTCAGATAATTGAATCAGCTATTTGTATTTGTATTTGTCGAATATATGATTTCTAATATTTGTATTTGTATTTGGTCAACGAATATTCGAATTTTCGGTTCGAATATGAATCGAATACGAATCATATATGAATACTTCCAATTTTTTCCCGCTCTACAAAACATACCATAATTGTGGTAATTTGATAGAAAACAAAAAAGGACCACCAAAATGCTTTTGAAAAAAAAAGTCTATAACTTATGACATTAGAAGAAATAATGTTAATGCAAACTAATTAAAAACTAAACTAATTTATGTGAATCCTTTTTCTATCTTTTCTTTTGTTTCCCTTGGTTTTAGCATCCAACATTTCAATGTCCGTGGATATAGACGAACCAGGTTGACCGCAAACTGTCATTGATTTTCAGAAGGTTAGATCATAGAAAAATTCGTCACACTGTTTTTAGGGGAAAAAATTCGATACAGGAAACGACCATCCGCAAATATTGCGAACAAAGTAATGTCATCTGTAAATTTTTGGACAGACATAATCTTTTTCGTAAAAAAATAGAAGAAAAATATTTAAAATTTAAAATTTAAAATAATAATATTACACATTATTATCTATATAATAGTTTTAAACAAGTTCTACAAAGATGTTGGAGGTCATGAATCATCACCGTCGTTCCTTTCGTCGTCTTCATCCCATTCAATTGAAGGCATTTTTAACTTGGGAATATGTATTAACCGTTTCGATTCGTTTTGCATCTTAGTATGAGTGGCATCTAATTCATGTCGAGTGACTTGTAATTGCATCATTTGATTATACCACTCATGTTTTGTTCTTTTCCTATTGTTCGTAAAGGAAGTTGAATGTTGTGATGTCATTTCTCCAAGACAAAACTATAGTTTTTGTATGACGTAGCATGCTACAAAATAAATTTACCAATTCAATGTTAGATCATAAAAATTTTTAAATTATATAGAAGATTTATAGGTTTATCTCGAGATATATCTCGTTGAATTCCTCCTGACTTAGAGACGATTGTGATTCGTCTTCTCTCGGTGGAATTTGAGACATTCGTTTAGATGCCATACATTGAATATAATCGTGAACTTGTTTCGCTGGAGCAAAGATCCAAAACCATCTAAGTTCTTATATGTTCGCTCGTTTAATTCAAAATATGATGGTTCTGTGCATTTTCATTCCCTTAAAATAAATTAGAAAAATATCCTTTAGAAATATATAATTAAGATAAAAAAAATTATAAATTTGTCGAAATTGTAAAATCATACCATTTGTTGATACACCGTAGTGAACGAACGAGATCAAGTTGTATGAACGCTCATACCGTAACTTTCCCTGTCAGAGCGGTGAGATTGAATTTCTTTCTGGCTTATTTGTTTGGCTGTGGGATCATCCCAATAAGCGTACATTGCTTTCTACACGTCGAAAGCCATCCACACGGGGTTTCCTTGTCTCGATCATGTTGTTTTTATTGATGAGAGATTTAAGTCTTAATAAAAAAATCTGTTCAAATTCGGATTTTACTAGTCTAGTAATCTCAATGATTCCAATAGAATTTTTGCTAAATAAACTTAGTTAAATTATTAAAAACTGTGTTATTCATCATGTTATAAATAATTATTATAAAAAACGTAATGCCTTCCACCAATGTTCTTTTACTTCTAAATCGCTTCGTGTCCAATTGTAACACGATCGATAAAAGTTAGTTTTCAACGTTTTAGTTATATGACACGAAAACTGATTATAACCATATCTATTAATAAAACTTGAATTGGGTTTATATTAGTGAATTATATATTTAAATTTAGATTTTATGAGTACATACCATTGTGTGACGTTTTCATGACTTGGATCTAAACACGTAACTTTATGTTTTTCTTCATTTATTGCTAGTAATTCCTCCACTGTTGGTTTGTGATGCATTTGAGATGCCGACGACTAGACCGCTGGAGCCGACATTGGTTGATAATAAAGAAATGACATATTATGTTGATCCAGAAGTATGAAACAAATACGAATTCATGAAATTCAAAAATTGTGATTCGGATACCTGTGCTTGTTCTAGAGGGCACGATACATTGGCACTCTCTTCAGAATGTGAACGTGATATTGAACCACCTTCTCTTTCGAATCGACATGACATTCTAAATTTAAAAGTTTAGTTACAATTTTAAACAGTTTCAAATTTACTAAATATTAGTGCATCGAGTTGTCAATAGAACTGTTAGCGATGACAAAAATTGTCAATGAAAGTGTTGATAATGCAACGGGTGGTAATCACGGGATGGCGGTGGGACGTTCAAGGAACAAAGGTCTAATCCAACAATCTTTAATTCCTCTTTTACACTCTTTTCTTGCTTCATCCAGTTCCCTATTCAGGTCTTGATAATTAGGAATGGCCCAATCCATCAATCTATAATTCCTCGACCAATCAATTAATGCAATTCTTTTTGTTTCTTCTTATTTCAATACTTGTCATAGAAGATTAGGAAATCCCTCCTTTGATAAGATTAGATTTCTAAACAAGTATTTTTTTTTTCTCTAAAATTTTTTCGGTACATTCTATTTTAATTATCCTATTTGCACTCAAGCTAGACAAAAACGATTACAATTTGTATCTTTTTATAATAAGTCCAATATCCTTTTTGAACTTGTTCATTTAGATATGTGGCTTCATTTCATGTTGAAATAGTTGAATGTTTTTGAAATTTTATTTTTTTGGTTGATGATTGTTCTTGACCAACTTGGGTATATCTTTTAAAACTGAAATATGATTTTTCAATCATATTTTCTAGCTTCATAAAATTAATTGAAATACAATACAATACAAAGACAAATCCATTGAAATGATAATGCTCAATAATTTCAATTCAATAATTAGTTACAATCAAAAGAAAATTTTTCATTACCATGCTTGGAATTATATTCGCAAGTACCAACACTTCTTGAATATTACTAGGGCTCCTATGTTCAGTTCAATAGTTCTTTCTTTACTCGGATGATTGTATACTCACTGCCACCAACACTCCTATGTTGGAATTATATTCGCAAAACTCCTGATTATGCTAATTTGAAAATATTTGGTTTTGTGTTATGTTTCTACTCTTGATAAGGATAGACATAAATTTAGTTCTAGAACAATTTTTTTATGTTTTTAGGGTACAAAGTTTTAGGCATGACCACTAAACAAAAAATTGTTTCCAGAAATAGTTTTTATGAAGAAACTTTTCCTTTTAAATGCACCTTGTCTTTTGCTAATGTTTTTGAAGTCTTTCCTAATTCCATTTTGCTTCTTTATTGCTGACTTACTGCATTCTTCAAATAACATGTCTGATGATTTTTCTGATTCTTGCATGATAACTCTCTATGAACCTATTCTTTTGTACTATCAAATCTGATAAAAATTCTTCAAGCTCTACTAACTCACCTATGATCACTAATACTAGACCTTAGATAACTTCTAAACCTCCAAATTATCTTACATATTTTCATTGCTATCAAATGTCTAACACTAACTATGTTCTCATTTAAAAGACCACACCTTATCCTTTGTCTGATTATGTTTCTTATTCTCGGTTTTATACTTCTTCTAGATTTTACAGTTTGAGTTACTTCTGAAAAAGAACCAAGAACCTTTAAAGAGGCTATTAAATTAGAAAAATGGTTACATGCAATGTAAGTTGATTGAATGTCTTGAATGATAACAACACTTGGACTATACATTCTTTACCTTTATAGATAAATATGCTATAGGATGTAAATGAGTGTCTAAGATTAACTTTAATGCCGATTGACCCATCTTATAAGTATAAAATATGATTATTGGCTAAAATGTTTATCCGGAAAGAGGGTATCAATCATGTTGAAACTTTTAGTCCAATCCAAAATGCTGACTATTAGACTCTTTCTTTGTTTAATTGTTACACATAATCTCTTTGTTAGTCAAATGGATGTTAGTAACATCTTGTTACATGGTGATTAAGACGAAAAGATTTATATGACATTGTCTCCTAGTTATTTACCCAAACAGACTCTATTTCATAATATTGTTTGAAAGCTTAATAAATTTTTATATAGTTTGAAAGCTTAATAAATTTTTATATAGTTTGAAAGAATCCTATAGAGTGGCATTCCAAATTCTCTTATATTTGAATGTCATGTGGTTATACTCAAATCTGTTTTTTTTATCATTCCTTGTTTTTTCATTTTTCTCCGAACTATTTCATTCCCTTGTTAGTTTATATTGATGACATCATAATTTTAAGTAACATAACTAGTGCCATGGATTCCCTGAAATAGATTCTACATTTTTCCTTCAGTTTTAAAGGCTTTGGTATCTGTGTGACCAATATGACCCATGCGATCCAAACGATTTATACGATCCAAGTGATCCATGTGACCGAAGCGATACGTACGATCCATGCGATCCAAATGACAATTGCGACCGAAGCGACCCATGCGACTCATGTAATCCATGCGACTCATGTAATCCATGCGACCCATGTGATCCACCGGTCCATGCGAGCCATGCCACCCAAGCGATCCATGTGACCGTTGTATCCATGTGATCCGTACGATCCAAACGATCCATGCGATCATCGAAAATCACTCGAACTCGTTGAAAATAGTTGGAAATATTTTGAAATCGCTCGTAAATTACTGGAAAAAGCTCGAAATAACTCGAAAATCACTATGAATTGCTCTCAAATTCGGAATTGCCTCTCGACCTTTTTCCTAATTTTGAAATAGATTTCGTTTCGAAAAAAATATCAAACCACATATGTTTTCACTAAAAAAAAGACACATCTACCTTTTTTCAATTTCTTTTTCGTTTCGTGGAGTAAAAAAACCTTATCTTACTTGTTAAATTTTATCCTTAATATATATATTTCAGAAATATAACATAAAAAATATACAATTATTTTATTTTAATCTATAAAATATAAATTATTATTTTCAACCTAAAAAACCCAAATTTATATATTTTTACCATAAAAACATTAACTTTAAACATTCATTATTTTCAACCTAAACATGAATTATGATTTATAATTATCCTAATAATAAACGATACATTGTTAAGTGATTGATGTTAACTTAAAAATTAATTATATTACCTTCTCTGCAAATCAACGGTTCAGATCGTTCAACGTCACCACCGGACTCCACTCTCCTCTTAAATCCACCTTTCCTTTTCCACCTCTATCTCCCTCCAGCTACCTCCTTTCTACTCCTCCGACGAATCTTCACCGTCAATAATTTTGATCTCCCCCTTCTTCTACTTCCTGCTGCTGTCTTAGTAGATCTCAGATCCCGTCTCCGTAGCTTTCGCCGGAGAAGTTTAAACTTGATCGATCCATTTCCGGAGTGTAAGAGTTTCGTAAATTTAGCCAAGCAATTCCCACAGATTCACACAACGGTAATTGTTCTGAAAATAGTACCCAAAATAAATCAATCTATTTCGATTCTGTTTCCGCGTTGGATCGCTACCAATTGAAACTTGAATCTTCCACAAAACTTTTTTTTTTGTTTCCAGTAAATCACGATTTTCTCAAGCTATGTAAGTTTTTTTTTTCAGTTTTTAAGCTTGATCGGTGAAAGAGTGGTACTTCGGAGATGGCGCCGAGCATACGCAAAGCGATCGGAGCGGTCAAGGACCAGACGAGCATCGGAATCGCGAAAGTGGCGAGCAATATGGCTCCGGATCTGGAGGTTGCGATCGTGAAGGCGACAAGCCACGACGACGACCCGGCGAGCGAGAAGTACATCCGCGAGATCCTCAATCTTACCTCCTTGTCGCGCGGTTACGTCCACGCATGTGTCACGGCCGTCTCCCGGCGATTAGGGAAGACCCGTGACTGGGTTGTCGCCCTCAAGGCCCTCATGCTCGTCCACCGCCTCCTGAACGAAGGAGACCCTCTGTTCCAGGAGGAGATTCTCTACGCCACCAGACGAGGTACGAGGATGCTTAGCTTGTCTGATTTCCGCGATGAGGCGCACTCGAGTTCCTGGGATCACTCGGCTTTTGTTCGGACTTATGCTAGTTACTTGGATCAGAGGCTTGAATTGGCTCTTTTCGAAAGAAAGAGTGGTGGGTCAGTGAATAATGGCGATAGTAGTAGCCGTCATAGTAATGGGGATGATAGGTTTGGTCAGGTAAGGGATGATTTGAGGTCACCGCCTCCAAGATCTTATGATTATGAGTATGGTGACTTAAGGGGTGATAATGGTTATGGTGGTAGCAGTTATGGAGTTCCTAGGAGGACTCGATCTTATGGAGATATGAGTGAGATGGGCGGAGGGAGAGATGAGAAGAAAACTTCAGCTACTCCGCTGAGGGAAATGACCCCCGAGAGGATTTTTGGAAAGATGGGTCACTTGCAAAGGCTGCTTGATCGGTTCCTGTCATGTAGACCTACCGGTTTAGCGAAGAACAGCAGAATGATCTTGATTGCATTGTATCCAGCTGTGAGGGAGAGTTTTAAGCTATATGCTGATATCTGTGAGGTTTTGGCTGTTTTGCTTGACAAGTTTTTTGATATGGAATACAGGGATTGTGTCAAGGCCTTTGATGCTTATGCCAGTGCAGCGAAACAAATCGACGAGCTCATTGCATTTTATAATTGGTGTAAGGACACTGGCGTGGCAAGATCTTCTGAGTACCCAGAAGTTCAGAGGATCACAGACAAGTTGTTGGAGACATTAGAAGAGTTTGTGAGAGATAGAGCTAAACGTCCCAAGAGTCCAGAGAGAAAGGAAATAGAAGCTCTTCCTCCAGCTCGAGAGGAGGACCCATCGCCTGATATGAACGAGATCAAAGCTCTTCCTCCTCCGGAGAACCACACTCCTCCACCATCTGAACTAGAACCTGAACCTCAAAAGCCACAAGTGACGGATGATTTAGTTAACCTGAGGGATGAAGATGTTTCTGCTGATGACCAAGGAAACAAGCTGGCACTGGCTCTCTTTGCAGGTCCACCTGGAAGTGATGGTAAATGGGAAGCTTTTAATTCAAATGGGGATAATGGTGTGACCTCAGCTTGGCAGAATCCTGCTGCTGAGCCCGGGAAGGCGGATTGGGAGTTAGCCCTCGTTGAAACGGCTTCTAATCTGGAGAAACAGAAAGCTGCATTGGGTGGTGGCTTTGACCCGTTGTTGCTCAACGGAATGTATGATCAAGGAATGGTTAGGCAACACCTGAGCACCGCACAACTGACTGGTGGCAGCGCTAGCAGTGTGGCACTGCCTTTACCAGGTAAAGCCAACAATCAAGTATTGGCGCTCCCTGCTCCTGATGGAACAGTCCAGAAAGTCAACGAGGACCCATTTGCAGCTTCGCTTACCATTCCACCACCTTCATACGTGCAAATGGCAGAAATGGAGAAAAAACAGCATATGTTGGTGCAGGAGCAGCAACTATGGCATCAATATCAGCACGACGGGATGAGAGGTCAGGCCAGCTTAGCCAAGATCAGCATGGGTCCAGTCCCCGCAGCCATGCCTTATGGGATACAACCGGTCTATGGAGTGGGAGGGCAACCAACCGGGTACTTCTACAACAATCCTTCCTGATTCATTCATTTTACTTACCTGTTTCACTCTTTTTTGCCACTCGTATATGTGTAGATGACCCGTCTTCAGCCAATCTGTGTTGTATCTTTGTCTCTTCTTTGTATCCCCGATTGTTGAAGAGATACGATCTTGATTCATATCAATGTTATGAACTTGGTTCCCTTTTGAGTATAAACTGCCTATGTAGCCCTTGGGAACTTTTTGATGGCTTTGTAATAATAGATTCGTGATCCTCTTTGAGATTTTTTACTTGCTGCTCTTCGTTTATTTGTCTCTATTATTAGTTAACGAGAGTGGTATCGTTTGGCTCAAGTATTCTACTGAGCAACATGAAGTTGGTGTTGAGGTTTAGGGTTTTGTTGAGATGTCTAAATCAGAGAGCTGTATCGATGCTTCTAATCATATTGTGTCTGAAGATAAATCTGTCATACTAATCTATTAACAATAACATTTTAAATGTTGAGTTATATGACATTTGATTCTTCAAATATTTACATAAATTTTATTATATATTCTATTGCTACAATTTTTTTTAATTATATTAAAATATTACCAAAATATATTTACAAAAAAATTTATTTTAATTTAATTTAACATTCAAGGTAAAATCAATTAATATTTTAATTAATTTTAAAAAATATTTTTAAATTCTTTTGTCATTTGTTACTATTTAATAAACATTTTTATTTTATATTCATTTAGAATTTAATAATTTGTATCATATTATTCATAATAAATAATAATTTATAATTTATATTATAACATAAAGTTTTACTATTATAAACATTATTATTAAATATTGTAAATAAATAATTATTTTTTAAATATTAATATTTTAAAAAAATAATTATCATTAGATAAATAAATTTCTATTCTATTATTTTATAATAATACGAGGTAAAAAAAATATATAAATGATATTATATATTTTAAAATTTTTTTATAATAATTTAACCAATATGTTAAGATTATATTTTTATTTTTATATGTGTTAGTGATGTCATTCATTGTAAATTATAAAATAACCCATTGTATATATTAAATCGGATTTTTAATTTATACTTAATTTGAATTAATTAGGAATAAATCGAGTCAAAATTGAGATCATAATTTGGGTTAAAATTGGATTGTTTTTGGGTTAAAATTGAGTCAAAATTAGAGTCGATTTTTTTGTTAAAATCAAGTAAAATTTTGGGTTAAAATTAAGTACAAATTGGATCAAAATTAAGTACAAATTGGGTCAAAATTAAAATTAAAATCAAAATTAAAATTAAAATCAAAATCAAAATTGAGTTAAAATTACGGATTAAATGAAAACCTTACTTAATTTTATCGGGTCAAAATTAAGTAAAAAATCGGATTAAATAGAGTCAAAATTGATATCTTAATTTGGGTCAAAATTGGATAGGTTTTGGGTTAAAATTGAGTTAAAATTAGATTCGATTTTGGGTTAAAATTGGTTTCAAGTAAAAAATCGTATTTAATTTTATTCGAAATCAAATCAAGTAAGTCGATTAAATTGAATAATTAACTTGATTTATTAAAATTAAAATTAAAATCAAAATTAAAATCAAAATTAAAATGAAAATCAAAATTAAAATCAAAATAAAAAATAAAATCAAAATTGGGTCAAAATTAAAATCAAAATTGGGTCAAAATCGGAGGGAGTTTTAGGCAGATTTTTGATAATTGAGGGGGGAATAGGATGAGGTCAAAATCGAGGGAGGAATAGAACCAAAACATGATTTTCAATGGGGAAATAAGATGAAAAACTGAAAAATCGAGGGAGAATAAGATGAGGGTCAAAACCGAAAAGGAAATAGGACTAAAACATGATTTTCAAGGGATAATAGGCTATTTTTGAACCTTGAAATTATTTTTTATTTAAATTAAAATTGAATTTTAAATCTAAATTAGTTGATATATTAAAAAGAGTGTTTTCCTGTCATTTGGTGCTGTGACGTTAGGAAAAAGACTCCTTCCTCTTTTCTTAAGAAAACTACATAATAAAAATAATAAAATAGGTTTTCATCATCAAATGTATGTGAAGAAAAGAATTTTTTTGAATGTTCCTTATATATACATAAAATAGAAGTTTAGTACATCCTAAAATCGTGCGCAAACATCGGCTTTGAAGATAGAACCCTCACATCGGTTACAAAAAACATAACCCCATAAACCCATAACTAATAAATACAAGACAACCATAAAATGACCTGATACACAACAAGATCAGGCCTACACCAAAGTGGAGTGCCAAATAGATAAACTAATGTTGGATTGACCCGGAGTCAACTCCTGTAAGGAAAAGATGTGGTCTCGTACTAGGCGATCGACGTGAACTCGAGCTTCCAAAACCGAAGACGAATCAATGTGAAATAATATTTTGTTTCTCTGCTGCCATATGAAGTAGACCGTTGTTTGTATCAAAATTCTTAATACAACCAACTCATTCGATGAAATCACTGAATCCGCTATCCAAAGGCTAATACCATGCAAGTCCATAGGGAGATCCGACCACCTAGTACCTGTGAAATGAGAGAGCAGCTCACTGCTATATTGGCAAGAGAAAAATAGGTGAAGGTGAGACTCATTACTGGTTTGACACAGTAAACATCTCTCTTCGCAAGGTACACCCTAACGAGCTAACCGATCTTTCATGGGGAGACGGCACCACATAGTGGTCCAATGTGTGAAGGCATATCGAGGGAGCGCTTGCTTGAACCACGTCTCATCCGTCCACCGGAGAACCGGGCTAGGGGTCCGAATCAAGTTCTATGTCCTGCACGACTTGAACACAGATTTAAAGCTGGTTGGTGATGCTTTCCATAAGAAGACGTCCTCTCCACTATCCATCGATGGCGGAGCAATGGAGGAAATACAGATAAGGGCTTCTTGAACTTTGCTGCTTCTAATCCTCGGAAGACGCCAACTTCTTTCGGAAACCGCCTCCATAACCTTTGCACACAAAGGGATCCGAAGCATCCTCGGGTCATCCTCACCAATGAAATCAAGCAATGATCCAAGACATGTCCAATTATCCCACCAAAAGGAGCACTTCTCGCCATTGCCTAAAACACACATAACCATGGAGCTAGCTTCCTGTCATAAGGATAGGAGACGGCGGGTGCTCCATGACATCCGTGGCGAAACCAAGGCCCCCCAAAGACCCCTCCTCTTGAAAATGTTATGATTCATCCATGCCACCCATAAGGACCCGGACTTACAAAGGAACAACCAAATCAACTTTAGCCGAAAAATCCTGTTGAAGTCTTCCAATCGTCGAAGCCTTAAGCCTCCCTCTTTTTTTGGGTTTGCAAATGTCCGACCAAGCGATTCTCGCCTTCCATGATGAACGAGAGTTTAAACCCCAAAGAAATGATGAGCATAACCTGTCTATGTCCTTAAGGAGGCTCTTGGGCAGCGGGAAAACTTGGCTCCATGAGTGAACCATACCATAGACCACTGAGGAGATAAGTTGAATTTTCCTCCCATAAGACAAGGATTTAGAAGACCAGGATGTTACCTTAGCGCTTATCTTCTCTAAGAGTGGTCGAAAATCCTGTTGAGAGAGCTTATAGGAACTGAGAGGCAAGCCCAGGTATCTCAAGGGGAGGGAGCTCAATCGTAGTCCAAACTCGTGGGCAAGGCTCTCCGCATCGGCTTGCGTAAGTTCCCCAATAACCAGGTCTGATTTATTGTGATTCATTTCCAGCCCATAGAGCTTTTTGAAGGAGTCAAGCACTTGCATTATCGAAGAGATAGAGCTGCTGGTGGCCTTTGGATAGATTAGTAGGTCATCGGCGAACGAAAGGTGGATGAGTAGTGGATGTTGGCATCTTGGGTGCAAATCAAATGATCCCGCATTCGCTGCCCTGTTCAATAAACAAGATAGAACTTACATGGAAAGGATGAATAAGTAGGGTGAGAGCGGGTTGCTCTGTCTCAACCCTTTTTTACCTTCAAAACAACCAACCAACTCACCATTAACAGATATGGAAAACCTTGTCGTGTAAACACATTCTCTGATCCACTGAATAAACTTCTCTGGGATATTCATCGCAGCTAGAACGTTAAAGATAAAGACCCAATCAACCGAGTCAAAAGCCTTACGGATATCAATCTTAAGCAGAGCACTCCTAGCTGAATTCAACTTATCATAATTACTTATCAACTCGGTGGCCAATAATACATTTTCAATTAGAAGACGACCCCTTTGGAATGCTGACTGGTTAGGAGACACACAGTAGGGAAGGATACACTTGAGTCGATTAGCAAGGATTTTGGAAATTACCTTGTATACGAAGTTGCAACAGCTAATGGGTCGAAAATCGCCAAGTTCCATAGCTTCCTTTAACTTAGGAATGAGAGTAATGACAGCAGTATTAAATTCCTTCAGCATTCTGCCCCTCACAAAAAATTCCTGAATTGCTGCAATAACATCCCCTCCGATGACATCCCACGATGAAACAAAGAATTTCTTAGTGAAACCATCTGGACCCGAGCTTTTATTATCCGGCATAGCAAACAAAACCTCCTTGATTTTCTGACTAGTGACCGTACTAGAGAGAGATGCAATTTGCAACTCCGATCATCTAAAGGGTAAGATTCTTCTGAGCTCCGCAGCTGAACTACGTGTATGATTAGCCAAATTCGAGCCCAATAAGTTGGAGAAGAACTGCACAGCGTGGGCTTTGATATGGGCCGATTGTGATAGTCTATTACCAAATTCATCAACCAAGAAGTGAATTGTGTTATGGGAGACACGTTGTTTCATTACCTTATGAAAGTAGGACGTATTTTTATCCCCCAGCTTCAACCATTTCACCCGAGACTTCTGTTGAAAGAATCTCTCCTCAGCAAGACCCAATATCAGCCATTGCCTCCTCAACTCATGTTCCCTGCTCGCTAGCTCCGATGAAGGGTTAGTCATGAGCTTAGTTTGGACCAACTCTAAGGCACTACCCGGTTCCTGTACCCTCTTTGAAATTTGACTGAAATGATTCTTATTCAACATACGAAAAGGGTATTTGAGTCTTTTAAGGGCGTTACGAAGGTTGTATAATCTTGAATCTCCAGAACTACCAAAACCCCAATTATCTCCACCGTCTTCTTGTAATCAGGATGTAGAGACACATGTGAGAAGAATTTGAAGGGTCTGCTCACCCGTCTATCACAAGCAGGCATTCTCATGAAACAAGGCGAGTGGTCCGAGCATCCAGGAGGAAGGAAATCCGCAAACGCCCCTGGGAAGAGATCAAACCATTTCTCATTCACAAAAGCCCAATCAATTTTCTTTGACACTAGGTTGTCCTCCTGATTATTCCACCACGTGAACCTATTCCCTTTAGACGCCACCTCAAAAATTCCAGAAGACTGTAGGCAAACCCGGAATTCCTCCATCCCTAGAACCATCTGAGAGACCTCGGGAAAACCTGAGTGATCATCTAGGTTAAGAGATTGGTTGAAGTCCCCGAGCACTATCCAAGGATGAGTGTCGAGGGGAGGAGTTGCAGCAAGCTCCACCAAATCAGCCCATAAGTTCATTCTCTCTATACACGTGTTCTTAGCATACACAAAGGTGGTCGTGAAAGAAATCCGCGAATCAAGGTGGTAGATCCCACAGGTAATACTCTGAGCAGATTGATGGAATACCAAAAGGATAATGCTCGGGTCCCAAAATAGCCAAATTCTGCCTCAACATCCAAGTCATGATTACAGACGGCCTTCCAGCCCTGGGGTAGTGCTAAGCTGATCCCACTAGCGTTAACTCTCTTGATCTGAGACTCCAAAATGGCACCAAAAAGAGGTTCATGATTACATAACCATTGTCTGAATAACTGATGCTTTCTTTGGCTGTTTAGGCCTCTAACGTTCCAACCAAAAAACATGGGGTTCTGGGTAAGGGTTAGTAGTGATACTTATGAGGCACCGTGCGATTACGGCGCCTGTATTTAATTTCTACAAAAGGGGACTCAGCGGGTGGTGGGGAACTGCTTCTAAGATAGGAGATCTTCGGCGTTGCGATTTTCTACCCTTTCTACTCACTTCGTTTTTCCTCCTTCCGTCACATCAAGTGCCTTACCTTGGTCACCTGCAGTCCCTTCAGAAACCGGTGGAGAGCGAACCACTGATGCTCTGGGCTGTGGATCAACTATGACTTCCTCTGCATTCACTTCTAGAATCGGATTGCCTACAGGCTCATCCGAGATGTCCTCCTCAGCCATAGGCGTTGGCGGGATAGGATGGGTATTCAGCTGTAATTGAAGGTCTTCTATAGTCTAGTCCGATACCTGTCTATCCATAACCACTCTGTTATCGGCTCTCATGCCAAGGTCGATTTTCCGAGGAGGCTCACTAACTAGGCAGGATCTCGCCGAATGTCCCCTCTGATGGCAGAGACTACAGCTTGGAGGCAACCATTCATACAGAACATCAATCACTATCTCCTCTCCAGACTCATAGCCTAAAACCACCTTCTTAGGGGGATCAACCTTTAGGTTCACCTCAACATAAATCCGAACTATGTCAAGGTTCTCTTTCGAATCCGTTGCTGGGTCCAAATAAAGTGGCTCACCAACACAGAATGCTATTCTACTGAGGCAATCTCGACTGAAGAGCTTGGTCGGGACAATCCTCAGCCTTACCCAAGTCGGCACCGACTCCAGAGACGACTTCTCCACTCAATGGTCAAGATCCCACTCCGACACGAACATGGCTCTATCGCCAATATACCACAGAATTCTAGCAAATATTCTGCCATGAGCTCCTTCATCCGGGATCTTTAACAGAAACGCAACACTGCCTAAATCCCTAACTCTGATCATGTATCCATTCCCTGCCCAGAGAGAGTTAGCCCAACCAATAATCCTCCCCATCGATGGGGAGATAACCATAAAAATGTCCTATTAAGAACTCCTTCCATTCTGCCTTCGCTGCTCTGATGAAGTCTTCAGGAATCAACACATACGACACTCCCGTTTCATGGATAGAGGGATCCTCCACTCTTGACAAGGTGCGTAGGGAGGATTTGACTTTATCACACCAGCTAGTTGGAGGAGTAAGGAGAGGAGGTGCATTCGGGTCTGAAGGAAGCGAACCCGAGACCACCGTTGGAGCAGTAGGGAGAGGAGGCAAACACGCCGCTGGAAGCTTATCCGTTTGGACCTTACCGCGAGAGACCGGTCTACCTGCACATTGACCGGGTGATTGCACTAGGGCCGCACTACCAGGGGGAAGAGCGCCACTTACCGGCTAAAATATGGCCTCGCTTGACGGCACACCTAGGGTATCTCTCGACGACGCCTTAAGGGAGAGAGCACCGAATGCCGGTGAATTTTGAGATGGGGAAGGAGGGAGGGGGAGACAACCGTACATGAGGTCTTCGCCTCATACGGCTCCTCTAGGGCCGTTTTTATTGGAGTTAGAATATTCTAACAAATCGGAGTGCCTGTGGGGGGGAAGAGGGAGGGGGGAGACGAGTGCCCACGGGGGAGAAGCTGCGAGGGGGAGGAGGGGGGTTGGGGTGGGGTGGAGTGGGAATTTTCTTCCCAATGGCTGTCAGGGTAAGGTTTCTCGTCGGTTGGCAGTGACCGACCGCCGGTGGCGTAGAGAAGGCTGTTAGGGTTCCGACCCAGTGGGGTCGGTTGAGAGAGAAGGTTGTTTCCCTGCTACGATGGGGTCTTCTTTTGTCTCTCTCTCTCTTTTCATTCCCGTGAAGAAGAGAATACTAAGGTTATTATACGTGAATTTTTTGCTTTATCAATTACAAAACCTCTTCGTCTCCTTCATTTGTCTTCTTCCAATCTTTTCCTTCTTTCTCTCTTGCCGACCACATCAGAGACAATGACCATCTTCCTTCTCATCGCTCATACCATGGAAGTTGTCCTCTTTCTTCTTCGTCGAGCTCTACCCTTCGGCTTTCACATCATCTTATCTTACCACCACATCATGTTTTGGGTTTGGAATCGTTGTTGGAAATTGAGAGAGAATTCCAAAGGAAGAAGATGAAGATCAATAGACATATATAAATTTTTGAAAATTCCTCCTTCTATTATTCATAGAACTTGATGAATTACACCAATTTATAGAATTAATAAAGAAACATTCAAACCAAATATCAAATCTCTAAAAAACTGCAGAAAAATCTAAAAACTCCAAATTGACTCGATCTTCCTACAAATAAGAAACACAACACAGAATGTGATGTAAAGACTTCTAAAACTAACTTTGAATCATATTTCAACACTCCCCCTTGATTCAAAGTCACAAACTCCAAGCTTGCTCCTGAAATGTTCAAACTTGTCTCTTGATAATACCTTGGTTAGAACATCTGATGTTGGCTCGTTTGTGTTGCAATACTCCAGGACAATAGAACCTTCAGTAACCAAATCTATGATGAAATGAACTTTAACGTCGATATGCTTAGTTCTCCCATGATAGGTTGGATTCTTGGGCATTGCTATTGTTGCCTTGTTGCCACAGAAAATTGTTGTTGCCTCATCTTGCTCTTGCTTAATGTCTGATAGGATTCTCCATAACCAAACTACTTGACACGCCGATGAAGTAGCTGCTGTGTATTCAGCTTCTAAGGAAGATAAAACTGCCACAACTTGTTTCTTTGAGCTCCAACACACTGCTCCTGTTCGAAGAGAAAAAACATACCCAGATGTGCTTTTCCTGTCTTGTATACAACCTACCCCATCGTTGTCCGTGAAACCGAGCAACTTGAACTCCGAATTAGAACCGTACCATATGCCAAAGTTACATGTTGCAGCAATATATATCGCAGTAATCTCATTGCTGCCCCATAATGTTGCTTCGTAGGACTATGCATAAACCTGGAAATCATACTCACAACAAAAGATATATCTAGTCTTGTGTGAGTTAAATAAATCAGACCTCCAACTAGACTTAGGAACTTATAAGCATAAGCTTTTTCTGTTCCATCCTCCATCTGTAGCTTCTCAAATAGCATTCATAGGAGTTGTTGCAACATTGCAATTAGACATGTTGAATCTCTCAAGAAGATTTGATGCATACTTTTTTTAGAGACAAAAACTCCATCTTCTACCTGCTCAACCTCAAGACCAAGAAAGAAACGCAATAACCCAAGATCTGACATTTCAAACTTCTTTTTCATACTATCTCTGAATTCAGCTATAAATGATTCATTAGAGCCGATATAGATCATATCATCAACATACAAACAGATAATGAGAATGTCACCTTGATTTTGTGTCTTTGTGTAGAGATCGGGCGCACTCTTGCTTTTCTCAAAACCAGTCTCAACAAAATAATAGTCAATCTTGTTGCACCAAGCTCTTGGAGCTTGTTTTAGGCCATACAATGCTTTGTGCAGCTTGTAAACACACTCTTATTTGCCATCAACAGAAAAACCTTTTGGTTGATCAACATATACTTCTTCCAACAACTCTCCGTTTAAGAAGGATGGGCTGACTTGACATCAAACTAATATATTGGCCAATGCAAATGAGCTGCCAAGTCAAGTAAAATTCTTATAGTTTCGAACCTTACCACCGGTGAAAACGTGTCTTCGTAGTCCACGCCATTTTCCTGAGCATATCCTTTAACTACGAGCCTCGCCTTATGCTTCTATATGCTGCCATCTGCTAGATATTTAGTTTTCAACATACATTTCACACCAATTGAATGTTTATCTTCTGGAAGTTCAACTAGTTGCCAGGTTTGATTCTTCTCAATGGCTATCATCTCCTCTTTCATTGCATCAAGCCATTCTTCCATATCATTTTCATCATCAAATGTTTATGGATCAACAACAAAAAGTGCATGCGATGTGTCATAGATCTCATCCAAACTTCTGAATTTTCTGGGAGGAGTTGAGCTTGGACTCCTTTCCTCATTGGTATAAACTTCACGTATTGGACT
The DNA here is from genome assembly GCA_036759665.1 of Gynandropsis gynandra. Taxonomy (NCBI): domain Eukaryota; kingdom Viridiplantae; phylum Streptophyta; class Magnoliopsida; order Brassicales; family Cleomaceae; genus Gynandropsis; species Gynandropsis gynandra. The sequence goes on from CM071874.1 coordinate 23,046,291, forward strand.
TGCTAGAATTGGAGTTGCTTCCTGCGCAGAATTGTTTTTTGCATTGTTGTCGAGATAAACTTCCACAAGTTCACCTTTCTCTCCTTCACACCAATTCCAAGTTGTATACTCATCAAAGATAACGTTTCTGCTTTTAACAATCTTGCCATTCACAAGGTTATACAATCTATATCCTTTAGATTGTGAGCAATAACCAATGAATATGTAGATCTCAGATTTTTCATCCAATTTTCTTTTGTTTTGTGCATCAACAAAAGAGCAGGCGACACTTCCAAAAACCCTTAAATGAATTACCCTAGGTTTTTTTCCACGCCGAGCTTCATATGGGGTCTTGTTCATCAAAGCTTTTCTATGAGAAATATCCAGCAAGTAGACCACCGTCCTTACACTTTTTTTCCCAAAAATGATTTGGCAGATTTTTCTCTTGAAGCATACTTCTGGCCATCTCCACAATTTTCCCGTTCTTCCTCTCAGCGATAGTGTTTTGCTCGGGTGTGTATGATGCGAGGCTGGATCGTGCATTCCACTCGGTTGTACGGATGAATGCCTTAGAACCTGTAGACATATACGTGCTGAAGAACGTCGACCCAAATCTCAGTGAGACCGTCCAAAGCCCTTGAGCATATGCATTTCTAGAACTCTTTGGATGATTAAAGATGCCACAAGCAACCGTGGTTTGTTGCTTGATAATTCGAGTCGATCAAGTCCCGAACTTGATCGATTTGTGTGAGATGAATCTCTCGATATCAAGAACAATGAGTTAAGATCGCGACCTGAATTTGGTTCGAAAAAACTTGTTGTTATGTTATTGATGCGTGCCTTTTTTTAAAAGGAAAAAGTCCAAAACAAAAATCCCTACATTACACTCCTATTGAAACGCCTAAGTTTCTTATTGATCCTAATTTTCCTAGATTCTAGTCCTAAAGACTATGCACGAAATAAGCCCTAAATGATAGGAATTCTTGGTACAAATTGAATTCAAATTTGAATTTGAATGACACAAATCCAAGACACTTCCTCTTGATGGGTCTTAGTGTGGTCCATGGGCTTGTGAGGCTCTAAACCATTCAAATGATCTTGTTGTTCAATCTCTTAGGCTTCTAAGATGTCTTCAACGTTTTCCTATAGCCTCTTGGTCTTAGATCTAGTCCAAGGCCCCTTTAGCATGCTTGAAATCTCGGAATTTGGCTCTAAGTGTACACTAGGGGTATCGTCAGAAAAATTGCCGGAATATCGCCGGAAAAGTGACGTTCCGGCGGTAGTCCGGTACTCATATGAAAGATCTTTGAGTGCTGGTTACAATGGTCTTGGATTCATTGAATTTGGAATTTGGGATGGCTTCCATTTGTGTGTTTTTACAAAAAAGTCTCATTTCCAAATTTGGTGGCCCGCGAATCTCGGACGCGACCGGTGGCCCGCAAATCTCGGACGTGGCCGATTGCCCGCGCGCCTCGGACGCGATCCATGCATCGGCCAATGCGTCCTCATCAGCATCCCACGTATCCGCATCCTCGTCAGCATCCCACGCATCCTCGTCAGCATCCCGCGCGTCTGTTCGAGGCTTGCTTTCTTTGTGATGCCCTCATTAGTGTAAGGCATCGTAAGCTCACGATGAAATCCTTCTTTCTCACTAAATGCTTTAAATTCGTTTGCATACCTCTGTCAGTTTGCAGTCCCTTGATTTGTTTTTCACTTTGTTTCTCGACAAGTGCCTTGAACTTCTTAAACATTTCAAATGTTTCTACCTTTGATTGAAGAAAGTAAACCCAACTCATCCTCTGCTTAAATCATCTGTAAACAACAAAAAATATATGATGTCTCCAAGAGATGTTTTCTGCATTGGACCACACAAATAAGCATGAAAAATCTCAAGACATTTCGTTGCTCTCCTTGATTTACCCACTGGAAATGATCTGTGAGTTTGTTTCCCATAGATACAACCTTTGCACAACTCAAGAGCATCAATTTTAGGTAAGCCAAAACCCATCTCCGTCTGACTCAAGAACTTTAACCCATTCTCATTCAAATGACCATAACGTAAATGCCATAACTTTGAGTTAGCAAACTCCTTAGAAACAAGAACATGCCTATCTGCCACAAATGATATTTCTAGGGGAAACAAATTATTTGATGTCTTTTTAACATCTGCCATAGACATACTGCTTTTCTTGTCTCTAATTACATAAGATTTTCCATCAAACATGACATAGAATCCATTTTCCATCAATTGCCTAACGCTTAACAGATTTTGTGCTAAATTAGGAATATATTAAACATCATAAAGAAGTTTGACGTTACCATCATCGTTGTTGATTACAACCTTTCAACTTCTTTATCATCTCCAAGCTTTACCCTTAGCTTCTGTGACTAGTTTAGCTCCTTAAATGATGATTTAATTCCTGTCATGTGATTAGACCATCCGCTATCCAAATACCAAACATGATTGGCACAACCTCAGCTTTGTATACCATGAAAAGTCTGAGTTGCTCATATTCTTCTTTAGCAAAACTTGCTTGCTTTTCTTCATTTTTCCTTTTCCAGCAATCTGCCTGCATATGACCATATTTCTTACAATAATAACATTGAATATTGCTCTTGTTAGTACCTCTTTCATAGGAGTGATGGTAGTTGGTTGAATGATTATTGCCTCTGCCTCTTCGATAACCACAAAATATGCCACAACCTCTCCGAGCTCCAAAACCATTTTTCGTTTTCATGTCTTGAAGACTCACCTTTCACCTGGAAAGCTTTCTCCGCGTACTTTCGTGAATTCTTTCAAGCCTGCCCTCATGAGCTATCAATGAAATCATCAATTCGTCAAAGGTAGAGGTGCTCAAATCAGTTGCCTCTATTATCACTGGAAGAAAAAATTCAAATTTCGGTGTTAGGTTTCTGAGAACCTTGCTGACAACTGCTTCATTCTTTGGAAATTCACCATATGACTTCATTTGATTAACAATGGTAGAAACTCTCGCCAAATAATCTTGTATTGTTTTCTGTTTCTTTCATGACAAGAGTCTCGAACTTTTGCCAAAGAGTTTGTAGTTTGACAGAGATCACCTTCTGATCTCCCAAGTATTCTTGTTTCATGGTCTGCCAAGCCTCATGAGCTGTTCCCACTATTGAAATCTGAGAAAGAATGTCGTCATCTAAAGCCGACTGAATGAGGAACAAGGCCTTTGCATCCTTTTTGCGATTATCCTGCAACCGTTGATCAAGCTCCTCCGGATTTACATCTTCATATCCATTTCCCACCAGATCCTAAAGCTCTTGGGATTGAAACATAGTCTTCATCTTAAGACTCCATAGGTGATACTTTTCACCTTTGAATAATGGAATGAGTGCCTGCTGATTTCTTCCATTGCCTGCCATGACTTACTGTTTTTTTTTTTTGCAGAAGAAAAAGAATAGGGGAATGAGAACCAATGCTCTGATACCACAAATGTTGAAAATCGAGAGACAAAACTCAAAAGGAAGAAGAAGAAGTTCAATAGACAAAGGTAAATTTCTGAAAATTCCTCCTTCTATTATCCATAGAACTTGATGAATTACACCAATTTATAGAACTAAAGAATGTCCCATTCAAACCAAATATCAAATCCCTAAAAACTGCAAAAAAAAAATCTAAAAACCCCAAATTGACTCAATCTTCCAACAAATAAGGAACACAACACAGAACGTGATGTACAAACAAAGACTTATTCCTAAAACTAACTTTGAATCATATTTCAACAATCTTCATGTCAGAGATGATGTGCCTATGATGAACGACTGCAGGGTCACACCTCTCCCACTGTTTTATTTGGATCTTTTACTGGTTCGGTTGACAAATCGATTCACAGGATGTTCATTTAGTTTTAAGTGTTGAAGACGATTTTTCCTGAAATCTGGTGAGACATCATTCGATAGAACAATTTCTAGAACATGTCACTCGTATAGGAATTCCGACAGTGCGTTGAACGCGTAACATCTATCGGGAAACTTTTAGCTGCGAGTGATGCAAAGAAACCGGAAATTTTAGCCACGGACACAACCCCAAACTCAGCATTATCAGTCATGTGCACCCCCTCCTCCACAAGAAGAAGCTAATGTCGATATTACGTCTATGCTCGCTCAAATCTTACAAGGACAAAAATATCAATATGCGGAACTTAGAGGGATGAGAGTGGATCATGATGACGTAAAGAAGCAAGTTGTGAGGATTCAAACGCACCTAAATATCTTAGATAATCAGGTTGCATAACTTGCTGCGAGCTCCTCTAAATCGCAAGGAATTCTACCGGGCAGGCTGGAAGCGAATCCCCGTGAGCACGTCAACGCCATTTATCTAAGGAGTGGTAAGAAGGTGGATCAGCCCACTCCTTTGATGTTTGAAAGGGGTGAAGCATCTAGTGCAGCAGTGGAAAAGGGCAGAAACGTTGAAGAGCATAAGAAAAAAAATCAAGGAGGAAGAAGAGCCAAAATACGTAAAATCCGAACCAAGACTGCCTCCTTTGCCATTTCCACAACATAAACACAAGAAAATGATAGATCAGTCCACTCCTTCAACATTTTAAAAAGGTGAAACATCTAGTACAACAGTAGAAAATGGCAGCGACATTAAAAAGCACAAAAAGAATACCGAAGAGGAGGAGGAGCTGAAATACGTAAAACCCGATCCAAGATCGCCTCCTTTGTCGTTTCCTTAACATCAACGCAAAAAGAACGAGGATACTCAATTTGCTAAATTTGCTGAGATGTTGAAGAAGATGCATATCACCATTCCATTCCACGAAGCGTTGAAGAAGATGCCTTCATATGATAAGTTCTTGAAAGAGGTGCTTGCGAACAAACGTGACATGGAGAATGAAACCGTAATGGTAACAAACTTAATGCTGCAGCCAAATCTACCAAAGACGATGCCCAATCCAGGTATATTCGTGATCCCTTCTAAAATAGGTGATTATGAAATTGACCATGCACTAATCGATGTCGGAGCAAGAGTAAGCGTGCTACCGTTGTCGTTATACGGAAAATTTGGATCTTAGGGACATGATAGATCTTCAACCTACATGAATGGCCCTTACCATGGCTGATCAAAGTGTGAGAATACCCGAAGGCTTGCTGAGACATACCATTAAAAGTCGGGAAGTTCTTCGTTCCGATTGATTTCGTCGTTTAGACATGGAGGAAAATGAGAAAATCCCAATCATCCTCGGAAGACAATTTCCTAACACCGCAAAAACAATCATACAATGTGTGGAAGGACATCTAACACTGAAGTTTGGAGACGAAGTAGTGGAGTTCAATCTGAATGACACACTCAAGAGCCCTCTTTGACGGGAGACATAACAAGGAGTCGGGAATTGATTCGGGATCACACTCGTTTAATATTTCTATGCTCCTTACTCTACTGTTTCGTTTATGTTGTTTAGACTCATGATCGAGAAGTAGATTTGTATTCTAGGAGAAGAGATTAGCCCATGGCTATCCCGAAACCATCTTTGATTCATTCATGAATGTATTTTCCAGAACCATCTTTGATTCATTCATGAATGTATCTATTCTTTGTCTGAGCGCTTAATGACTTATGTTTACAAATGGCCACATATATGCATGTGTTAGGGATTAGGAGAAGGACTAAAGGTGAATTCTAGTCCTAGAAGACCAGGCTTAGAACAAGCGAGACTATGTCACGAAAGTAGGGTAGTAACGGTTGAGGGTTGAATCGGGCGAATCATGAATCGTAATGGGGTTTAGTCGAGGTCTCAACCAAGAAAGTAGGGGATGACTCAATCTATCCACGTTCCTATGCCTTGAGAGAGGGTAGGTTCTACATTAGGATCCTCCACCTTAGATATCTTGATAGGAAATGTACAAGAAGGGAAGCTCTCTCTACGTGTTGATGGCGAGAAGATTGAATTCCATTTGTCCAGCCCCAAGGAGTCATGCCATAGAGTTGATGTGTTGGATGAGTCGGCGAATGACACGTTTGATTGAGTAAGTATTTCCGATCCTCTTGAGAGAGGGCTAACGAAATTTTGTAATGATGCAGGACTTATCAATGAAGGAGCCAAGGTCTATACGAAATTTGTAAGTGCCATTGAGGCACTGCAAGATGCTCCACATGAGAAGAAGCCGCACGAAACGCTCACTGATTTTGCGGTAGAGAAGGCATCTAAGCTTCAGCTTGAACCTCTTCCTTTTTCTTTTTGGTATGAGACGTGAAATCCATTCGTCTCAAGAAGCGTAGGAGAGTGAGCCCTTCAACATGTATGCAATGGATGCCTAAAGAGGACAGCCGCAAAACCTCAATCAACAATCAAAGGAGGCTGCACCAATGTTTGGAAGAGAAAGGAGCGACAAAGGCAATGCGCTATGAGAAAGGCAACCGAGCTGAAGGATGGCACGATACAAAGACCATACCTCGTGAATTTTGGCCATGTGACTTATTTCTACTTATTGACTCTCATTTTCATTCTTTCCCGGACAAATTACATTCCCGTTGGGCTGGTCCATTTCAGTTACGAGAAGTCTTCACAATACAGAAGTAGAATTATGGAGCGATTCGAGCGGAACATTCACGACAAATGGGCAGCACCTCAAGTTATATCAAGCCGCTCCACTGATCGAAAGTGGAAACTCCATCTCTCCATTTGATCCACCCATCAAGCACACATGAAGCGTGGAGACCTCAAGCTTAACGATGTTAAACAAGCACTTTCTGGGACGCAACCCAGCATTTGTTTTCTTTCGTTTCATATTTCGGATTTGGTTTATTTGAAAATCATAAAAAATTTAAAAAATCATAAAATAAAGAAGAAGAGCAAAAACCATGACTTCACCTTCTTATCCTCCATTGGAGCTTCACGTCGAGGACGTCGTTTAGTTCAAGTCTGGGGAGAGTAGCTCACATTTTTCAGGTAATCTTGTTTCATTTTCTTTTGTTTTTTGTAGTTCTTAGGTTAGTTTTTTTTTAGTCTGAGTCGTCCCAGGCACTTGTCCCGTGCCATGTTTTGAGATGAACCTTGAACCTAGGATGTTTAAGAAGTTGGGCTTTTCCGTGATATCTTGCAGTTAGAGCTTATGATATGGTTGAGGAACGAGTGGGTCGTAAGTCTTTGGGAATCCTAGTGTTACTTATGGAAAGTCTAGACGAGTTTGCTAAGCTAGTTTCTAATTCATTCTCGCTATATCGAATGAATTGAGCTTGTTTTGCAGAGAATAAGAGCGCACACTAACACTCCGTTATCGATAGAGACAATGTCTAAAAACATGATCTAAAATCGATATGAGTACATCGGCCTTGATACTTTTTTATGGTTCGGGTCTAAGTGGTGGGTTGGCGATCATCTTTCTACGTCCTAAGAGCAAGGCGCATAAAAATGCCATCTACTCCACTACACTCTTGAACGAGATGTAAGAGTATACCGTCATCGGTAGCTTGGGTCTAAGTAGAAGTTGAATCCCTTCAAATACGACGTCTTAGAAGCCTAGTGTGTTTGCAATATCAATAAAAGAAGAATAAGAAAGAAAAACAATGGAATGAAAGAATAAAGAAGTTCGAGAATAAAACAAGTATCCCCTTTGAATATGTGATTAACATTTGTTTGAAGTCTTGTTTGGTAGAGAGAGTTGTGATTTCTCACTTAGCTCGTCTTTAATTTACTTTCTTATAGGTAGACATGGTGAACCTAAGATGAAGACTGAAAGTTATTAGACCAAAATTTGCTCTAACTATTTTGTTGATCGATTAGGATTGCTTTAGCAATATTTCTAGGGAAAGGGGAATTCTCGCATTTTTATATCTCCCACGTGTTCCACATTTACGTTTTCCTAGGGACAATCAAACATTCAAATTTGGGGGATTTGGATCATCTCGTTTCCGTACACGATTCTCACATGATTTTAGATATTTTGATGACGATAGTTGTAATATTTACGTGTGATTTTGTATCCGTTTTACTTGTTTTTGTGTTTTCATGTTCTTATAGGTTTTATGCATATTTGGTTCATTTGGGAGCTAAAGAATATACACGAGACAATATACGACTGTAAAAGATTATAACGGAGCAAACGGGACGAGAAATGGGCAAGGAATGCAACATGACATGAGCAGACAAGGCCCCCCCGTGGGGTGGTTTCCTTAGCCCGCTCGGGCTGAACATCCAGCATCATTTGCCCAAGTCGTGATCACCTTCAACATGCATGGGTTAAGCTTCATGATGAGCCCGCACGAGGTGTCTTCCCTAGACCGTGCGGGGTGGAGTTCCAGCAGAATTTGCCCGAGTCATGCTAGCCCTTAGCAGGCGCGGGTCATGGAGAAAATGAGGAGTCCGCGCATGTTGTCTCCCTAGCCCGCGTGGGGCATGGTTGTAACAACTTCCCTAGAAGTTCTCCAATGGAGAATTTGTATAAAAAGGGACCCCTAATTGAGTTTAGAAGCAAGCAAACACAGAGCAGAACCCTAGGAGGGTACACATCATCCATCCATCCATTCAAGAGCCCACTTTGACGAGAGACACAACAAGGAGTCGGGAATTGATTCGTGATTGCACTGTTTCATATTTCTATGCTCCCTACTCTACTGTTTCGTTTCTGTTGTTTAGACTCATGATCGAGAAGTAGATTTGTTCTAGGACAAAGGACTAGCCCATGGCTATCCCGAAACCATCTTTGATTGATTCTTGAATACATATTCTCGTTTCGTTTATCTATTCTTTGTCTGAACGTTTGATCATCTAGTTTTCGTACGTATTTCTTACATGATTGTTGAGATGTTTACGATATAGATGCGATGTTTACGTATGATTTTGTATCCGTTTTATTCGTTTTCGTGCTTTCATGTTCTTACAGGTTTTAATGCTTATTCGTTCATTTTGGAGCTAAAGGATGTACACGAGACAAAATACCAAAATCGAGGATCATCACGGAACAAACGGGACGAGAATCGGCGAGGAATAAGCTTAGCCCGTGCGGGGTACACCCTTGCCGCGCGGGGCGTTTAGTGGGCAAGTTTGTCCAGCAACTTGAGCCCGACCAGGGCACACCCCAACCCGACCGGGGCACTCCCTAGCCCGAGCGGGTCACCTTGTTTTCCATCGCGATCATGCGCGATCATGCGCGCCGCACCCGAGCGGGTTACACACCTAGCCCACGTGGGTCGCGTCCGTCACCTGCAACTCCAGATAAGTTAATTTGTCTTAAAACGAATAGGAGTTTGTCGGGGACTTATACAATAAGGAAAAAAATTTAGAGAAGAGGAATAAGTGATATTTTGTTGGAGAAAGTAATGGAAACATTGCCCAACTTAATCAAGAATGGAAAACTCAAGAAAAGGCAAAATCAGTGGCTGTTGCAACTAAAGGAAAAGAACAAAAGGCCAGAAGAAAAAAGGAGGGAGAAAAGGAAAGAAAAGAAGAAGGAAAAATAAGAATAGGAGCTAGGGGTCGGAGGGAGCTTCAGTTAGAGAGTTAGTTTCGAATTCTTGATCGGAGAAGAGAGAGCAGAGAAAAGAAAGAGATTCTTGCGAAGGAGACATACAAGAAGCATTGGAGATCAACTCAAGACTTCAGTTTCGTTTGTTTTTCATGTTCCTTAGACTTTCTACTTCAATTTTGTTTGTTTACGGACGCATGAGCAGTAGTTTGTTTTGTTCTAGGAGAAGGGATTATCCCATGGCTATCTTAGAACCACTTTGATTTATCTTTGAATGCATTTTCCCGTTTTCGTTTATCTACTATTTTTCTGAGAGCTTGAATGACTTGTGTTTACGAAGGCTAAGTAAATGCATGTGTTAGGGGTTAGGAGAAGGATTGAAAGGAGAATTCTAGTCCTAGAAGATCAGGTTTAGAACAACCGAGGTTAAGCCACGAAAGTAGGGTAGCAGCGGTTGAGGGTAAAACGGATGAATCATAGATCTTATGGGTTTAGTTCAAGGTGTCAGCCACGAAAGTAGGGGATAACTTAACTAGATCACGTATCAATGCCTTGAGAGAGGGTAGATATCATATTAGGGTCGTCTGCTGATGGTCGGGATCAGAGTTTTATTTATTTCCATGACCACTCTACAGAAAGTATACGGTTCGTGTAGTACCAGGGTCGAACTCTGGGCACTGAGTGCAGCATTAGAATTAAGAATTTACGAGAAGAAGATCGATCAATATAAGATTATGAAACGGGAAAGTAAAGATAATAAAGGATGTCGAAGCTAGACTCAACAAGATAGAGTACCATGGGCTTCGGGAATACCGGAACATGCAATGGATGTTTCTAAGGATCATGAAGTCGGTTTGTATCAATCGATGGGGAGCTAATATCTAATCCTCTACCTAATAAATCAACGTCACTCATCTCCCGATGTAGCGCGGAACGTCTAGATGCAATAAGAACAATAGGGAACTCTACCTCTAATGCTTGAAATGACTCTCCCAAGCCTAAATATTCTACCTAGGAAATCAATGTTACGCATATCCCTATGTAGTGCGGAACTTCTAGATGTATGAAGAACGATGGGGAATTCTACCTCCAATGTCGGATGGGAACTCGACCTCTATAAACGGAAATGACTCTCCCAAGCCTAAATCCTCTATCTAGGAAATCAACGTCACTCATATCCCTATGTAGTGCGGAACTTCTAGATGCATGAAGAACAATGGGAATTCTACCTCGATTATTATCGTTCCTAAATAGATTAACCGATCGGTCAGATTCTCATTAATCTAATTCATTCGAAGGTTCATTCACGAGACTCAAGCCTGACTCTCCCAAGCCTAGACGAATAGCACCTCAACCCACCACTTAGACCCGAACCATCAATCTCGATGTACTCATGTCAATGAAAACTTGAAATAATTAAAAAACTTTTCCAAGATGACAGCGGAGTATAAGCGTGTGGAATCTAATGATCAATGAACGACATAATATATCAACCAAAGCAAAGATCAATCGGTATACACAGAGATATGGATACTTGGTACTGAAACCTAGGAGGTGAATGCAACTATAGATCATGGTTTCAAGCACAGCTACTCGACTAATCGGTATCCAAAAGACTTCTAAGCAAACCTAGACTATTTTGTTCATGATTCGACAAAGTCACACAATAATGACTAAAGCTCGAAATTTTATACTAGGTGTCCATCTGTTTATTCCTAATAAAACAAAATTCTAATCACATGCATGTTACTCGACGAGTACTCCCCCAGACTTGAATGAAACACCGTCTCGGTGTTCAAGACCTAAGAAAATCTCGCATACCAAAACACAGGAAAATAAGGGTTGGAACGTGTGCACCTTGCGTGTTTTGCTGTCCCGAGTTGGCGATGCAGCTGGGCGTTGTATGCGCTTCCTCCTCAATGGATGATATAGAAGTCGAAAAACCTGTGAGAAAGAATCACACAATCCAAAAGAGAAAACACAACGTAATAGCTCACCGAGTACATCAATGCAAAAATAATAAGAATAAGTTCTGAAAATGAAATAAAAAGAAAATGCAAAAGTCGGGTTGCCTCCCGATAAGCGCTTGTTTAACGTCCCGAGCTTGACTGGATATCGACTCAATGAAATCCTAAGTCCAATACCGTAACTAGTCCCCGGCAACGGCACAAAAAAATTGATGGTCGGGATCAGAGTTTTATTTATTTCCAAGACCACTCTACCGCAAGTATATGGTTCGCATAGTACCAAGGTCGAACTCTGGGGACTGAGTGCAGCGTTAGGACTAAGAATTCAAGAGAAGAAGATCGATCAATATAAGATTATGAAATGGGAAACTAAAGATAATAAAGGATGACGAAGCTAGACTCAACAAGATAGAGTACCATGGGCTTCGGGAATACTGGAACATGCAATGGATGTTTCTAAGGATCATGAAGTTTGTTTGTATCAACCGATTGGGAACTAATATCTAATCCTCTACCTTGGAAATCAACGTCACTCATCTCCCGATGTAGCGCAGAACGTCTAGATGCATTAAGAACAATAGGGAACTCTACCCTTAATGCTAGAAATGACTCTCCCAAGCCTAAATCTCCTACCTAGGAAATCAACGTCACCCATATCCCTATGTAGTGCGGAACACTCGACCTCTATAAACGGAAATGACTCTCCCAAGCCTAAATCCTCTATCTAGGAAATCAAAGTCACTCATATCCCTATGTAGTGCAGAACTTATAGATGCATGAAGAACAATGGGAATTCTACCTCGATTATTATCGTTCCAAAATAGATTAACCGATCGTCAGATTCTCATTAATCTAATTCATTCGAAGGTTCATTCACGAGACTCAAGCCTGACTCTCCCAAGCCTAGACGAATCTCTAATCTCCCTCAAACGTGCCTAATCTCAATAGAATTGATCTAGTCTTATTCAAGAATAAAATCAACAACGTATGAAGACATTACGCACAAATATATAACCTATCGAACCATTCAATTTAACAAAACCGAAATCAAGCATTAATAAATCAAACTATCCTTTACAATGGCATCCCTAACCCATGGCAACGAGAACTACTCAAAATACATAGAGAAGCAAACAAAAACGAAGTAGATGTTCATCTTCCCTATCCTCCGAGCGTAACCTCCGACGAATCCTTCGGTTCCCCGATGTCTCCTTCTTCGGCCATGCTCTCTCTCCTCTCCTTTGGCCTGGTTCGTCTACTTGTTCTCTTGCCTTTTTCAGTCTGTTCTTGGATTCTTCCTTCTGTTCCCTTTTAAATCAGCCCGTTCAAAATTCAAAAGAGTTTGTTGAGAAAAAGGTGGACTCGCGCGAGCACACTTTGCACCCGCTCGTGCAAATGTGAGCCCGGTCGTGTATATTCCTCAGCCCGAGCGGGCTAGCTTACCTGAGCGTGCAGTCTATCAGCCCGAGTCGGGCTTGCTTTCGGCGATTTTCAGTGTTCATTGCACAACCTCAGCCCGAGCGGGCTTGCTCCATGCCCGAGCGTGCAGCACATCAATTGATGTTTCCGCTCCTTTCGCTCGGTGCTTGAGTGTTTCGTATGGGTCCATGGTCGTGCACATGTTGTATCTTGTCATTCAATCACGTTTTCGGGGTGGAATTGCCGTAATCGCTCGTGTTTTCTTTCATATCTTCATTTCCTACACAAAACACGAAATGGTAGATGAAATCCTCAAATAAACTCAATAAGTCGGTAAAGTCCAAGAAATCTAATCAAAACTAAACCTAAGAATCATGTAAATACTACGACGGATTACATGTTATCATCAGCCTTAGATAACTTGACTAGGATTGCATGATAGATAGGTTGATTGTTGGTTTCGGTAGTCTTGTGGTGAAACCGGATTCCTGGAGCGTTTATCTCATTGTTAGAAACTCGTTTGTTTATTTGTTCTTAGTATTTCATTCCCAAATTCCATATTCGTTAGTTGCCAGTTTTATTCATAGTTTGAGTTTAGGTTGTTTTGCGTAGTCCCTGTGGGATCGACACCAGAAGTACTACACACGTGTCGTGCACTTGCGTGTAGTTTAGGTTATTTGTTTAACTTTGATAACGCATCAGCGCTTAATGACTTGTGTTTACGAATGACCACGTAAAAATCCTCGCTATTATATATATGATTTTATTGACTTGTGTTTACGAATGACCACGTATATGCATGTGTTAGGGATTAGGAGAAGGACTGAAAGGCGAATTCTAGTCCTAGAAGAGCACGCTTAGAACAACAGAGACTAGGTCACGAAAGTATGGTAGTAATGGTTGAGGGTCGAATCGGGCGAATCATGAAATGTAATGTGGTTTAGTTGGGGTGTCAGCCATCAAAATATGGGATGACTCAATCTAGCTACGTTCCTATGCCTTAAAAGAGGGTAGGTTCTACATTATAATCGTCTGTCTTACATATCTTGATAGGGAATGTACGATTAGATAGATCGAAGATAGGTTTCAGAGGCTATACGGTGAAACCGAGTTCTAGGACGTTTGTCTCTTTGTTTAGAACTCATATATCCATTGCATCATCATCATACTTGCATCTTATCATCCTTATTCCTTCGCAGCAAGCATTGATTCTAGAGTTTGATTCTTAGACCGTGTTACATTAGTCCTCTTGAGATCGACACCTTAATTACTACACACGTCTCGTGCACTTGGGGGTAGTTTTGGTTAACTTTTTTAACTTGACACGCATCATTCATTTCCAAGTTGGCATAAAAAATCTGAACGCATCAACTTAAAGGGGGTAATAGGAGATAATACTAAATTTAAACATTAGTTAGAATTTTTAAGAGATTAGTTTGGAATTAGTTAGAAACTATGTGTATAAATATATGAAGATATTGATTAATAAAGAAGTAAATTGATTTTTTCAAAGATTAACAATTTTAGTTATGTTTATGGTGAATTTGATTTCTTTATATCTCAAAAGCGCCTTCCCTAAAACAATGTTATCCATCAGCTACCTTTTTTATTACATGTTTAGTTCAAGTTGACAGCTGAAAATTACTTTTGTGTTTTCAATATTTGTTGTTCTACTTCTATTTTGGCATGTGGGATATCTTGTTACATAAATTTTAAGTTTTTTTCACTGTAATCCCGATGCGTATTTGACATTTGTCTTTTGAATATTTGTTGTTCTACTTGTCCATTTCAACAAAGCTTCTCTCTTTTTACATGTCAAATGTTATCACATAATTCCATGTTTATACAACACCATTTGCACTCTCTTTTGGCCTGTCAGATTCCTTGTTATATATACATTTCAAGTTCTTTTTCATTATAATCCCCATACATATTGATGTTTACACCAGCCGTTATACTGATAAAAAAAATTTCTAACAAGCTTGATACGTTTATTCAACAAATGATATCGTCGAGGTTGTTTCTATATGCATTGAGACACATGAAAATTCATCTCTTTCAAAGTTCCCAACTATCTTCCGTTGCTGGTAACACGACAACTTTTGCGCCCTTGAAGGCATTGTTGTTAGACTTTGCCCTTTAGAGAGAATGTAAGACTCGAAACAAGAGATGATTTGGTGCTACAAACTGTTATAACTTTTCGGTTTTTTCTCCTCTATTTATATACTCATATTTACTTAAAATGTTAACGATAATTAAATGCTACAAACTCCTAAAATTCTATAAAGACACTAAATACAAAGAATGACCAAGTGCATGTATTGACCAAGGTGCATGTATTGACCACATTAAAGTGGACACAAACTCTCACACAAAGATTCATCCAACAATCTCCCCCGAATCTTTGCGTGCGGAAACCGGGTTGACCAAGATCATGCCAATCCGAGAGCGTAGTTCCTGAAACCTCAGTCGCCCAAGTGCCTTCGTTAAGATGTCCGCGATCTGATTTTTGGTGTTGACGAAATCAGCGATGATGCTCCTGTTCTCAATGCAATCTCTGATGAAATGATATCGAAGATCGATATGCTTACTACGATCATGAAAAAAAGGATTCTTGCTCAGTGCAAAGGCGGACTTTTTGTCCATCTTCAGCTCAACGACCTCGACATCCTTTCCATGAAGTTCGCTAAGTAGTCGAGCCAACCAGCGTCCTTGTATAGCAGCTGTGGTAGCAGCAACGTACTCTGCTTCGCACGAGGACAAAGCCACCACCCTTTGCTTGAGAGACTGCCAACTCACCAAGCAATCACCAAGGAAAAATAACGTGCCACTAGTGCTCTTCCTTGTATCAATGTCACCGGCAAGATCGCTATCACAATGTCACCGTTGGTCTCTCCATGAAACGGCTCACGAACCCAACTGCAAAGGCCAAGTCAGGTCGTATGTGGACGAGGTACCTCAGGCTCCCAACAAGATTCCTAAACCTCGTGGCATCCACCTCTGGTGTTGTGCTATTGCGGCTAAGCTTAAGCCGCTCCTCCATGGGGGTATCGGAGGGATTGCAACCCTCCAAGCCACCAAGGCGCAAAATCTATATCGCGTAATGCCTCTGGCACAAGCTGATTTCGCCTTGTCCCTACAAAACCTCAATTCCAAGATAAAACGAAAGCAATCCAAGATCACTCATCTGGAATTGAGTCTTCATCTCCTCCTTGAATTGCTTGATGGTCACGTCGGACGATCCAGTGATGATGAGATCATCCACATAGACCCCAACAAGTAGAGTCGCTCCGCCTTGGGCTCGTCGATACACCGCATGCTCATGCTCACGCTGCATGAAACCAAGCTGCTTCAGGGTGCTATCGAGCTTTGCATTCCATGCCCTTGGTGCTTGACGAAGGCCATAGAGCACCTCACGCAAACGGAAAACTTTGCCTTCTTCCCCGGGAATTAAAAATCCTGGCGGTTGCTTCACGTACACCTCCTCCCTCAAATCTCCATTAAGGAAGGCAGATTTGACATCCATATGGTGAACAATCCACCCCTCTTGGGCAGCAAGAGCAAGCAGCAGCCGAATAGACACCATCCGAGCAACAGGTGCAAAGACTTCGTCAAAATCCACATCGACCTGCTGGACAAAGCCACGAGCGACGAGGTGTGCCTTGTGCTTGACCACCCCCCCCCCCCGACCGCTCCTCTTCCCCCTT
>CM071874.1:23062824-23091058 GCA_036759665.1 Gynandropsis gynandra
CCACTTGAGACCAATTGGATGATGGCCCCGAGGAAGGTCCACAATCTCCCATGTCTGATTTTGTACCATGGCATCAATGTCCTCCTGGCTCGCGGTTCGTCATTCCTTGTCGCTCTCTGCTTCAGCAAACGAGCAAGGCTCCCCTATTGTTGCCAAGTGCAACTCTGTATCCTCCAACTCCTGCAAAAGGTATCCGGGAGCTGGGACCTCATCCCCATTACCAAACAGGTTAGCCAAAGTATGATAGTGTAGCGGGGCATCAGGGGAATACGTCGCATCACGCCTCGCGGAGTCGTCTTGCAGGGGTGTCACAAATTCAGGAACCAGAGCGCCCTGTGCCTCTACTCCCGAGCCCTCTGCTCCAAGGTTCTTTGCTCCTTAGTCCCCTGCTTCTGCCGAGCTCTGGCCTGGGCTCCTTGCTCCCCCGGAGCTCTGCTCACCTGGAATCCCTACATCAACCACGTGACCAGGGGTTGGGTACACAATGGTGAAGATACTGGAAAACCTTTGGTCGTCGTTCGCAGGTCCCACTCCCAGCCATGATCCTCATCAAAGATGACGTCTCGAGAAATATGCACACGTCGCGTTACTGGATCCAAGACGCGGTATCTAGCTTCTGGAGTTGTCGCATATCTTTTCTGTATGCCCTGCAACCAAATACATGCAAGAAATGGACAACAGGCTTACGCCCATGCCATGCCTCGTAAGGAGTCTTGCCCGGAAGACTCTTCGTGGGGGTTCGATTCAAGAGAAACACTGCTGTGGTGACTACTTCTCCCTAAAATTCCGCCATCATGCCCCTCTGCTTCAACAGGGCACGCGCCATGACTACCACGGTCTGGTTACGCCTCTCCACCACGACGTTCTGCTGCGGGGTGTAGGGTGCAGTAAAGTGACGAGTCACGCCTTTCTCCGCACAGTAGGAGGTGAATTCAGAGGAAGTGAACTCGCCGCCTTTGTCTGTACGAAACTCGCCTTCCACAATCGTGTGCCGACGCTTGATGGCCTCTGGTGCACTCCTCTTGTCAGCTAGGAAGGCAACCCACATGTAACTGGTGGCATCGTCCACCAGCAACAAGAAGTAATGTTTTCCTCCTGCTGTTACCCGCATGATAGGACCATATAGATCTCCATGGACGAGATCGAGTGGTGTCACAGCGCGGTACTTGGCCTCCTTTGGAAAAGCACCTCGCCAATGCTTCATGATGACACAAGTGTCACACAACTGCTCCACGTGCTCCAACTGCGGAAGGCCCTTGACCAGGCCATGTCGCCCCATCTTCTCCAAGGCGTCAAAGCTGATGTGCCCAAACTAATCATGCCAACGCCAAGCATCATCGTCATGACGCGCTACAAGGCAAATCGGTTAAGCAATCTTCAACGAAATGACGTACAAGCGATTGCGGCCACGTGAGACTTTCGCCAAAAGACGTTGTTGCTGATCCCAGATCCACAACACACCATCCTCAATCTCCACGTGCAACCCGTTCTCATCAAGCTAGCCAATGCTGATGATTGAGTTCCTCAGACGTGGGATATAGTAGACCCCTGTGAGCACCTTGTGCTCCCCATGTCTACCTGTAAAAAATATTGTACCACAACCTTTGATTTCAACAACAAAGCCATCACCAAACTTCACCGTGCCTACCACCGTCCGATCCAAATCAACGAAGATGTCACTGCGACGCGTCATGTGATTTGTGGTCCCTATGTCCAGGTACCAACCCTCCAGACTATCTTCATCGAGACTGGTACCAAGCAACGCCTGAGCATGTGGTTCCTTGATACATAGTGGTGTCGGGGCCTCCGAGTTGGTGACTTCGGAGATCTGCGCCATGAAAAGCGTCGGTTGGTCCATGGTTTCCTCCACCTGAACCAGATTCGCCTGCTCCTTCTTGGGCTTGCGAGAATCCATTGTCCAATGACCACGGTGCCCGCAGTTGTAGCACTTGTCATTCCCCAAATTGGTGCCACTGTCGCCGCCTTACTTGCGTGGCCTGTGAGGCTGGTGGTTGTTCACGTCCCCTACACGTACTGACTTGGAGCCCTGTTCCTTGGTACGTGCGGTCCACTGCTCCTCAGTGAGATGGAGCTTGCCCCCCACGCCTGCATGGTGGCCTCTTGCTCATACCGCTCCTCCACCACCTTTAACCTCCCGGTAACCTCTTCTATAGAAAGTATTGATAAATCAAGCAACGTTTCTATTGAAAGAGCAATATGAGAAAACCGAGGAGGAACTGCACACAGGTACTTCGCCACGACTTTGTGCGCAGGTTCAGGATCACCAAAGGTAGCAAGTTGATTTACTAACCCATTGAGCCGCATGGCAAAATCGTCTATCGACTCGCCATCGAGAAACACAATATTCTCATATTGCTTCCTCACCTTCTGAGCGCTGGCTTGACGCGCCCGGTCCGAGCTGACACGCATCTCCGCAATTGCGTCCCAAGCGGCCTTTGCACTCTCCTTCACCGCGAGTGTTGAGATCATCTCGGGCGGCACACCTCACAAGATTGCCTCTACGCCATGTGATCCTCCTGCTCGTCGATTGTATCGTCCTCGACGGCTTTCCACAACAAGCGTGCACGAAGCAACACTTTTATTTGCAGCGACCGCTCTCCATAATTTGTCTTCGTGAGCATGGGAAACACCGCACTGCCCACCTCCTTGATCTCCCTCCGCGGAAACACCACCACCTCGCGCCCACCATTGTCACGATCATCACGGTGTCACGGTCTATCACGTGGTGGTTGGGAACGACGCCTCACTCCTTCACGTCGCGGACTATGGGACTGACCATAAGTAGAACCCGACATCTATCAGACTCTCAAACTAAGAAGCTCTGATACCAAATGTTAGACTTTGCCCTTTAGAGAGAATGGAAGACTCGAAAAAAGAGATGATTTGGTGCTACAAATTGTTGTAGCTTTTCGGTTTTTTCTCCTCTATTATAGACTCATATTTACATAAGAGTTAACGATAATTAAATGCTACAAACTCCTAAAATTCCACAAATGCACGAAATACAAAGAATGATCAAGGTGCATGTATTGACCACATTAAAATGGACACAAACTCTCACACAAAGATTCATCCAACAATTGTTTCACTCCTTCCTCTATCAATAACCTATGTTCTCTGCATGGTAACCATTTGACCTAACAATCTTGTCAATGTCTTTACATATGGCGTTTATGTTAAAGAAAATGATAGTTGTTATTCTTACAGTTAAAATGATCAAGAAATTGGCAGATTCTAACTTGGATAGTTTCTTTATGATGACCCATCAAATTCAATCTTGAAAATATATGACACTATTTTTGGAACTGTACAACCAAGATTTAGGATAATGAAAGTAATGATATCGACATGTTTCATTCAGCGCGTTTACTTATTAGCTTCCAGGGAGTTTATGTTTTAACTTCAGCTGTGGCACTTTCTTTACTGGTTCCAAAGCATTCTTAGTACGGTGATCTACTAGAAAATATTTTATACGTGTGAGTGAGGACATACGTGAAAAATGTCTCGTGATAATATGCAGGAGCAATCCAACTCTTCCATACATGACATCCGCAATCCTTAATATTTAGTGTATGTCGTCTTTCTTCTTAATTAAAACTTTTTCCTAAATTCAACTCTGTCAACCATGACTCGACAAAATATTTTATATATCTGATTCGATTTAAGATTTATCCCAAATCTAAAAAATATCTGGCATTCTAATCATTGGGATCGGAATAGGATATTGGAGATCCATATTTTAAAATATTTTAATTTGTTGTTATTTCCCCCTTGAAACTTCATATTTATTTCCCTCTAGAGGAAAAAAATAAAATTGGTTACTTTCTTTTTTAGTTTCACAACGTAACACACACCACAGGTCCACAGCCTCTCTTCCTTTTGTGAGGCAAAGAACGAAGATAACATTTCTCTGAAAAGTGCGAGAAAATCTCACTCCTCTCTCCCACAAACCACAGAGGCCAGTTCGAGAATTTCCTCCAAAAACCGCAGCCATGGCGAGTACGATCATGGCTTCCTCCAAACCCTTAATCTCCCTCTCCTCCAACCAACCCTACCACTTCTACATCCCTAGATTCTCAAACCTCCCCCAGATTCCTATCCCCAAATCCTCCTCTGCCTCCACCGTCACCCGCCAGCTTCTTTCCATCTCCTCCGCAACTGCCAAAACCCTAGCACTGATCGCCGCCGTGGCTCCGCCGTCACTGGCGGAGGAGATGGAGAAGGCGAAGCTGTTCGAGTTCAACCTGACGCTTCCGATAATAATGGTGGAGTTCTTGGTGCTGATGTTCGCCCTCGACAAGGTCTACTTCACTCCGCTTGGGAAGTTCATGGATGAGAGAGACGCAGCGATAAAGGAGAAGTTGGCGAGCGTGAAGGACACGTCCGCGGAGGTGAAGGAATTGGACGATCAAGCCGCCGCCGTCATGAAGGCCGCGAGGGCAGAGATCTCGGCTGCTCTCAACAAGATGAAGAAGGAGACTCAGGTATGTATATATGTATGTATTGTATGTATGCATGGGCCGGTTTACACCCTGTTCCACAGTTCAATTGAGGGCCCGTACAATGACAATATATATATAGGCATGTCTGGCTGAACAAGTTCTAATGCTTCCTTGTCCATATATATATCCTTATTTCTATATAAATGTATATATATAATTGTATCCACGTCAAGTCAATACACACGCTCTTAGTCTCATACATAAATGTGTGTGTGGACATGTTATATTTGCCCTCTTTATTATTATTTAACCCTTTGTTTTTAATGTTACGTTATATTTGTCACTTTTTCAATTCTTTTATTTTTATTTTTACAAAATCTATTTACTTAACAATACATGCATTTTAAGCGAAGACAATACAAAATTACAAAATTATAAATTATTATCGTATTTCATATCATTATATGAATTATAATTATTTTATATAAAATTAATTGGAATTACTTGTTCCTAAACTAAAATTAAAAATTTATTGAAATAGGAAAGTTGAATAATAATTAATAGAATATTTCGTTTATAGAAATAGAAAAGTTAGACGTGAAAAGTTTGATCGAATATTTCGTTTCAAAACATGCAAATAGAATAGCTCTTTTCAAATGAATGTTGTAAATATTTATTGCATGTAAATGAAATTTTTTAGCATCGAATATTTCGTTTCAAAAGGGCCTATTTTAATTTTATTGCATAGGGTCTCTTCTCTAACTGAACCAACCCTGATGCATGTATATA
Organism: Gynandropsis gynandra; assembly: GCA_036759665.1. Lineage (NCBI taxonomy): Eukaryota > Viridiplantae > Streptophyta > Magnoliopsida > Brassicales > Cleomaceae > Gynandropsis > Gynandropsis gynandra. The sequence goes on from CM071874.1 coordinate 23,068,077, forward strand.
TGTATGAAATCGTTCGAATGAAATGAAATTGACAGGCGGAGGTAGAGGAGAAAATGGCGGAAGGAAGGAAAAAAGTAGAGGCGGAGCTGCAAGAAGCTCTGGCGAATTTGGAGAAGCAGAAGGAAGAAACCGTTAAAGCTCTTGATTCTCAGATCGCTGCTCTTAGTCAAGACATCGTCAACAAGGTTCTTCCTTCTTAATCTCTCTCTCCCCTTGCATATGTTACTGTAAATCTCTCTCTCCCTCTCTCACTCCGGTTTGTATTGGTTCGGTTCTATAAATGTCTACATTTGAATTGGAATCCGGTCTGGTATCGGTTTGGTTCTGAATGTTGTTCTATAACGTGAAAGGGTTTTGGTTTCAACTTAGTTTCTATGTAAAGTAGCAGTTTTTTTTGTCAATATCATCATATCCAATTGAAAGACTAAATTTCTAATTGGATGAATAAAATATCTTAAAAAGATTTTGATGTTTGTGGAAATATAAAAGCATTTAGTTATTTGGCCTTCAATAAATAACTACAATTATTTTCCAGAGAATTATCAACTAGATTCTATTTGGTTCTTTTGTGAAATTCTAGGATGTACTAGTAGTACATACTAATCTACTAATATGCCAAAGAAAAATACCTTTACATGATTCTACGATATCAATTTCCCGTGAATTAAATTGCATTAAAGTTTTTTCACTCGTATTAACTAAAACATAGAAATAAAGTTCTATTTCTCTTTTCTAAATTATTTCGTTTTAACCATATTTTATATCAACGTTTTCACTCATCATATTATTCTAAATTATCACAAATAATTTTCTTCCCCCTAAATTATTAATATTTATCTTGTTCACCCTTCCATTAAAAATTTATTAACTTTTCTATCAAATCTTTTGCTGAAAAATAACAGATCAATAAAAGAAGATATATTTTCTCAAAATCTAAAACAAAGTATAAAAAATATATGGATTTTTCGTGTTTTTTATACGATCTAACATTATGTCCGGATGCACCACCTCGTCCACAGTGAAATTGTGTTTTGTGTGTTTCTTGATTTGGACCTTTTCTTCTATGGAAATTCGTTTGGATCATTTTTAATATTATGTCCTGATTACATGAATTTACACGATCGATCGTTTTGAAAATCGTGAACCTATTGTGTAGTTGGACATCATTTCATATTTTTATCGTTTTGTGTTTTTTTTTCATGTTGAAGATATTTTAGTAAATTTTATAATCTAAACTTTCTTATTTTTAATATTTTTTATCAATCAAATATATTACTATTAAAGATAATGTATCACGTTTATAAAATTTTAAATGTAATATGTTATATTTGTAAGTTTTAAATATAATATGTTGTGTTTATAAATTTCATGAATTTAGAGAAAAGTATAAAAACAAATTTAAACGTAATATGTTGCGTTTATATTATATTTACACATTTTAAGGGGAGATAATATTAACTTCTAAACTTTGGGGATATAAGATGACTTAATAAATATGAGGGAGTTATACAATAAATTTTCAAACTTTAGAGAAATATAAGATGATTTAATAAACTTGGGGAGATATAGACAGATCTATAATCTTTGGGGAAGAATACACTAAGAGTTCTATAATTCAGAAGAATAAATTGTTTTAAAAAGATTTGACCAAAAAATTAATAAATTTTTAACGGAGAAGGGAATAGATGAATACTAATAATTTAGAAAAGGATAAGATTATCGGTGATAGTTTAAAAGATATAAGATGAGTGAAAAAGTTGAAAGAAGATATAGTTAAAGCCCAATAAAATTTAGAGAAAATATACCTTTGTCGCACGGTTAACTTCTAAAAATGATAGATTTGTAATGTATAACCATTATATAAATATGTAAACCAAATATTCAACGTGGACTATAAAAATATGATAGTACTGAAAATAAAATATTAGGTACATTGTAACAAAATCTATTGATATATCTGTAATATCTCCAATCGAATAATGTGTTTTATTAAAAAATTGTATCTTTGTATTTTTTTTAGTAAAATCATTCATTATAATATTACAATAAAAATATTATGAATCAAAATCATATATTAATATTATAATTACCGTTAGAAATCAAAGTCAACTAAAAAATATTATAAATTATTGTAAATATAGTGAATTTAAATTATATTATTGTTTTACTTGTTTTAAGGTGCACATCATCATGTATATTATGTGTATAAACATTAAAAATATTTAATGAACATTAAACATGGAATGTCATTAAAATTAAAATGAAGAATTAATGTGGTATTTGAATGGCCTGCAAAATATATTAATAATTAAAATATAGACTTGGGTTTTAGGGATTTTGGTTGAGATGGAATTGAGTTGAGGCCTTGAATCTCTTGTTGAATTTTTAAGATGAAATTATGGGGAAATATCTGTTTTAATACACTACAAATTGTAGGTCTTAATCATAAATAATCTGGAATTTTACAGTTAATTGCTTTTTTCGTCCTTTTTTTTATAATTTGTTCTAATATTTTGTATCTTCGGATATGTAAAATACAAAAGTGGTGAAGAAAGCGGCGGAATATCAGATATATCTTCGTAAGGTTAAACCCCTTCAAAAATACCATTCCCTAAAATAATTATAAAATCGGGAAAAAAACTGGAGAAAAGACAAATTTGCCCTTGATTTTTGAACGGGAAAAAACACAAGTTCTACAGTTTTTCGACGTGAAAAACTGTCAAACCGTGTCAAAAACAAGAAATACAAACAATGTTTCGACCTGAAAACCTGTTTCAAAGTTTAGAGCAAGAAAGACGAAGTGATTTCGAACTTGAGAGGGATCGATTTGAAGTTGGCAAGAAGAAAATGACTAGAATCAGCCGCAGCAGTGAAGAAGAGAGCACGAGTCAATCTTCAATGGCGTCAATAAGTGTAAGTAGATCGATTTCTAGGGTTTTGCAGGTTGTCGAGTCGGAAAATGGTTTATTGATTTGAAATGGATGTGAGTGTCAGTGAGTCTGTTGAGTCTCAGTGATTCGGTTGAGTCGCAAGAGTCGGTTGTCTCAGTGAGTCGGTTTGCATCGCAATGGTCGCTTGAGCGTCGCAGGGGGACTAAGGTTCATTTGAGTCGGTTATCTCAGTGAGTCGGTTTGGGTCGCAATGGTCGCTTGAGCGTCGCAGGGGGTCAAAGGGTCGTTTGAGTCGGTTGTCCCAGTGAGTCGATTTGGGTTGCAATGGTCGCTTGAGCGTCACAGGGGGTCTAAGAGTCGTTTGAATTGATTGTCTCAGTGAGTCATTTTGGATCGCAATGGTCGCTTGAGCGTCGTAAGGATCGTTTGAGTCGGTTGTCTCAGTGAGTCAATTTGGGTCGCAATGGTCGCTTGAGCGTCGTAAGGGGTCTAAGGGTCATTTCAGTCGGTTGTCTCTGTGAGTCGGTTGTCTCAGTGAGTTGGTTTGGGTCGCAATGGTCGCTTGAGCGTCGTAGGGGGTGGCAAGGGTTGTTTGAGTCGCATGGGTCGCTTGATATTATGCCCTGTGGGTCGCTTTCGTCGCATGGGTCAATTGAGTCACATGGTTCGCTTGAGTCTCAGTGAGTCGGTTTAGTGTCACAGAGGTTCCGAGGGTCGTTTGAGTCACATGGGCCGATTGAGTCACATTGGTCGTTGAGCCGCATGCGTCGCTTGAGTCAGTAGAAGTATAATGTAATCTTAATTAATTGGTCATTTTGCATGTGGCGCCAAAGCCGAAGTTTGTGTATGAATTCAAGCACATGGACAGAATGCCAAAAATCACCACCAATTGTTATCCTCACGAGACAATAACAAAGCTGAGAGAAATCTTAGATGAATACGAGTTGCATTACTTCGAGAAGGAGCCACAATTTAGGCATTTATTCTATTTCCAGTGTGACTCCACATTGACTAAGGTTCAAATGTCTATCCTCCTAAATCACTCTGTGATTGTACGGGATAAGAAGGAGTTGTGGTTCATCTTAAACGGTGTTCCCATCCAATACTCTATAGTGGAACACGCACTAATTTCTGGATTGAAATACCGAGAATAAGGCGGCGGAGGATCGGGCTCAAGCTCGAATGCTTTCTCCGTTATGAAATCAGCATGCATATCACGTGGTATCTCCTCATGTGGGACGTCTCCTAGTGCTGTAATTGCACTCATGAATTTCGTGTACATCTCAGCTCTTTCATCCGCAAATCCTGCACTGTCGCAAACTTGTGTCAAATACCGTACAAGACAATCAGAAACACTTACTTGATCGTGCGTGTCTTTCTCTAACTCGTCCAACGAATCTACTGTAAAGCAAGACTCCTTGAGTGGTGATTCGTCCATGGGTCTGGGCAGGATGAACTCGATCGTTTTGTCTTTGACACGTACGGACAGCTTTCCTTGTTGTACGTCTATCATAGCACCTGCAGTAGCTAAGAACGGCCTACCAAGAATAATATGTGTCCTAGTGTCTTCCGTTATCTCAAGTACAACAAAATCAGTGGGAATGCAAAGCTTACCTACCATGGTGGGAACGTTTTCAATGATTCCCACCGGATGTCTTACCGTACGATCCACGAGACGCACTGCATTCTTCGGTGAGTGCTACAGTCTCGTTCTCTTCGGTGTGCTTCTCTTTGGTCATTACCTCACGATTAGGCATCTTTTGGACTGGTTCCTCGTATGGCATGTTGATGTCTAGCTTCTTGGGACCTTCTGTAGATCTGCCCACTCTCTCTTGGTTCTTACTGCTTACCAATCGTCGAGGATACGGTATCGGAGGTACGTACGCCGGAGGAGCAACGTATGGCTTATCTAAATCTGGTTCGACTCCTTCCATAATCGCAACCTTACCTCTTCCTCTATCCATGGACGTACCAGCAGCATCCCCTCGCACATTTGAGGGCGGATTCTCATCCTCATCATCGCTGCACACAGAAATAGCATTCACATGCTCTCTCGGGTTAAGATCGGGCTTACCGGGAAGCTGTCCGGGATTCCGAGAGGATGAGGCGGCCTTTTGTGCTATGGAGTTTTCCAGCATCTTCACATGAGTGCTCAGAGACTCCATCTGAGATCTAAGCTCCTGTTGTTGCTGCTCCTGCTTCATCTTCATGTGAGTGCTCAGAGACTCCATCTGAGATCTAAGCTCACTAATTGATGTCCCCACATCTGCATTGAATTTGGTCTGAATTGATTGTTGCTCCTTGTGATCCTTGACAAATTCAAGCATCACTGCCTCAAAGTTTGATGAAGGTGCTTGAGAGGGTCGAGAGGCATGCGGAGCTTGCTGTGCTTGCTGGAGTTGTTGGTTGTTTTGCTGGAAATTATTCTGCCTTTGTGGAAACCCCGAATACTTCACCGGTTGAGTCGTTCGATATGACAAGTTCGGGTGATTCCTCCAATTCGGGTTATAGGTGTTCCCGAATTGCGTGTTGCCTTGCTGCTGGGCATAATTCATCTGTTCGTAATCCTCATGCACTGTGCATTGATACGCTACATGGTCCGTATCTCCGCAATTCGCACAGTACATAACATTCGCTGCATTACCCATGGCTCTATTCTGGTTAGGCTCATATAAACGACGAGTGCTAGTAGGCATACCTCTTGGGGTTGACCACATGGTGTGGTTCATGGCGAGGTTATCAATCAGATCAAATGCCTCCTCGACGCTCAGATCCATGAATGATCCTCTGGCAGCGTTATCCAACCTCATGCGGTGCTCATCTGAAATTCCGTTATAAAAAGTTTGGATAACGTACCACTGCTCAAGTCCATGGTGTGGACATAAATGTAGAAGATCCTTGAATATACCCCACGCCTCAAATAGCGTTTCTCCATCTCTGCATCGGAATGTCGCGATTTCCCCCCTCATCTGAATTGTCTTACTCGGAGGAAAGAAGCGGGATAGGAACAGTGTGCAGAGCTGATCCCAAGTGGTGATAGATCCCGCGGGGAGTGATTGCAGCCAAGCTTTCGCTTTTCCCCCAATTGAAAAAGGGAAAAGACGCAGCAAGATTGCATCCTCAGAGACTCCATGAATTTTGAACGTACCTGAAAGTTCGAGGAAATCTCTGAGGTGCTGATGTGGATCCTCATGGTTTCCACCCATGAATTGCTTCTGATAAAGCATATTTATCATTGCTGGCTTAATCTCGAATTGCTCTCTTGCAACAGCAGGCATCCTTATGGCTGTTTGCACGTTGTTCATGTTCGGCACCACGTAATCCCTTAGACGACGTGGTGGAGGAGCCTGTAATTGCACCTGTCCATTGTCGTTCGGATTATCCATCTTTTGAAGACCTGAAAGTTCTGCAAAGGACAAACAAAGAACAATTTACGTAGAAGGAACGAAAGAAAAGAAAACAAAAATAAAAACAAAGCAAGAAGGACTCTAGGTTCGGCCGGCGATGATCAACATGTTTTATCAGAAGCAATTCATGGGTGGAAATTGATGCGTATCAGAGTTAAATATAACCTAATCTACCCGCAAGTGCACGACACGTGTGTAGTATTTTAGGTGTCGATCCCACAGAGACTACGCAACACTACCTAAACCCGAACTACGAATCAAACTTGCTAACGAAAGAATGGTGATGAAAAATGAAATACTGGAATGTAAATAAATTACTTAGGTTCTAACGATGAGACAAACGTCCTAGGAATCCGGTTTCGCCACAAGACTACCGAAACCGGCGATCAACCTATCTATCATGCAATCCCTGTTAAAGCTATCTAAGGCAGACGATCCTAAGATGATATCTACCCTCTCTCAAGGCATAGACACGTGATCTAGACAAGCTGCCCCCTACTTTCGTTGCTGACACCATGAACTAAACCCATAGACTCTGTGATTCACCCGTTCACCCTCAACCGTTGCTACCCTACTTTCGTGGCCTAACCTCGACTGTTCTAAACCTGATCTTCTAGGACTAGAATTCTCCTTTCGGTCCTTCTCCCAATCCCTAACACATGCATCTACGTGATCAGCGCAAACACAAGTAAATTTAAGCACTCAGATAGAGAATAGATAAACTAAAACGGGAAGATGCATTCAAAATAGATCAAAAACGGTCTCGGGATAGCCAAGGGCTAACCCCTTCTCCTAGAACAAACAAACTACTCGCTCATGCGTCTGTAAAGAAACATAAACATAGTAGAAAGTCTAAGGAACATAAAAACCAAACAAAACCGAAGTGGTGCTGCTTGATCTCCAATGCTCCTCGCTTATCTCCTCTGTAAGCTTGCTGTAATGACGTCTTTTTGCCTCCTTTTAAGCCTCCTAAGTCGGTCCAATTGTTGCCCTAATTGCCCCACGAGTTCCCTTATGTTTTAAGTTAAGTTTACTTAAGTTTTGAGCAGTTTCGGGCCGCTACCCGCGCGTGTAGTGAGTGTACCCGCTCGGGTGCGGCTAGGGCAGTTCGTGCGCGTCCTGTGGTGCTGGAATGGTGCCCGATCGGGCATGGCATGTGTGCCCGCTCGGGCACAAGGCAAAATGGTCCTAAATGCTTGCCCGAGTCGTGCTAAATGGTCCACACAATTGGCCGTAGGTTTTGCCCGATCGTGCAAGGGTTGTGCCCGACCGGGTGAGGCTTTTCCATGCTCAATCTCGTCCCGTTTGTCCCGTGATGATCCCCAAAGTTGCTCCTTAGCTCCGTGCATGTTCCTTTAGCTCCAAAATAGTCCAAATACGCGTAAAAACCTGTAAGAACATGAAAAGCACGAAAGAAAGTAAAACGGATACGGAGTCATACGTAAAACATCACATATGTATAAAAAAACGTCTCCTAAATCGTGCAAGAAATACGTATGAAAACGAGATGATCAGCCGTGGAAAGGTGACCCCCGCAGAAATCATTGGAAAGCTTGTGAAGGCGAAGAATGCCGACGACCGGATGAGGTTGGCAACTTTGATGTTGTTGGCGCAAGTTATGGCTCACAAGCCTTCATCAGACAACTCTATCAACCATGATCTCATTGATATGTTTGATGATTTGGAATTTTGTGAAGGCTTTCCATGGGGGCGTTACATATTTGAGAAGATTGTGGATACTTGCTGCAAGCACGTTAGCGAGGAATCACCGAAACCAAAATCGTATTGTGGCAGTTTCATGATCCCACTAATGGTAAGTTGTATATATTATTCGAATAACTTGAATGTTTTCGTATTTTTTGCATTCTTATCATTTTGTTTAATGTTTCAGTTACTTCCATTCGGAACCATCATTAGATTGGGCGGAAAGGGATGGTATGTCGATGTTATAGATGCGGATCCATCATGCCCAAGAATGTGCAAGAAGATGGTTAAATCCAGTATTAACCTGAAGTATGCAGATGAGATAAGGCTGATCGGAGATTATAAGGTAACAATTACACAAGGGTCACAAAGGAAACAAGGGTCACAAAAGGGTAATAATGATTATTGTTTTGTTTTTTAGGATATTCGAAGTATTCTTCATGCTAAACACGAAGAGGAAGGTTTACTTTTTGATCTGGACGATTATGAGGGATGCCACGATCCCGATGTTCAGATATGGATGGAACATATTCGTAGAAATTCGAAGGGTATTTGTTGGGAGGACATCCGTCGACAAGAATTGCTGACACGAAAAGCAGTTCTTGGTGATCAAAAGAAGGGAAAAGGGAAGGGGATTAAGAGGAAAAAGAGCGTGGGCGAAAAAATAATAGAGATTGAAGACTCAAAAGATGAAGGAAGGGTAGGTGTTTCTGAAGCTGAGGAAGAAAGAGATGGTGATGCTAAAGCTGAAGCTGAAAGAGAAGGTGAGGATGAAGCTGAAGGAGAAGAAGGTGCAGTCTGTCTGACACTGGAGCAGAAACTAATGAAGGAAATAAAGAAGTCAGAGAAAAGAATCATCAACGCTGTAAGAGATCCTCTAAGGGATATCGGGTTTCCTTTGCCTAATCCAAAAGCACAGGCGGCAAATCCCAAAGGTGCTGAAAAGGCAAAATCAAAATCTACCGAGAAAGATATGAGCACCACAAACCAATCTTCCGACACTATTAGAGATGATGATTTTGAATTCCTTCGACGTTCATATCCAGTGTCAAGAAAAGAGCTGGTTGAGTCAGAGGCTCAAAATGACTCTGGAGATGGCTCAGAAGAGGATTTGGCAAACATTTCGAGATTAGTTGAAAATATCGCATATGCCGCCACCATTCCTCTAACTGAATACATTTATGGAGAGGTTATTGTATTCGTTGCTCCTGATGAAGTTCCACTAAGTATGTAATAATTAGTGAAAACGTTCATTTGAGTCAATTTCCATCGAGAGTCGGTATGGGTCGCAAAGGTCCGCTTATTCAACAGTTGTTGATTCAATAACAGGGAGACCCCGTTAGTAGCGGCGAGCGAGAGCGGATAATAATAAATAACTAAATAAAAAAAACTAATAAAAAAATTGATATCTAATATCAAAAAGTATTCTATGGAAATAGAGAATAATATATTCTAGAATATTACCTTGAATTGGTCAAAATACCCGGAATTTTGACTTTTCGTGGCGGATTAGATCCAGTCACCCTGGGCCTCTTGTGGACGCTTTCTTTCTTGTTTAGTCTGTGACTCAATTAGCGAAGAACCAACTAAAGAAGCCTTAATATTACTTGCTTCACGCGCTAGCTCTCTTTCTTTGATCAGGCCCTTGTCTAGTTCATTTTGTTCTCTCTGATTGGCACATGGAAGATCAACTGAAAGCATCATTCCATCCAAAGCGCTGCGCGCTAAGAAAGGTTGCTTCTGTCGGCCTTTTTGTGCAACAGTCCACCAATAGCGGAAGACAGTTGGAAAAGACACATAAGTCGCACGGTCGTATAAGTGACATGGTCGTATATGTCGAAGGGTCGCATAAGTCGATGGGTTGCTAGAGTCGCATGGGTCGCATATATCCCATGGGTCGCAAGGGTCGCATCAAGTAACGAACGATGATTCTAATGAATGAAGTAATTTTATGCAGATGCTCCAGCGGTTACTGTCGATGAAATCACCGACAAGGAAACTACAGTCGGTCCTTTCGAAGAGGTCGCCCCTAACGAGGTTCCTTCTGAGGAAACTACAGTCGATCTTGTCGATGAGGCCCCCTCTAAGGATAAGGAGGTTCCTTTTGAGGATACTATAATGGATCCTATTGAAGAGGTCCCTCTAAGGATAAGGAGGTTCCTTCCGAGGATACTACAGTGGATCCTATCGAAGAGGCCCCCTCTAAGGATAAGGAGGTTCCTTCCGAGGATGCTACAGTGGATCCTGTCAAAGAGGTCCCCTCTAAAGATAAGGAGGTTCCACTAAGTAAGTACGATATTTTGAGTCACAAAGGTCGCATTGGTCGTATGGGTTGAATGGGTCACAAAAGGTTGCATAGGTCGTAGGTCGCATAGGTCGCATAGGTCGCCATATGTTTAATGAAGTAAATTTTATGCAGGTGTTGGACCTTTATCGAAGGAGTCTGTGCCATATGTTGAACCTCCGCTGGTACCTAAACGAGTTTTAAGTCCATGGAAGGCATACGTTGAACCTCCGCCGGCGAAAAGAACAAGAACAGTGCGAGGGAGAGGGCGAGGGAAAGATGTTGGTGGAGTCCAAGAACCCGAAAAGAAGGTGGTTCAAGAACCCAAAAAAAAGGTGGTTCAAGAACCCGATAAAAAGGTGGTTGAAGAACCTTTGTTCTGGTGAAGGCCCAAGGGATTAGAAAAGGGCTCGATAACCCGAGAACCTTCGTTCATTGACGCAGGCGGTAAAAGGTTGACAGCTCTATATATGTTCCTAACGAAACCTGGACATGAGAGTTGGTGGAAATCTGATCTAGATATTCCCCAGAGGCCACAGTTTAAGGAGATTATATCAAAGCCCGACATATGGCTTGAAGATGATGTAAGTTTTTTTAAACCCGAAGTCACAGAGGTCATTTTGTGTCATAAGTGTTCATGTGTGTTAATTTTTCTTTTGCAGCAATTGGAGGAGACGTTGTTGGTGTAGTATTATCGCATGAAGACCTTCCCCGCGATATTTAAGAAACTTTACGTTTTTCCTATTTCTTTCATGCAGATCCTTAGGATATGGTCGTACGAGGATATGGACACTTTGCCGGAATTTCTTAGTGAATGTTTGAATGGCAAATATCCATTCAGAAGTACGGAACCAATGAGTGATTTCGAAGGCTTTGTCTCGGCTCTGAACATTCCATCGCTCAATAGTATATATGTAGGATGTCATTGGGTAGCCATCAAAGTGGATTTCAAAACCCGATGCATCACGGTATACGATTGCCAGTGGAGGATTAAGAAAACACATATCGACCGGTAATTGAGAAGCTAAGTAAAGTTGTCCCCAAGATGTTCATTCTCGGAGGGTTTCCTTCTTTGGCTTCTGGAGAAGATGAATGGAAATATGAGTATTATGAAGGTATGACACAGAACAAAACCTCGAATGACTATGGTGTTTACGCCTACAAATTCGTAGAAGCCTCGGTAATGAAAGCACGTAATGATTTGCACTGCATTTGCGACGAAAATGTTCATTCCATGCGTGAGAAGATTGCGGCTGAGGTATTTAGTAATGGAAAATGTATCCCTCCACCCTGAGATTAACTTGATATTCGGTACATTGTTATTTTTTTAGAACGGAAGATGTAAATATTGGTACATTGTTATTTTTTAATATTTGATACATTGTTATTTTTTTAAAATTTCTTCATAAAAATAAAAGGAGTCGCAGGGGTAAAAGGGTCATAGGGTCAAGGGTCGAACGGGTACAATGGCCCGAGAGTCGCAGGGATCCGAGGGTCGCAGAGGTACAAGGGTCGCAGAGGTACAAGGGTTGCAGAGGTACAAGGGTCGCAGAGGTACCCGTTCGACCCTTGACCTTGCGACCCTTGTATCTCTACGACCCTCGGACCCCTGCGACCCTTATTATTTACAAATAATATGAATAATTTATTATTTATTATTTACAAAAACAATTATTTAAAAATAATATGAATAATTTACTATTTATTATTTACATATACAATTATTTACAAATAATTGAATTATTTATTATTTATTATTTACAAATACATTATTTATAAATAATTGACTCAAATCTTCTCGACCCTTGTCCATATGCGACCCTTGGATCCGTGCGACCCATGTCCCTCTACGACCCTTGGACCCCTGACCCTTGTCCCTCTACGACCCTTAGACCCCGCGACCCTTGTCCGCTTTCGACCCTTGTCCATCCACGACCCTTGTTACAATAATAGTAAATACATAACAACAACGATACTAACAATAACACTTACTGTTCAATAATTGTAAAAAAACCAAACAAATACAAACTTGAAGTTCAAGTTCAAAGGAATGTTCTTGTTCAACAGAGGTTCAGAGCAATCAAAATACAATTGAAATCAAACTATGTTATTGTTAGGCTATCCTTGAGGGAAAAACTGAAGTAGTGGTGTTGGTCCATCGGAATACAGTTCGACTTCGAGGGTACAACTCTAGGTCAGTCCATGGTCGTGACAAAACTTTCTCCAACCCCTTCTGATGGTAGCGCCACCACGTGCCACGGGCCTTAGATATGCCTCCCACGGTAGTCTATATCCTATCGTCAGATATATCTTACATCGTATATGGCAAAGACCTCTCGATCTTGCAAACCCTATCGGAAGTGTCTGCGACATCCGTAGAAACAAATAAAAATTGTGAAAATCCTTACCCAAGTCGCGACATCACCCAAGTCCGTATTGAGGTCACTTACCAATGCGTCTACGGCCAGATTCGAATGAGTGACTGGTATCATCGTGATAATCCTCTGAGCAGGAGTAGCAACGGTGACGTGAAAGACCATGTCACCTTTCCACCCATGAGTGAATCTGGAGAAATCTTTCCACCCATGAGTGAATCTGGAGCCATCCAACTTAACTTCCCATGTTTTGTTAGACCCATTCCATTTAAGCGTTGTCGTGTTGTCATCCCTCATTTTCCCATAAATATAATCATCGAAGAAGATCTTCGGGATATCCTGTAACAAAAAATGAACAACAAAGTCAAATCTTTACATTCTCTACATGTAACATACCGACAGATGAACAAGATTACAATGTAGTTCTCCATATAGTGCCGAAAAATCTCTCTGAAAAAATGAGGGAAATGTGGCATTTTCGGGAAAAATTGATGGAAGATGATGAGAGTTAGAGAGAGAGAGAGTGTCTCGTTATTGTAAAAAAAGGAAATTAATGGAACATGACCTTGATATCGAATCGCCATTAGATAGAATTCGAAAAGACATGACTGCAGAACTACAAGGGTCGCAGACATTACGTTTTTTCAAATTTTTTCAATTTTGATGAAAAGTTCGGCGGGAATTTTGGTGACGGAATTTTTTGCGGTTCGCATAGGTCGCATATATACGAGCTTGACGGATTTACGGGTTAACAATGATAAAATGTCAAAAACCAATCAAAACAATACATTTACAATGTCAAACTAATTAATGCCAATTGAGGGTCGCATGGGTTGCACAGTCATATATAAGGATCAATAAAAGCAAAATCGACGAATTTACGGGTTTATAATGATAAAATGTCAACAACCAATCAAAACAATACATTTACAACGTCAAACTAGTTAATACCAATTGAGAGTCGCATGGGTCGCATGGGTTGCACGGTCACATATAAGGATCAATATATGCGAAATCGATGAACTTACGGGTTTATAATGATAAAATGTCAAAAACCAATCAAAACGATATATTTACAACGACAAACTAATTAATGCCAATTGAGGGTCGCATGGGTTGCTTGGTCGCATATATTGATTAATAGATGCGAACTCGACGAATTTACGAGGTTTATATGAATTCAACGAACTCGATGAGTCATATTTGTCCGCATAAGGTCGCATGGATCGGCTGAGTAGCACAAAGGGTCATATTGGATCACATGAGTCGGAGGAGTTCTAATTTAATCAAATTGAGGGTCGCATGGGTTGAATTATAAAGAAGAATTTATCGAATTATAATGATGAAAGTCACAAAAGGTTTAATCAAAATAATACAAATAATATAGTATTAAACAATCACTAACTAACAAACCTTTCTTTTTTTTGAAGTCGGCGTTGTCTCGGTTGTCACGTTCCAAACACTGTCAGTGATGCTGGCTTTTGAAGATGTGGTTTGTCTCGACGAAGAAGATGGAGTTTGTCTCGAAAAAAATGGGGTTTGTATCGATGATGAAGATGGGGTTTGTCTCGAGAAAGATGGGGCTTGTCTCGATGAAGAAGAATGGGTTTGTCTCGACGAAGATGGGGTACTTCCCCGAGCCTCTCTGGGACCAAGATAACGGTTCTCTTTAGGCCTTCCGCTTTGCCTTTTCTCAGCCAGCATAGGAGGTAGAACCGTAACTTCAGTAAATTGAGGAGGAACGTCCCAATCACTACAATCAGAAGCCGGATACACGATTTCTTGGTAAGCCGAACGCCATGTCTCCCGAAGGTAGAATTTTGAACATAGATCTGTTATCTTGTGACCTTTACCAACCTTATGTGCTGTCGCAATTGCGTGACTGCATGGATACTTATCCACATCAAACATTTTGCATTCACACGTTCTTTTTTGAAGACTCACTACAAATCTTCTACACATCTCATGTGTCACCTCATACTCATCACTCAGACTGTTCAATTCAATAACATCATACTTGGATGCCTGTCTAAACTGTTCATGTTACGTTTTCTCAATGTAAGGTGTTAACTTTTGAGAATCATCACCGGTAGCTGCTTCCAACCTATACCTATTGAACCATTCCACTGTCTTTCCCAAAACAATATCTAAAAGCCCTAAGATCGTAAACATTTTTTACTTCTTCAACGTTGAACTTATTGACTTGGGCTAATAGTGGTTAATAAGTTGTACCTTTCCCCTTAAATTTGCATCTTTCCCACTTAACGGGATCAAGTTACTCTTTTTCCAAATACTTTGCAACATTAGGATACTTTCAAAAAGGTCGCAAAGGTCAAAAATGGCCACAAAGGTCACAACAGCCCAAAGGTTACAGAGATACAAGGGTCGAAGGGGATGAAAGGGTCGAAGGGGTACAATGGTCATAGGGGTATACGGGTCGCAGGGGTACAAGGATCGTAGGGGCACAAGGGTCGCACGGGTCAAAGGGTCACAGGGCTCAAAGGGTCACAAAGGATACAAGGGTGGCATAGGTGCAAGGGTCGAAGAGGAGTCCAAGGGTGGCAGAGGTGCAAGGGTCGCAAAGGGTACAAGGGTCGCAGAGGTCACAATAGTCACAAAAGTCACAAAAGTCATTTTTGTACCTGGACTTCAAATCATTCAATAGCACTTCAAATTCGTTCTCTGTGTATGCTGCTGCACATTTGAAAAACATTTACGCCACAATATCACCCTTTGAAGTCTTTCTACCATGGCCTTTATTGGCGTAGCTCTTTTTATTTTGCGATACATGACGCACACGAAAACCATGATCAGCTTGTTTATACACTTGTTTGACTGCTTTGATCAAGCTTTTATGGCGATAAGATATCACACCGACATCACGTCCGTCCGGTATCACCTCTTTCAATCTTGACATAAACCACGTCCATGATTCGTGCTTCTCTCTGTCGACTATTCCCCATGCGATAGGATATTGGTGATGCCCACCATCTTGCGCGGTCGCCACAATCAATGCTCCCTTGTACACTCCTGTCAAAAATGTTGCATCCACAACAACCACTTTACGCATGTATTTCCATCCTCTTATAGCCGCTCCGATAGCCATAAAAAGGTATTTGAAACTTTTCCCATCACTGTCGAGCTGAAGATTTGTGACAGATGCGGGATTTCTATTTGTAAACATGTGCAACCACCCTGGAAGCCTCCTATAATGTTCAAATTCATCACCACGAATCTCCTTTTGAGCATTACATTTGCCTCTTAATGCCATCAAATACGATACATTGGCACCGTATTTTGCTTTTACACGAGCCATCAATTCGTTTGCTGGAGATGTTTCATAATTTCCGGCATATTCATCTTTTAAATAATCCTTAACCATTTACCACAATCGCGATTACAATCCACCCACGAAGAACGCGATGAAAATTGGAGATCCTTCTTCAATTTTTTCTTCCATTTTTTTTCTTTCTTCTTCCCTTTTCTTTTTTTCTTCCTCTCTCTCGGCGCAAGGCTGCCCTCTCTTCCTTCCATTAATTTTTCTTAAGTGTTTAAGCCCTAATTTTTTTATTAATAATATATATATATATATGTAGAGGTAAGTCGGTGATACTGACTTACCCTGTATTACGGGCATTACAATTCTCCCCCACTACAAAGGAATTCGTCCTCGAATTCTAGATCTCTGATTCTTACGTTAGCACTTGTACTCAGTGAATAGAAGAACCATACAACTCATCTCTAAACAACTCGGGATACTCATGTCTCATATCCTCTTCTAATTCCCATGTTGCTCATTCCACGCCATGATGTTCCCACACAACCTTTATCATCGAAATTTGCTTACGTCTCAATTGTTTCACTTGGTGATCCACAATGCGTATTGGACATTCTTTATACGTTAAGTCCTTACTCAAGGTTTTTGATGGCTCAAAAAGTATCTTCTCTGGTACTGATAGACACTTACGTAACAATGATACATGAAACACATCATGTATTCCCTCTAAAGATGAGGAAAGCTCCAACCGATAGGCCACTACTCTAATTCGCTCAATCACTTTAAACGGTGCTGTGAACCGTGTTGATAGCTTGTTCACTCGGCTCCCACCTGATCTCCCTCGCCTCGCTTGAATTCGCAAATACACCATATCTCCAATGTTAAACTCAACATCCTTCCTTTTTAGATCAGCATAACTCTTCTGACGATCTAAAACCGTCTTCATTTTCATCTTAACAATTCTTATCTTTTCCATGATCTCTTCGACAATCTCTGCTCCGAAGATAGATCTCTCCCCCACTTTAGTCCAGCACAAGGATGTATGACATGGTCGCCCGTATAAAGCTTCATATGGTGGCATCCCAATGCTAGCATGATAGCTATTGTTGTATGCAAACTCAACGAGTGGTAAATGATTCTCCCAACTACCAGGCCACTCCAACGCACGCCCGTAATATTGTATGCAAACTCAACGAGTGGTAAATGATTCTCCCAACTACCAGGCCACTCCAACGCACATGCCCGTAATAGATCCTCAAGCGTCCTTATAGTTCTCTCATATTATCCATCTGTCTGTGGATGATATGCGGTGCTCATGCGCAATTTGGTTCCTAACTCTTTTTGAAATGCCTGCCAAAGATGTGAGGTGAATCTCCCATCTCGATCTGACATGATGCTCGATGGAACCCCATGCAACTTCACAATTTGTGCAATATATATCCTTGCTAGCTGATTTACATCAAAAGTCTTCTTTAATTAGCATCCTTACCACTTTGCGTCCTTGGAAGGCCCATCACGAAATCCATGGTAATATGATCCCACTTCCATTCGGGGATTGGTAGACTTTGTAATTTCCCTCTTGGTACTTGTTGCTCCGCTTTAATTAATTGACATGTTGGACATTTTACTACCCATCAAGCAATGTCCTTCTTCATCCCTGGCCATTGATAAAGCTGGCGAACATTCCGATACATCTTCGTCGATCCTGGATGAATCGAAAACTTAGATTGATGAGCTTAACTAAAAATCTCTTCTCTTATCCCTAGATCCTTCGGTACACAAACTCGCCCACTAATCATCACTAGAACGTCTTCCCTGATCTGATACAACTTGTACCTCGGGTCTTACTGATTATTACGAATCTTCTATAACCTCTCATCGAATAATTGTGATGTACGAAATCTACTCAATAGACCAGCCTGATTTACGGCTTGCAAACCGACACTCTCGGACTCAATCTGCACTACCTCTAGTCTCAAAGCACTTATCTGGCTAATCAAATCCCCGAATTCTTTCATAGCCGAAACCTCAACTCTTTTACGGCTCAACGCATCTACAACAACATTTGCCTTCCGCAGATGGTACGCGATGTCCACCTCATAGTCTGCGACAAACTCCATCCACCTTCTCTAACGCAGATTCAACTCTGGTTGCGTAAATATGTACTTTAGATTCTTGTGGTCCGTAAAAATCTGTACCTTCTTCCCATAAAGATATGCCCTCCAAATCTTTAACGCGATGACCACAACTGCCATCTCTAAATCATGAGTTGGATAATTCTCTTCATGCTTACGTAACTACCTTGACGCATAAGCAATCACGTGATCTCCCTGCATAAGTACACATCCTAATCCCGTCTTTGACGCATCCGTGTAGACTATGTATGGAATTCCTGGTTGTGGTAAGGCTAACACTGGGGTTTTCGTTAGCTTCTCTTTTAGCTCCTTGAAGGACTTCTCACAATCTTCATTCCAAACAAAAGGTACATGTTTTCCCGTAAGTCTTGTCATTGGCTTTGCTAGACTAGAAAAGTTCATAACAAAACGTCGATAGTACCCTACTAATCCTAAAAAGCTCCTTATCTCTGTTGCATTTTTCGGTTGTTTCCAACTTACAATCGCTGACACCTTCTCAGGATCGACATAAACTCCTTCCTCTGATACGACATGTCCCGAAAATCCAACACGTCTATTCCAGAAACTACACTTTTTTCAACTTCGCAAACAATCGTTGTTCTCTGAGGCGCTCTAACACTAAGCGCAAATGTTCCTCGTGTTCCTCTGGCTCTTAGAGTAAACCAGAATTTCATCTATAAATACAATAACGAAACGATCCAAGTAGTCCCGAAACACATTGTTCATTAGCTTCATGAACGCAAAAGGGCATTAGTCAACCCAAATGGCATGACCGCAAATTCATAATGCCCATATCGAGTTCGAAATGCGGTCTTTCTAATATCACCTTCTGCAATTGGAATCTGATGATATCCCGATGCTAATTCTATCTTTGAGAACCAAGTTGCACCTCTCAACTAATCTAATAACTCATCGATCCTCGGTAGTGGATAACGATTTTCACAGTGACTCTATTTAGAGTCTATAATCAATGCACAATCTGAAACTCACATCTTTCTTCTTCACAAATAGGACTGGTGCACCCCATGGTGATGTACTCGGACGTACAAAACCTTTCTCAAGTAGCTCATTTAATTGCTTCTTCAACTCTGCCATTTCCGCTGGTGCCATTCGATATGGAGACTTTGATATTGGAGCCATATCCGGTTCTAGCTCAATCTCAAATGGATCCCCTCGCGTTGGTGGTAAGCCCTACAGTTCTCTGAAAACATCTACAAACTCTCGTGCTACAGGAATCTCGACTTGCACAGATGGACCTTCTTCTTCTACCAATATGGTAGCAAGATATATATCACACCCTTGATCTAGTAATCGTTCCATACGCAACGCTGAGATGATGTGAATCCCTTGACCTGATCGAATTCCTTGATACTTAAGCTCCTTGCCACTCTTCTGGCATCGTACTTGACCGCGACGACAATCCATCACAGCTCGATGTCTTGACAACCAATCCATTCCAAGATCACATCATAGCATTCCATCGGAATGATGATCAGCTCTGCAGCTAGTTCTTCTCCTTCTATCACCACGGGTACCTCCTTGACAACCCCTTGAGATTCTGAAATCTGACCTCCAGGAGTATGCACTCGGACAATACTCGTTCATCCTCAGGTTGATCAACTAATTTATTAGCCATCGATAGACTCACAAAACTATGTGTCGCACCGGTGTCAAATAACACATGAGTACACATGCCCCCCACGAATACTGATCCTACATAATACGAATATTTTAAAGAATCTACTTCTTAATTCTCTCACGGAACTCATCTCGACATAGGCAATCATTATATGTAAGGCATATACACATAATATAAAAATATGACATACCAGCGATAGGTTGAGTGTCTCCTTCTTGGCCCTCACGTTCATTATCATAACCTCCCATGGCATATCCCATGGTTGGTACAGCCCTACGTTTCGATGCATGCTCTTCAGGCTTCCTAGTTCTAACCTGTGGTGTTAGACCCATTGTTTGTGGTGGTGGTGGCCTTGGCCTCGGACAATCCTTCAGAAAATGATCCATACTACCACAGCGGAAACATCCGTCGAATTGTCCTCGCCTCATAGTTCCTCCCACTGGCTGGGGGCAATCACGAAACTGATGCTCTAAACTTCCACATCGGAAGAATTCTACTCGCTTATCAAATCTTTGGCATGCCCCTACATGCTCACGTCCACAACGAGGACATGGGTACCTCGATGTTGATACGACAGGACGTATCGGAACTGCTTTCCTCTGATCTGATCTTCCCCGAATCTGTTGGACAACTTGTTTCCCCTTGGCATCCGAAGACTTCAAGATGCCCTCCTCGATGAGTCCCTTCTCTATCAACTAGCATTCTGAACTAGTTCAGACAATGATCCATGCTTGATTATCTCAATCCTGCGTCTGATCTCTGGTCGTAGTCCTTGCAAAAATTTGTTGACCTTGAGAACTTCTGAGGTTATTGATTTAGCCCCAAATCGTGATAACTCCAAATAAGTCTCATAATACTGAGCAACAGTACGGTCACCTTGTGTGTGGTATATATTTCAACTCAAAAAGTTGTTTGAACTCATCCCAAGAAAACACATGATCAGGACGTTCCCTCTGAATCTCTTCCCACCAAAACACCGCTTCTCCCTCCAAATAGTGGAGCGCAATATCAATCTTAAACTCAAATGGACATCTAGATGATCGAAAATTCCGCTCTAATCGAAACATCCACTCCTCCGCCTTCATGGGAGGTATCGCACCGCCACGAAATGACGTTGTACCCCATTTAGCCATGTGACCCATGACATAGAAATACCCCGACGTCTCCGCATGCCTCTGATTAAACACTGGAGGAGGCATTGGTGGTGATGGCAACGGTACTTGCGGCGGAGCAGGTGGCTGTACTAGTGGTGTTGTTGGTGCCTGCACCGGTACTTGTGGTGTCACCGAACTCTCATCTTGTTCATGTTGTCGACTTTCTGCTAATAGCTCTCTCAACATTTCTCTCATGACATCTCTATCTATTCCACTTCGCAATCTCCGTTTAGATGATTTAGACTGCGTACGGCTAGTGGAACGAGAGCCTCCACTCATTCCGCGACCAAGAGCTCTAGTAATCATCCTCCTCTGTAGTGTGTCCTACACACAATTAACTCTTATTAGTTTTCACAGCTCTAAACCCACTAGACATTAAAGGACATGTGTGCTACGGTCTCGTGGCTTTATTAAAACATTTCGCAAAACATTTGAAATCCAGTGAAAACGATAAAAACGAAAATCACAACCAGAGCTTTGATACCAATTTGTAACACCCCCATCCCGGAACAACCTCGGGACTAGGAGTGTCCACCATCATCTTCAAGAGGTGGTTACACATGTCATCGCTCAAACGCATTTATAAAATAAATATAAATGATTTATTCCGAAATAAGAGTGGTCCGGACCAAATAGCAAAACAAATATGTAAATATCATAGTCTCGATAAATAAAATAAATACGAAATACAAAATAAAACTCATCGAGACCTCGTGCACGCCTCTCCCATCAGTCCGTTGTGAACCTTCATGTTGCTGCTCAACCTCATTATTTTTTCTCCTCGACATATCATGTCCATCCACCACAGCCCAAAAATTGGATGAGTACGAAATACGCACTCAGTAAGATCAATACGGGTACATACTCTGTGCCATGTATTCTCCTGCTCGAACTAAATATCATAAAATAACATATATCCAAAGTCTAAACTAAAGATATACAAATCACTCTACCCAATCCGACTGAGTATCCAAAATCTAAGACTAGTACCACACTGGATCATAACACACAGAGTCCACATGACTCTAGCTCAGGTATACGCTCGCAAAGTCCAAAGGACCCTAGCACACTGAAAATCTCGCAACGTCACAACGTACTCCAGCTATGAGTACAATACACTGAAAATCTCGAAAGGTCACAACGTACCCCAACTATCATTACACACTGAAAATCTCGCTAGGTCACAACATACCCCAACTATCAGTACCATACAGTGCTCCGTCGCTCGAAAGGTTACCACAACCCCAACACGGTACGACGCTGGCAGATCCATTGATCTCACTAACTCGACGCTCCGTCGTCGCAAGGTTACCACAACCCCAGCACGGTATGACGCCGACCCCGATCCAAGTGTCGCAATACTTACGTCATCGACTCGATATTCCTCACGTGACAACTCTCACCGACGCGATCGCACACGCCTTCTTTCGATGATTCGAGTGTGAAATCACCCGATCGAGCACACTAACAAGATATTCACTCGATTTGAACACCGAACTCAAATATCGACGTTCTCCAACCCCAACACTTGGTCGCACGTCAATTCTCTAGATCATCTCTAATCACTTATACAGCTCATATACTTATCATAAATTCTCCTACGACAATTTAGGGTTTTAATCCAATTGCACTTGTAACGTCTCATTTTTCCCATTATAATCCTTTAAATTCTATTGTGATCATGCCTCATTTTAAAAATATAATCTCTTCCATAAATCGATCAAAAATCCGAAATTAGGATGGAGAAAATCATCACATTCCCGACGATTTGACGATTCTGGCTAATATTGCTAGCAGCAACACCGACCAATTTTTCCCTGTTTTAGATCCATTCAATTCCATAAATTTCCATAATATAAATATTCGAATTAAGTGAATAATCACAACGAATCATTTAGAGATTTACCACAATCGCGATTACAATCCACCCACAAAAAACGCGATGAAAATTGGAGATCCTTTTTCAATTTTTTCTTCTTTTTTTTCTTTCTTCTTCTCTTTTCTTTTTTTTCTTCCTCTCTCTCGGCGCAAGGCTGCCCTCTTTTCCTTCCTTTAATTTTTCTTAAGTGTTCAAACTTTAATTTTTTCTTAAGTGTTATTAATAATATATATATAT
>CM071874.1:23111309-23130228 GCA_036759665.1 Gynandropsis gynandra
ACTTAATCTACAACTTAGCAGGTCCGGATTCGTTCCTTAACCTTCCAGCAAGGTTCGAGATCCTATGTCGCTGAGCGGTCAGCACTAGCGTAAGAATGATAATACTAAGTGTAGAACCGTAAATCAAGAATAAATGAATAGAACTAAGCATTAACGCAAGTCATCGTTCATACAATACAATTCCGATATCCCTACCCGCAGTAGGGACTCTACTCACTCATGGAAGATGTAAAAGAGGAAGATAACAAAGTCCTATACATGATAAACTCTAAGGAACTCGATGCCTCGACCTTCCTTATTGTGTTACCGGTGCAAGGATTGATGCTTCTCTTCTTCTCGAGCCTTCCCAGATGTTTTTCCAGCCTTTCCTTGCCCTGTTCGTCGCCCTCTTTGCCCTAGATCTATTCTGTTCCTTAAATCCGCTCGTTTGAAAGTTAGATCTAGGTTGTTGCATATTACACGACCCGCTCGGGCACAGGTGTTACCCGGTCGTGCAGAGGCACGCCCGGTCGTGTTGCTTCATAGTGCCCGATCGGGTGGATGTCACCCGATCGCTTGGTTGAGCGGCCCGAGTCGTGTAAACTTTTGGGGAAAACTGGATGATCAACGCCCGAGCGAGTATTCTTCTTGCGCCCGATCGGGTAAGGCTACCCGATCTCATTGCCTTTGTGCCCAGGTCGTGCTGGGTGTGCGGATAAAACCCCGTAGGTTTTACCCGAGCGGGTGGATGAATAGTGCCCGATTGGGCACCCTTGTCTCCTTGTAACTTCTCTTTTCCGCTCGTTGCTCGGGTGTTCCTTTGGGTTCTGGAGCTCGTTCTTGGCTCTGAGTAGATATGTCTTCAATTCAGGTGGTCTTGAACAGGAATCCTTCATTTTATGCTCATTTAGGCCTTGTCGCCTAAAAACCTGAAAACCAACAAAACGGGTGTGTGAAGCTCGAAATCATATTGGATAAGTAAATGTACACATAGAATATAAGCGAAAATGACTCTAAAACTTATCCTAATATTGATACACTTTCAGTGTTATCAATATTCATTCCCTTGTGAGCCTTGTGACCCTTGTGACCTTTGGGACCTTTGTTATTGGTATGTGTTTCGCTATTCATTCTCTTGTGAACCTTGTGACCTCTGTAACCCTTGCGACCCTTGCAACATATGCAACCCTTGTGACCCATGTGACCGTTACGATATATGTGACCCTTGCGACATATGTGACCCTTGTGATCCTTGTGACCCTTGTAATCCTTGTGACCTTGTGACCCTTCTGGGTTGCACACACGTTGTACCCTTGTGACCTTTATTATCGGTATGTGTTTCGGTATTCATTCCCTTGTGAGCCTTGTGACCTTAGGGACCTTTGCTATTGGTATGTGTTTCGGTATTCATTCTCTTGTGACCGTTGTGACCTTTGTAACCCTTGCAACCCTTGCAACATATACGACCTTTGCGACCCATGTGACCATTACGACATATGTGACCCTTGCGACATATGCGACCTTTGTGATCCTTGTGACCCTTGTGATCCTTGTGACCTTGTGACCCTTCTGGGTTGCACACATGTTGTACCCTTGTGACCCTTGTGACCTTTATGACCGACCATTGTGACCATTGTGACAATTGTTATTATTATTGTTATTTTTGTTGTACATACGTTGTACACTTAAAAGATATGAATCAAATTAAAAAATATATATATGAATCAATTTCAAGTATGTGATGATGGGAGGTGTTGGTCTTGGGGTAATTTTGGCATCATAAATGTCAAGGAACTTGTCCTCCCTTCCCGATAGAATGGCTTCTAAGTATTTGAAAGAGAAAACACCACAGTCATTCATGGTTTTGTTTTGTGATAGACCTTCATAATACTCATAATGCCATATATCTTCTCCATAAGTCAAGGAATGAAACCTCCGACTTGCAACATCTTGGGCAAAGTTCTTCTTATAATCTCCATCACCACATTGATATGCGTCTCTTTCAACTTTTTTTGGCACTCATATACTATGATGCATCGGCTATTCAAATCCACTTTAATGGCTACCCAATGACAAGGCATATATCAATTTGTAGGTGATGGAATGTTTAGAATCGAGAGCAAGCCATCGTAATTTGACATTGTCTTTGACGTGTCTCTCAATGCATATGTACCTTCAAAATAGTCATTAAGAACATCTGGTAATTCTTCTATGCCCTCGTCCATCCACATCGTGGTGACTGCATGAAAGTAATATCATAAACGTAATAATTCTTTAACCCATATTGAAATGGATATTTCCGGATGTGGTTATGCAGCTCTAACAATGTCTCATCCAATTGTTGCAAAAACATTAACACACATGAATAATTATGAACTAAAATGATCTGAAATTTGTGACTTTCGTGACTTAGGTTAAAAAAACATACATCATCTTCAAGTCATACGCCATCCTTTAGTATTATCTCCCAAACCTCTGATCCCGAGAGACAACCTATTTCAGAATTCCACCAAAGCGCTTGGCAAGGTTTCATCAAAAATTTATCTAGACTAGTCAACTGGAACTACTATCATCAATGAACGAAAGAGTTTGGAATATCTTGCATGTACTAATCCCTTGGGCTTTCAAACAAAATTACAACTCTCTTCAGCATCTGCAATTTCTTGAACCACCTTTTCTGTGGGTTCTTAAGCATATGCAGGTTCTTGAAACACCTCTTCTATGGGTTCTTCAGCATCTGCAGGTTCTTGAACCACCTATTCTGTGGGTTCTTCAGCGTCTACAGGTTCTTGAACCATATTTTTTACGGGTTTTTATGTAGTAACAGCTTTATCTACACCTCTCCCTCGCTCCTGCCCTTTCCCTCTCCCCTTCCTCTCACTGCCCTTGTTGTTGGTCCACCCCCTGTTTTGTTTTCCAAGTGTTTTTTGTCTTTTCGTCGGTGGCTCAGTCGATAGAGGTTTAACATATGGATTTTTTCTTTCCTTCGATGGTTTTAGATTGTGTTTAATTACAAATTGACCATCATACTCATCCGATAAAGCTTTGACATCTACATAAAAATGCCTTCATTCATTAGACTCATCATTTTAACATTGATGACCTTTTTGACCTTTGCGACCTTTGCAACCCATGCGACCTTTGGAGATTTGTGACCCTTGCGACCCATGCGACCTTTGTGACCATTGTTATCCTTGCAGCCCATGCGACCTTTGTGAACTTTGTGACCCTTGTGACTAAAGTGGCCTTTCTGACTCAATATTAATTACTTGGTTGAACTTTGACATGAACATCTGCATTAACCTCGTCAACTGAAACTTTTGGAGTTTCCTCAGCACCAAGATCAGCGGCAACCTCTTCGATAGGAACCACTGGAGTATCCTCTCCAATAAACTTGTCAGGAACACAAACACAAGCATTAGGAGCAACCACTGGAGGAACCTCTTTAGGAATGTATTCAAGCAGAGGAATGCAATTTTTTCAACTAATGTTGAAATGTTTGGCACCTCCTCTTTTGAGCCATCTTGAGATTCATTTTCAATCTCTGACTCTATCGACTCTTCTCTTGATACCAGATATCGACGGTGATGGAATTCAAAATCATCATCTCTCAAAGTGGCATAATATTTGTCTCTGATGCTTGTATCTTTCTAGGCAGCCTTTGATTTTACCTCCTTTCGGCCTTTAGTCTTTTCTGCCTTATCAGCACCTTTGGGATTTATCGTCTTTGATTTTGAATTATGCAAATCAAGCATGACGTCCCTTAGAAGGTCTCTTACGGTGTTGATAATTCTTTTCTCTGACTTTTTTATTTCTTTCATTAACCTTTGGTCCAGTGTCCGAGGGATTGTCGTTTCTTCTCCTTTTGTTTCAGTCTCTTCTTCAGCTTCAGCTTCAGCATCACCTTCTTATTCTTCTTCATCAGCTTCAACCTCTACAAATCCTTCATCTTCATCAGCTTCAGATATGGGTGGAACATCTACAACCTCTATTGTTTTCACCATTGCTCTTCTTCCTCTTACTCCCCTTCTCTTTCTCCTTCTATTTCTCATCAAGAGCTGCTTTTCACGCCAGCGGTTTGAGCTTACGAATGTTCTCAATCAAATACCCTTTGGATTTCTTATTTGATGTTCCATCCATATCTGAACATCTAGATCATTGCATCCCTCATGATACTGCATATGACAAAGCAAAGCTTCCTCATCGCTTTAGCATGAAGAATAATTCAAATTTCCTGTAAAAACAACAAATAACCATTGTGACCATTGTGACCCTTATGATCTTTTGAACCTTGTGACCATTATGACCCTTGTGTAATTGTTATATTGAAACCTCCGATCTACTTGATCATGTGTACATACTTCGGGTTCAAATCGGATTTAACCCGTTCCTTGATCATCCTTGGGCATGATGGATCGGCATCCATAACATCAGCGTACCATCCGTTTTTCCTAAACTATTGATGGTTTTGAATGGAAATAACTGAAACATTATAACAAAATGATAAGATCACAAAAGTATGAAAATATGCATGTTATTCTAATAATATATATAACTTACCATGATTGGGATCATGAAACCATCACAATGCCATTTTTGTTTTGGTGATTCCTCGTTAACGTGCTTGTGTCAAGTATGCACAATCTTCTCAAAAGTTTAAAGCCCCCATGGAAAACCTTCTCAAAATTCCAAGTCATCAACCAGGTTAATCAGATCATGGTTGATAGAATCGTCTGATGAAAGCTTGTGATCCAGAACTTGCCACAACACCATCAAAGTTGCAACCTCTTTTGGTCGGTGGAATTCTTCGCTTTCATTACTTTTTCACTAACTTGTGTGAGGATCACCTTTCTACGGCTGAAATTCTCCAATCTGAATGTATCAAACCTTTTGTACTCCCATTCTCCGAGATAGGATCCTCATTCAATCTAGTAATTAGTGCATGATGTACTATAAAGTGCTGGATGGGAACACCGTTTACCACAAACCACAACTCCTTATTTTCCGGTAAAATATCTTAGTGATTTAATTGGATATATGAAAAAATAAAGAGTAAATGGACACAACATTTGGTGGAGTTTTAAAACTCCAAAGGATTTTCTATTCGATTCAATCGATTTACCAGGTACACCCGGATACAGACTCAGACTCACCCTGAGCCTCTACCCGCCTTGAATCCGAATTCTAAATCTCGAGCTTCACACACGCATGTATGACAGCCTAAGGCTATTCTCACAATAACCTTACAGAATGAATCACAAGCCACTCCCCCTACAAATTCCTAGATGCACACTCTATGATTTGTGTAAGCAAAAACACTTCGCAAAGTGTATACGAAACTCTAATTTAGTTTCACGGTTTTTGGCTCCACTTCTCTCTTATTGATGCACTCTCAAATCAGATGGAGAAGTCTCTCAATTGTTAAATTGGTCCAGCACTCCTTAAATAGATCTCCTTGATGTGTTTGTTCCAATTTTGTGCTCCTTGTTTTTCTCCAACAACTTCCATGTTTTTAGCTCCTTGATTTTCTCTAACACATTCCATGTTTTTAGCTTCTTTGACTTAACCAATTTTGACCTATTCAAATATGAAATTTCAGCAATCAAAATAAGATCAAAATACTCTAACAATATGCATTTGAACCTTCGTCAAGATGGAGTCACATGGGTAATGGAATATATGCCTAAATTGTGACTCCTTGTTGAAGTAACGCATTTAACATTCCTTTCAACTTCTTTATTGTTTCGAAAGGATAACACTTGGTGGAAATATATGGCATTCTATCCATGTGCTTGAATGGATAGAGAAACTTTGGCTTTGGGGGCACCTGCAACATGACCAATTAAGAATACATTAGACTTCTACCGACTCAAGCGATCCTTGCGACTCAAGCGACCCTTGAGACCCAATGAGTCGCTTGAGCCGAAGAGGGTCATGAGTCTCAAGCGACTCATTGAGACTCCTGACCCTCTTTGGCTCAAGCAACTCACTGAGACTCTTGACCTTCTTCGAATCAAGTGCCTCACTTTGACTCATGACCCTCTTCGACTCAAGCGACTCACTGAGACTCTTGACCCTCTTCGACTCAAGTGCCTCATTGAGACTCGTTACCCTCTTTGACTCAATCGACTCATTGAGACTGACACCCATTTGAAATCAACAAGAAAATTTGCTTTCAACAACCGAATCCTGAATGTATTGCATCGGCAATGTAAAACCCTAGAAATCGATCCACTCACAGATACCAATGAAGATTCACTGGTGCTCTCTTCTCCATTACTGATCCTTGTCATTTCTTTGTTTCTTTCTCACTTCAAAATTTTGTTTCTCTCAACTTCACAATGTCCTTCTTCCTCACTTCGAACTCGATCCTTACTCTCAATTTCGAAATCGCCTCTCGTTCCTTGCTCTTAACTTCGAAATAGGTTTCGTTTCAAAATTTTGCCAAACAGTGTGTATTTTGACGTGCAAAAAATAAGGGTACAATTGTCTTTTCTCCAATTTTTTTCTTTTTAATCCTTAGAGTTTTTAGGGTACACGTGAAGTAAGGATGCCACAAACGTTGTACAACACGTTGTACCATGGTCAATGTACAACGTCTGTTGTACCATGTTGTACAAGCACATTGTACCACAAAAAATTTGTACAACATTCGTGAAAAAATAAAAAAAAAAGATGAGAGGAAGAAATAAAAAAGAGGAAGAAATCAAAATGGTATATGCCTCCGAAAAAACCTTTTTAGTTTGGTTCATTGGAATTTTAAAAAACTCTAATTCTCGAGTTTCCCCGAATTCTGATTTCAACCACCAAGTTTTCATTGACAAACTTTGTGACACGATTCGGGATCTTCGTGTCGTACTTAATCAAGTTCAGTGGTTGCATGCCCTTGCTAGAGCATGCTTGAGAAGTTTGAGCTTTCTCTCCATGTGCCTTCTCGTCAGCTGCCTTTTCTACAACATCATCTTCACCAAAGGAACCATTCTTTGTGTGTTTCCTTGTGGTGTATGGCATGACCCCTCTTCTGCTTCTTCTTTTTCTTTTTCTTCTTCTTGACCGTCATCATAAAGATTTAATTCAGGTCATACCTCTTTTGGACATTCTTTATGATGCAAACTTTAATATTCTTAAGACACCCTTCAAATTTGTTGAAACGTTTTCAAAAGTATTGAGACGTCATTCAAAAAGGTATTTAGATATACTTTGACTTCTTCTTTAACAATGTTGAGACGTCTTTCAAAGGTATTTAGATATCCTTTGATTTCTTCTTCAACAGAATTCAGACATCCTTCAACATTGTTAAAACGTTCTTCAAAACTATTGATATGTCCTTTTACGTCTTCAACACTTTTAAGACCTTCTTCAACACTATTGATACGATCTTCAACACTTTCAAACAACCATTGAATTGTTCCATAACCCTCACATATCAGCTTCAAACAAGTCATCTTCGGATCGCGAGGGAGTTTGTTGAGGCATCCTGGATTGTGGGGACAAGAATCGAGGTGTTTCATACGATGTCCTCCTCGACTACAATCATTCAGATACATTGGGAAGTCTTTAATGCTTCTCACCGCCATTTCTTCATCGTAGAGGATTTGAAAAAAAAAACAATAACACATCTACTTATCTTGGACATCTAGTCATCCACAACTAGATCAGCTTCGTCTGGCTCGAGAATATCATGTACATAACCTCGGATTCAGTGTGGATGATAATAGTGTTGATTTCCTGAAAGTGAAAAAGGAAGAAGAATTGTTAGTGTGGTACGTGTACAAGGTGTGGTACAACGTGTGACCGGTACAATGTGCTTGTGTGGTACAACGTGTACAAAGTGTGGTACAATGTGTGTATGTGGTATAATGTGTGTGGAACCACATGCACACGTTGTACCATAGGCACACGTTGTACCATAGAAGAAAATTGTACCACACCTCGTACATGTTATGAAAATTGTACCACACCTCGTAAATTGACCGGTACAACGTGTACAAGGAGTGGTACAACGTGCTTGTTTAGTACAATGTGTGTTTGTGGTACAACGTGTGACTATGGTACCACAGTCACATGTTGTACCACAGGCTCACATTGTACCATACCTCGTACATGTTGTGCCACATGTTGTATCACAACGTTGTACACGTTATACAACTAACGTTGCTAGAATTTTGAAATTGATAACCATTAGACTATCCTTTCTATCCCCAATTTCTTCATTCAAATCATGCAATTCGTATCCACGCATATTTTTTAGGTTTGTACTTCGACTTGCACACCTTTGGACATTCGTAGAATTCAGCATTCTCCCTAGGTTTGAGGAAAATATCTTTTAGTATGGGAACACTCTTATATATAAGAATTTGTTAACAACTTTAGACACAAATTAATAAACTAATCCTTAGTACAATTCATTAAATTAAACGAAATTCGCACTTACCTTCAAGGGAAAAATAAAACAAGGAAATGTCGACGTTTTCTCCACTTCTCCTCAAAAATTATGGATCATGTGCTTAATCTCACAGAGAACCTTATGAAACGTGAACCTTCTCCATGGAAAATTGGTGCAAGTTTTCAGGTCATTAACAATTTGCACTAAGAAATTATCAATGGGGATATTGAATTTATTCTTTCCTCCAATGGTTATGTCTAAAAAGTATAATATGGCCATCTTCAACTCGCCTTCAGATATTGATAGTGAAAACATCATGTTCTTCACGTCGCTTGTGGTGATTAAGCGTTTCTAGGCCAATACCTATCCTTCAACCCATTGCCACCAAGATGTAACCATTTTGATGGATATTCGTGACAATTGAGCCCACTTATCACGTTGTGCTTTATCAGTGAATATCGCATAGGCACACCATTCAGCACGAACCAAAACTCGTTTGTCTTTGTTGTCCTTGTAGAGCAAAGAAACGGCGTCCAAAACCCAACAGTTTTATTTTGCTTCATCCTCTCCATATGGAATAAATGCTTAAATTAAGAATTTTGCACAAAACATTCCAATTCTTTAGGGTGCAAGGCTTCTTACAGTTCTGAAATGTTCTTGAACACAGAGCACTTTGTTGCAATTTTACAAGATTTCAAAAACTTGCTAGAATGGAAATAGAATTATTTTGGATCCATTGGTGTGCATTGCCAACCAATAGGAAAAAAAGAAATGTTTAGTACTGTAACAAATTAAAAAAAGCTTGAAAAAACTTGTACAACGTGTGTGTATGGTACAATGTGTACAAGATGTGGTATAACGTCTAATTGTGGTACAATGTGCGACTGTAGTACAACGTGTGACTTGGATACAACGCGTGAGTGTGGTAAAATGTGTGATTGGGGTACAACGTATGATTACGGTACAACGTGTGATTGTAGTACAACGTGTGACTGTGGTACAATGTGTGCGTCGGACAACCTGGGTGACACAAAATTGACCACCACCATGGTACAATGTGTGAAAACGGGGAATACTTAAGCATACATCATGTCATCTCCATTAACGTCCAGTTTCTCCTTTCTACAACCCCATTGTGTTCGGGTGTATATGCCACACTTAGCTCCCTTAGGATCCCCTTCTCAGCCAAATATTCTGAGAATTCCTTAGAGTGAAACCTTTTCCCCCTATCAGATCTAAGCTTCTTAATCTTCTTGTCCATCTGATTCTCAACTTGACTCGCAAATTTTCTGAATATTGTGAAGACATCATACTTGAGTCTTAAGAAATATACCGAAGACATGTGGGAGTAATCATCTGCAAAGGTCAACATATATATACTCTCATCCAATGAGGGTGTGTCAATTGATCCACACAGGTCTGTGTGTATCAAACCTAGAACTTGTTTTGCCTTGTACTCCGAACTCTTTGGTATTTCCTGTTTGTGTTGCTTGCCTTTTGCATAAGCTTCACAGACCTCCTTCACCACCGTAATTTATGGTAAACCATTCACCATGTTATCTTTTTGCAGCTTCTCCAATTTGTGCATACCCGTATGACCTAGTCGTTTATGCCATAGGTCAGATACACCAAGTTTCTCTTCAGCTACTTTTGCTTCTTCCTCGGCTATCCTCCATTTGAGAGGATATGCCTTCTTGACCATAGGAACTTCTATGATCTTTGCACCAGCTTTCTCTTTTATCAAACACTTGTCTTCGGTGAAGACAACTTCATACCCATTTCGAACCATTTGTGGCACACTTAGTAGGTTTTTGTCCAACTCCGGCACTAAGAAAACATCATTAATTGTTTTAACACCCTTCTTTGTGTAAACTTGTATGCTTCCTTTACGGTAGTAGTTAAAAATTTTTCATTTCCAACCTTAATAGGTACTCTAAAGTACATATCTAGCGTTGTGAAATAATTCTTGCTTGGCCATATGATTTATTGCACCGCAATCAACTAGCCACACATCATCTTTAAAAACTTGATGCGTTAAGTGTGTTGTCGTAAATAATAAGTTTTCTTCTTCTTCTTTTTTATTTACTTGTGTTTGGTTTTAAGTAGGTCTCTTGTTTCTGCACTCACGAGAAACATGGCCTAGCTTGCCGCATGTTTAGCACTCCTTCTTGCTTTTGTTATGTCTGCTTTGATCACGTATGTCTTAGGTTAGCTTGTTTCTGAAGAAACACCGGGTCTCTACGTGATTATCCTTTTTACATATACTGCACGCCTTCTTTCCTTTAGACTTTTGTAATCTGATTTCCAAAGGGTTTCATACTCGACTCATGTCTATTTTTGTTGACCTTGAGTCCCTTGACTTTGCTTGAAATGCTCCTTCCAGGCTACCCCCATGCCTATCGTCTAATCTCGATTCTTGAGATTGTAAGGATATGACCAACTCTCCTACGTGAGTGTTGTAAGATCCTTGGTCTGCTCTATTACCCCAACGTATGTGTCGAACCTTTCTTGTAATGAACACAGAATTTTTGAGACTAGAGTATCTTCTCTGATCTCATCTCCAAACGCCTTCATTTTGTTGCCTGATTATGTGACCTTATTTGCAAAATCTTTAATGCTTTCCTTCTCACATTTCCTCAAGGTGTAGTAGCTTGTCCTCAACCTTTGGAGTTTTATCATGGGTCTCCTTGGAATCTCTCCTTGAGTAGATCCTCGAAGGACTCACACACAGATAGGTGAGCTGCGAAAATGTCGGCTGTTACTGCGTTATATAGCAGTTGTAAAGCCATTTGATCTTTAGCTTCTGTCTCCTCCCAAAGTTGTATAGCTTTCTGCAACTCCTCCTCCAAAGGTACTGCCCCCATCACGGGCTTCTTGGGTAGTCCTTTTGTGACTACCTTCCACAGTTGCTTTGATCTCAACAAAGCCTTCATCTTTATCGCCCAAAGGTTGTAACTTTTACCGTCGAAAATAGGAATAAGAGGTGTAGTCTGCATGATGTTGTTGTTTGTTGTTTGTGCTGATTTTCTTGTGTTGTTTGTTGTGCTAAACTTTGTGCTGGTTGTGTTGCTTGTGCTCCCTCTCGGTCCTTAGAACCAGAAGGCTCTAATACCAATTGTTTTCTTTATTATGCTCATGAAACTAATTTGTGATTTTCATGAGCATCTTCATACCCTTCTATCTATTGTGCAAACTGAAAATAAACGATGCATTTATGCTTGAGTTGTGGTTGTATGATTATGGTTGTGAAAGTGTTTTAGGTTTCTGATGTTTTTGGTGAGTTTCTGCAATGATGTTGCTAATGAGTATGATGCAGTTCACACCCTCCAACTTAGCATATAATATCAAAATTATAAAAGAGAGTTTGTTATCCCATACAAACTCTTCCACATGTTCAGTTCTACATGTTCTAAAAAAGACATAAAACATAGTTCTTGACTTTTATGACTCTGTTGCAAATGTTTGCCCGAAATCACCATTTTTCCATTGTCTCTCTTGCCTTCTGGCCTCTATTTTTCACTTGTGCATGGGCTTGGGGTTGATTGTGGGATTGTTGCATCGCTGGGCCTCCGTTTTGTTGCTGCATTGATGGGCTTCGGTTATGTTGTTGCGCTGCTAGGCTGACACGCTGTTGGGCTAATGTGTTGCTGGGCTTCAGACGAAAACACGGCCCATCCGAAGGATTCTTCCTCAGGCTTCTTGAGTACTCAACTCCAGAAGCTTCCTCAGGTTCTCGACATTGTTCCTTCTTCTCCATGTCGCACCTGTGCCCGACAGGCTCTTCAATTCTCCCGGTGTCAAGGGATGGATAATGTTTGTCAGATGCGCGAAATCTCTACCATCAGTGGAAGAGAAACAAACATATGTTCTCTTTGGTTTTCTCCGGCATTCTATTGGTTTTCTCCGGCATTCTATTGCTACACCATGGTAATGTCCTAACGGTTTTGTGTATTATACCATAGATATGCATCGTTATGGAATTTTTTGAGGGTTCTGTTGGAGAAAAAATGGCTCGACTTAAAGGAGGGAAGCTCTTGTTGCCTGATGTATTGAGGTAATTTTGCATTACAGAAGTAACTGAAAAAGGTATCTTGTTTAGTTTTATGAAAATCACTTAGAATCTAACATGTTTTACCACTCTTTGTAGATATGGGATTAATTTGGCAAAAGGAGTCCTAGGGTTGTACTCAGAAGGATTTCTTGTTCTTAATCTTCTCGACGATAGCGATAAAGCAGTCCTCGGGGATTTTCGAGTTCCTTATCTCCTTTTAAGTACTATGTTGCTAAGTTCAGATATGCCAGTGAGGTTCGGTACTCCAAACTATATGGCACCAGAACAGTGGCAACCGGAGGTAAGATGTCCCATGTCCTTTGAGACAGATTCTTGGGGAATTCGGGTGCAGCATGGTGGAGATGTTGACTGGTGTACAACCATGGTTTGGGAGATCGGTGGATGAAAAAGCAAGAAAAGCCAAGTATCCCTAGCGTCATACCACCTCTTATTGAGAACCTACTCCGGGTTGCTTTGTTGTTTTTCAATGGACTTAACAACATATAAGTTGTTTGATTTAGTCCATATTCTTTATCTTCTTTTTATTATCGTGCAAACACACATATAAATAACAATCTTGCTCAAGAATTGCAACAATGAATGTGAGTAAAGAGAAATAGATTTGAGAAGTGAATAAGATGAACGCACTGAAGAACAATTTTTTCCGCAAATGCAACCACGCTTCTATTAGCTTCAACACGTCCGTATATGTCTAAAGGTATTACAAAAATCGACAAAATAACTCCAGGACCACGATGTTCCTTAATTACTAACTACGGAAACATTTCTTCTTTGTTTGACTAACTCATGAACTTCATGTTCATGACAAAATCCAATGTGCTTACTCCAAGATTCAAATGGCCACGTAAAAGAACTGGCACTTTGGCAACAGGCAGGATATTCTAGGTTTTACCAAACGGATGTCTTGTCATGAAGTTCCCGGGATGGTTACCATTTGGAGAAGAGCATGGAATATTTCTGGCCGACCCGGCTGAAGTAGAAGCTGTAAATTTTAGTACATGCCCAGGAGTTGTCAAGAAGTATCAACACCTTGAGGACTTTCGCTGGACTGTGAGACCTCTGCTGATTGCAGTGGGGATATTGACAGCCATGAAGTTAGGGTTCTTTGTCGGGAAGAAGACGGAAGAACAAAGAACAAGAAAATACATAACGAAGGCGACTGTCAGGATATGGAGGACTCGGGCAAATCAAGATGGCTGGTGTTCAGGGTTTAGATTATGATCCTCTCTGGTTGAGACAAGCATTCCACAACTGTATTTTGTACATATTTTGGGTCATGTATCATATTTAATCATGCTTGTATCCATGATCTCTTGCACATTGTACATATACTTTTTCTTCTCTTTCAACTCGAGGAAAATAAATGTTCTCCTTAAGACTCTTCGTTATGAACATTCCATCTGCTATATTTGAAGAAACATTATTCAGATTATTTAACTTATAATTTTGAACACCAACTGTTTGTTTAAATGTCTCAATCACATATGATTCGATTGTTTGTTGTCTCAGTCACATCTGATTTGATTGTTTGTTTTCTAGAGCATCCCAAGAAATCAGTTGGAAAATTCAAAACCTTAGGACCAAGCCTCCAAGCTATTGGTGTAACATTGGAGTTTCTGAAGGAGAAAGCCTTGGTTTTATCCAAGCTATTCTGTAATGTTAGTCAAGTTCTGTAATGTTAGTCAAGTTAATGGATGTCGAACTTTTTCAAGAAAATCTGGGTCTAATGGAGTTTGGTTAATCGGGTTTCGATGATCTTTGTTGGTAGCATACTTAAATGTGGTCTACTGGTATTACAAGGGCCATTTCGATGGTCAGGTCATGGGACATAAGGTGAACCCATCTCGGCTCACACCGTGCCTCACCGTTTCAGATTTACTA
This sequence comes from Gynandropsis gynandra, assembly GCA_036759665.1. Classification (NCBI taxonomy): domain Eukaryota; kingdom Viridiplantae; phylum Streptophyta; class Magnoliopsida; order Brassicales; family Cleomaceae; genus Gynandropsis; species Gynandropsis gynandra. The sequence continues at coordinate 23,125,628 of CM071874.1, forward strand.
TATCTCTCTCAATCACTGAATCCTCCACTTTCAACGAAGGTATATTCTCAATCGAACCTTCATTTATTTCCAACACCTCCTCCAAAGAACCACCATCATCTAAAACTACTTGACATTGTCATTGATTTTATTGGCGTTTGATATTTGGGGTTAGATCGTTGTATAAGGAAGCTCTGTTGTAATGCTTTCTTTGGTCAGCGATGGCATTTTAACTCTTTGTCACTTCTTAACGTGAGAAAATACTCAATGTCTTTATTTGGTCATGCAAAATGCATCTATAGATCTTTCATAATCTGATATTAATGTTTATCTCCACCATATCTTCAGGTTCGGAAATCAATCAAAGTTTTGTGGTTTATGCTGTTAAATCAGTCATGCTTGGAGCTTTGAAAATTTGATCATTGATTTGGCAATTGAATGGTAAATGAGCATATAGTTTTTCTTTTCAACTTTATGTTCAAGAATTTGATAATCTACTTTGTGATTTTGTGATTTTCCTATGTTCTTCAAATCAAATGTATTTTTAATTCTTTTAAAAAATCCATTGTTTTGTATGGGATAAAATCATCACATACTATTTGCATGATATGCACTTCTATTTGTTGGGAAATAATGTGTTGCACGATGAAGAATCATTGGTGAGTTGGCCTCTAAAGGGACCCCTATGTCATGTTGGTGACGATGACACAAACTTTCATATTTGAACCAATAATTAACGTATGCTTGTATATTTACCCCTAAACCTTTAGAAGATTTATATTTTTTCCCTATAAATTGAATTATATTTATAGGGTTACGGAGAGAGAATATGACATGATGAATGGCCTGCGGATGGGAAATGTATTGCTCATTTTGATCACAGGTTCCTAGTAAATGTTGATGCGTTGATAAGAAAATGTGGAATAGTGAACAATATGACATGTCTCACATTGTTGTCGATTTGCTTCTCTTCCTCAAGTTAAAGATCCCTTTACCTTAATTTGTCCGATGGTCATATATCACCGTAAGTAAGTTTTTTAGTAGATTTGAGTTGTTTTCTAGGCAAATGTTGCCATGGGTTTGACTGAGAATTTGATGTTTAATGTTGTAGGCTTTGTTTTGTAAGGGTTTTATATGGGTTTCTTCGATTTAAATTGGATTTTGAATGCTATGAAATTCTAGGTGAAATAAATGATTACCAAATGTTGGTTGTGCTTTGGATCTTATTGTTTTTTGGTTTTGTTATTAATTATGTTGTGAAATTTTACTCACTTAATTGTAATATGCAATTTTGTTGTCGCCATCAATTCCATCACTTTCTCATCACCCCAATATTGATAATATATTATTTTAAACTTTAGAAAATCTTAGTAATGTGCTACAATAATCAATCACTTAATTACACCAAATTACAATAATTTATTATTTTTCTCCAAATATATATATAATCATAAACAAATAAAATTAAAATCGTTTCATATCTAAAAGTTAATGCATCTAGTTTTATATAAAACATGAGTTATTTTTTTATACATTAATCAGTTAGATAATCCTACAAAATTTAAAATTACAATACATAATTTCATGATGTTAAGTTCAGGTACCAAAGACAATTAGTATATGAAATCCATGCCAAATAAGACACGATTTCGAAGCTTTCTTTCTTCAATTGGTTCATATCGTGTGTAATGCAAGTTAATGTTAGATTAAATATACTCAGCTGCTTGTCCTCCAGAGACCGAGCGTTTTTTTCTTTACAATAATGACCATATTATATTACATGATAAAAATGGGTGGTTTTCGTTTGTTACCTACCTATTCGATGTTTCCTTCGATGCCTCAGGGTCATCCTCGGGGTCGTTCTTGTCATCATCGTTTGTGGCAGAGTTAACTTGTTTTCTCAGTTTGGCATTCTCGACAAAGATATCCGCTAGCATCCTCTTCAGCCCGTCATCATTGATTCTTGTTTCGACATCGATGCTGAGAGCGTTACCTACGTTCTGAGCAGTGGTTTCGTCTAACCCAGCAAGCAGTTGTGCCAGAAATGTCGCCACATGAGCTCTTACCACATTATTCAACTAAGAACTCGAGAAGAATTTCAGTGATATGCTTCATAATAAGTTAAGGTGGTAAAAGAACATTTGGAATGCAGCGACATAACCACGGTTATAAAAAAGCTGCATTAAAATACGGTGCTAGATAAATCTTGATTCATACTGAACTAACAGTATAACATAATGGAGATGGTAGAAGAAGCATCGATACCTCTTCAATTTGATTGTTCGATGTTGAGAACAGTCGCAAAACATGTGCAGCTGTAGTCGAGTCCTCTGTAAAATTACCTTGTTCATCTATCAACAAATTTATTGTTGTACTCCTTCAGCTGATCATGGAGGATTTTGCAAGCAGTTTTTTTTTCTTGTCGCTAATGAGTTCTCGAGTGATCTTTTTACATTTTGTAGGGGTTTCTGCAACGTGTAAACATTTTTCAGTCAATTGAACTGAAGTCTAAAGTTACATTACTAATCCATTGAACTCATGTCGCCCCCAAATTGAAATCAGAAAGTTGAAATAACCTCAGCTTCAGACTTTTCTGCCAGAGACTGATTCAGCTTCTTTTCCAGTTCCACATGAGAGCGTCAAAGAGATTTAACCTCCTTGACAAGAACCTTGATATCTGTGAATGCAGTAAAAATAGGATCGGAATCTATATTTGTTGTTTCAGGAGGTTGAGAAAATTAAGGAAGCTTGAATTCAAATTGAAGAGGATTAGAGTGAGTCAACGAGAAGACTAAGGAGAAGAATGAGGAGTCAAGTGAATCGAGCGGATTCAAAGCTGGGCCGAGAGGAAGGCATATAAATTGACCTAGAAATCAAAAACAAGGTCAACGAATCTGAGGAGTATCATTGAAATACGCAAAACAGAGAACAAGAGAGTTCAGAGGTTTTAGGTGTACTTAATTGGATATTACAAATACTGTTTGATATTTTCTGATCTCTTTGGTTATTGATTTAACTGTCATCTTCTACAAGTTTTCAATTGGTATCAGAGCTGGTAACCATCTTTTAGAGTAAAATCTAAAATCTGGTTGGAGATCCAAGAAGACGACTAAAATGGAAGGACCAAAAGACATGTATTCGTTCGGTAAACCTGTCATGTTAGACTCATCCAACTACGGATACTGGAAAGTAAAGATGCGAGCAAGCATTCAAGGAATTGACGAAGATGCTTGGAGTGCAGTTAAAAACGGATGGACACCACCAATTGTTATCGACGAAAATGGAAAAGAAAAGGAAAAGCCATCAGATCAGTGGACACCTAGTGAAAAAAGGAGTTCAATGTTCAACGCTAAGGCTCTGACAGCTATCTTTTCATCAGTAGATATAAATGAATTTAAACAGATTCAAGGATGCGAATCGGCTAAAGAGGCGTGGGATACACTAGAAACTATCCATGAAGGCACAACGAGTGTTAAGAGAACACACCTAGATATATTGGAACACCAATTTGAAAAGCTGGAGATGGGAGAATACGAAAGTGTGAAAGAATTCAGTGGTCGGATGAATGCAATTGCAAACGAGGTAAGTGTACTTGGACAAAACTTAGATGACAAGAAGCTTGTCAAAAAGTTATTGAGATGTCTTCCGAAGAAGTTCCATGCTCAGAAAGTGGCTATGAATATGTCGTTAAACACAGATACAACTAGTTTCAAAGAAATAGTTGGAATCCTGGCAACTTATGAACTGGAAATGCAGCTGGAACAAGGGGATATTGCCAAAGATGGAAGCAAGTGAGTTGTACTATAAGCTGTTTCAGAAAACATCAGGTTAGATAATCTTGAAGAAAACATCGTATTACTAACCAGAAACTTTGGAAAATTCATGAAGAAAAAGTCAGGAATGAAGAAATTATCAACCGAAGATGCTGGATTCAGAAAAGAGAACAAATCTAGTTCTCAATGTCATGAATGCAAAGGTTTTGATAAATCAGATTGCCCTAACATCACAAAAAGGGAAAATGTGTTAAAGAATCTTAGAGAAACACAGTGTTTTAAATGCAAGGGATTTGGTCACACAAAGAACGAATGTGCTAATAATAATCTAGTGAAAGGAAAATCACTAATCATGATTAGTGAATCTAGTTCTGAATCTGAAGAAGAATCAGAAGAAGAACAATCCAGTTTTGTTGCTTTCATCGGCATCATTGATGAGGATGATAAAGAAAGTGAAAAAGATCAACTTGAAGAAGAAGATGAAGTTGATATTGAGATGATCTACAATGACTGGATCAAGATGGGAAAGTTGAATGTTCAACTGATGAAAGAAATTAAGATTTTGGAGACTCAGATTCAGAGCATGAAGAACGAAGTATTTGCTAAGAACGAGGAAGTGCACTTTGTTAAAAGGCAGCTAGAGGAGACAAACAAACAACTGAAGATGCTATCGAATGAAACTGACAAATTGGATCACTTGCTTTCGATTGGAAAAATTAAAGGTGATAATCATGGAATAGGTTATGTTGGGAACACAAGCAAGACAGAAAACAAATTTGTTTCTGGAGGAGATTTAAAAGAAAGACAGCCGACTTATAGCGCTCCAAAGCATGGCCAGAACCAGCAAAA
>CM071874.1:23130375-23144941 GCA_036759665.1 Gynandropsis gynandra
AAGGAGATCTTATTTCACCAGGACAACCAGCATTGACAAATGTCCAATTTGTTGCGGGTCTAACGGCAAATTTGATTAGTATAAGTCAACTTTGTGACAGTCATCATCAGGTTAAGTTTATTAACAAAGAATGTTTAGTCATGGATTCTGAAAATAAATGTGTGCTTACAGGATCACGGTCTTCAAACAATTGTTACGTATGGACTGAAGAAAAGGTGTGTTTTAAAGCAACCGACGATGTGCTATCACTGTGGCATCAACGTCTAAGACACGTAAACTACAGATCCTTGGTGAAACTGTCCGATTCTGCAGCAGTAAGAGGTATACCTAAGCTAAAGTTAGATAAATAAGAAACATGTAAACCTTGTCAGCTAGGTAAACAAATCAAAGTTCATCACAAGAGAATGCCTGAAGTAAAGACATAAAAAATCTTGGAACTGTTAGATATGGACTTGATGGGTCCAATGAGAACAGAGAGTTTCGGAGGAAAAAGATATGTCTTTGTCATCGTAGATGATTTTTCTCGATACACTTGGGTAAAATTTCTGAGAGAAAAATCTGAAACGTTTGAGCTGTTTCATTTTCTATTCCTTCAATTGAAAAATACTAAAGGTTGCATTGAGCGTATTAGGAGCGATCATGGAAAAGAATTCGAGAATGACATATTTAACAAATTTTGTCAAAAACATGGTATTATTCACGAATTCTCAGCACCTAAGACACCGCAGCAAAACAGAGTTGTCGAAAGGAAGAATAGGACATTGCAAGAAATGGCACGAGCAATGCTGCATGGTAAATCCATATCCATCAGATTCTGGGCAGAAGCGGTAAACACAGCATGTTATATCATCAATCGTGTATATCTTCGTCCAGGAACTGTACAAGAACAGACAGATTCAACTCATGAACATTTAAGTGCACCTGCTAGCCATTATACGATTGAAAGTGAGACAGATGGAGATGTTTCAGAACATGAGAGTCCTCGAACCAATGTTGAGCAAATAACAGTACACAAAAACCATTCTATAGAGGATGTTATTGGTAATCTTGAGGATGGAATACGCACACGTAATAAACCACGGATAAATTATCACGACATGGTAAAATTTGCATGTTTTACATTACAAATAGAACCAAAGTGTGTTCGTGATGCGTTAGACGATGAATCCTAGATCAAAGCTATGCATGAGGAATTAGAGCAATTTGTTCAAAATGATGTTTGGATTTTAGTTCCTAGACCACTACATCTGAATGTAATAGGCACGAAATGGGTGTTTTAAAACAAAACAAATGAGCAATGTGAGATTGTCCAGAATAAAGCGAGGTTAGTTGCACAAGGTTACACTCAAGTAGAAGGAGTGGACTTCGATGAAACTTTTGCTCCAGTGGCTAGACTAGAATCGATTTGTCTATTGCTTGGTGTTGTGTGTTTCTTTGGCTTCAAATTGTTTCAGATGGATGTGAAGAGCGCATTTCTCAATGGTATACTTCAAGAAGAAGTATATGTAGAACAACCAAAAGGATTTGAAGATCCACATAATCCAGAACATGTTTACAAGCTTAAGAAAGCCCTGTACGAATTAAAACAAGCACCTCGTGCTTGGTATGAAAGACTCCCCATGTCGACAACAACAAAGTTGACAAGAGATGCAGATGGTGAAGATGTTGAGGTTAAATTATACAGAAGCATGATTGGTAGTCTACTTTATCTTACTGCAAGTAGACCTGATTTGTGTTTCAGTGTAGGGATTTGCGCCAGATATCAAGCTAAACCAAAGAAATCCCACTTGCTTGCTGTTAAGCGGATTATCAAATATGTCAAAGGTACTGCAGAATATGGGATATTATATTCCAAAGATACTAATTGTGAACTTGCAGGTTTCAGCGATGCTGATTGGGGAGGAAATGCGGACGACCGGAAAAGTACTTATGGAGGATGTTTCTTTCTCGGAAACAATTTAGTTTCATGGCACAACAAAAAGCAAAACTCGACATCTACTGCTGAGGCTGAATACATTGCTTTGGGAAGTTGCTACACTCAACTGTTATTGATGAACCAAATGCTTATGGACTACGGTATGCAATCCAGAACTTTTACTGCTTGGTGCGACAATACTAGTGCAATAGATATTTCTAAAAATCCTGTCCAGCATTCTAGAACGAAACATATAGAAATACGACATCATTTTCTGAGAGAAAAAGTTGAGCAGAAACAAATGAAAGTTGAATATGTGCCTACGGAACGTCAGCTCGCGGATATTTTACAAAACCTCTGGATTTAAATCGGTTTATTTCTCTGAGAAAATCACTTGGTGTTTGTGAGCTTTGATCGTTTCTTGCGTATTACATCGGTGAAATTGTGTTTTTGAAGTGTTTGATGATCTTACGAAGAAAAGGAAAATTATTGTCATGTCTGCCTGTTTTAAGTACACTTAAATGATCCTTGTTCTGTGTTTGAACACTGTTGCTATTTCTGAATGCTTCAGTTTTTTTTAAGTGCACTTAAAACTCTACTTACTCCTCTGACAACTTTTATATGCACTTATATGCAAAAATAGAATCTGTTTGTCATGAGTATATGCTCGGGTCTAAGTTGGGGGATATTCAGTTTCAGTTATAACGTCCTATGACACAAAGCCAAAAATCGTGCTTAAATACTCCTCTATGTGTACATAAGAGTATACCTAAATAAAGGTAGTCAAGGAGCTTGTTATATGAAGATAAGGATATCTAAACAACGTTCTAGGAGCTGTAAATGAGTGGTTGAAAAATACAAAGAAAAAGAAGAGAAAAGAAATAATAATGGAAAGAAATACAATAGAACAGATTGTTTTTAAGTGGAGAACAAATTTCAGTAAGTGTACTTAAACAATCAGCCGTTTACAGTCTTTAACTAGTTCTTAATGATCTGATTCTGCTTTGATTCCATTCATCATGTTTTATGTCAAGTTATTGATCTGACGAGTAATAACTGCACTTGAGTGTTTTTTTTCTCTTTTAAATTGACCGGCAATTTTTTTTAATGTGATGGGATGTTTTTGTGGGCTGATGTGAGTGGTGTAGTAAATTCAATTTTTTTAAATCCCTGAAATTTCTCTGTAACTGCACTTCACCCTTTTTGAACCGCTTCATTTCACATCGTGCGCTCATCTCAGAAACCTAACCCGTCTCTCTCGAGAAAAAGAGTGGTAGTTTTTCCTTTTGCAGATCATTCATTCCAACAGAAATGCAGACTAGAAGCACCAATTTCGGTCTAAGTGCAGATGACACTCTCATGGTTGACGATCAGGAGGTCCGGATGGGAGATTTAGTCTTCACCCGAAATCTTTCACGTGTTAATGGTCGTCGATACAAGGTGATGGCTACAAAATTCTTCGCCCCTAACAAACGTGAGAACATGAGGCCAGACGCATGCTCTATGGTTCATCTTCGCACTTACCCCGACAGCGACATCAAGGTTTCTTCTGCTTCGACTCCACAGACTGACCCACAGACCCACTCCACAGAGCCAAGTGATACATCAACTCCACAACGGGATACATGTCCTACCTCAGTTCCCTCACCGAGTGCTGATCCGTCTAACACTCTACCGTCACCGGAGTCTGAGCGACCTATTCCGGTATCTGATGCACGATCTCCTGCATCCTCACGACGAGGTACTCCTATTTCTGTCTCGAAAGCTTACTCCCACACATTGTACAAGGAATCTTATTTGAGTAGGCTTAGGACCCTTAAGGAAAGGGAGATTTTCTATGAAAAAGGACTTAGCGTACACCAATTCCAGCATCTATCTGTGTGGAACTTACTGGTCAACAGGAAGTTGACAAACACAGTTACCACAGTGACTCCTATATGTAAGGAACTGGTTTATGAGTTTTATGCGAATTTAGCTCATGATATTGAAGGTTCAGGTTCTGCTCTTTTTGGTACCACGTATGTCCGCGGTGGGGTTTTCAAGTTTAGCGCTGAAGTTATAAATGAGTTTCTGGGTATTCCACATACTCCGGTTACTCGAGCCAAGGAGCTTCAACTAGATCTAGACATGGATGTTGTCACTAAGGAGTTGACAGAGGGTCGGTTAACATCATGGTCAGGGCAGATTCCGAACTCAAAACTTCAATGGGAGTACGCACTGTTGAACAAAATATCACGCACGAATTGGGTTCCGAACAAGAATTAGATGCAATAAGACAAGATACAGCAGTCTTCCTTTACTGCTTGAAGAATGACATTCCCATAAATTTTGGGAAAGTATTTTTGGACGTCATTGTTGGATTGAGGTTATCTAACTCCATAAAGTTCATTCTTCCATTTTCATGTCTGATTCAGAACATTCTGGTTCAGCAAGCATCTGATATAATTGGGAAAACCGAGGTTCGTGAGAATACTCTACCCTGGATTATCTTGGAAAAGCGCTATATGGCGAAGATGTCATCTGCGTCGACAACAAGGAATTCCAAGAACAGTGTAGTTCAGGAGCTCACTGAACTGCGGCAGACCGTGAGTGCAACGCTAAATGCAGTGCTTCGCACGATTGATGGCCTGATCTTGCGCTCTCAGAGTAATCAAGTGCACTTATATTAGTATGTGATTTGTTTTTTACTTATATTGTGACTAATCTGGTTTGAAATCTTATCACATAAACAGGGGGAGAAATGCAGAGTGATAAAGAAGAAGAAGAAGAGGTGGATGTAGAGATTGAAGAGATTCTGGAGGAATCTTCTTCAAAAAGGAGCAAGGGAAAAAGGAAGCGGAACTGATGTGTTCTCACATGTTCTTCCTTTTATTTTAAGTGCACTTAAAAGACAATTGCCTAAGTGTACTTAATGATTATTTGTCTATGTTTGAACCTTATGTGGTCTGGACTTAGGTGATTAAATTTCGTATTGTGATTGTTATGTGTTTGGATGATTTTTATTGCACTATTTTGAATTCTGTGTATTTGACTCACATATGTTTTTGTGATAAGAATTCAAAGGGGGAGATTGTGAATGCAGTAAAAATAGGATCGGAGTCTATATTTGTTGTTTCAGGAGGTTGAGAAAATTAAGGAAGCTTGAATTCAAATTGAAGAGGATTAGAGTGAGTCAACGAGAAGACTAAGGAGAAGAATGAGGAGTCAAGTGAATCGAGCGGATAAAACTGAAGAGAATTCAGCATGACGGCGCGGCGGAAGAACCGGGAGTGGTTGCTGGGCCGAGAGCAAGGCAGATAAATTGACTTGGAAATCAAAAACAAGGTCAACGAATCTGAGGAGTATCATTGAAGTACGCAAAACAGAGAACAAGAGAGTTCAGAGGTTTTAGGTGTACTTAATTGGATACTGTATTGAGAGAGTAAACAGTTGAGGTTGTATTTACGTCTAAATCAGGGGGAGTTATCCATGGAGGTCTTTAGTACATTGTATTAACTGGTAAGTGTACTTAAAGATTGACAAGTAAATAAACAAATACTGTTTGATATTTTCTGATCTCTTTGGTTACTGATTTAACTGTCATCTTCTACAAGTTTTCAATATCTGCTTTTGATTTTGCTTCGAGTTCTTCATAGCGCCTTGATAGATCCCCGAGTTTAATGGCATCCAATTCCTCGTGTACTTCGGGAATAGTTGAATTTCCACTCAGCACATCGTGTGAGTTTCTGTCCTGTAATGATTTTCAATACTAGCATGCTTCTCTGCCAACGAGTAACTAGATCACATATACCCAATGCATTTTCAAGTCAGTTTTGTACCGGAAAGAAATTACTTCAAATCCATTTACCTGTCTTTACTTCAACTCCACTCCCATCTCTAGAGATTTTTGCCTGAGCTCTTCCATGTCTCACTGCATTTGGGTTAGTCCATCCCTCTCAATCATAATTGCTAGCTCCAAATTCTCTTTGTTTTTCTGTTTCGTAGTTTCCAGTTCCACCTCCAAGTCATTAATCTGAGCAAGGAAAATAATACCGCAAATTATTCTCCCAGAAAAGGAAGGAGAAAAATAAGGATGATCGCTATACCAGATGATAAATATAATTCCTGAACTATAACATTATTCTACAAACTACACAATGCATTATTTTGTTTCTTTATATACGTTTTTGTTAAGATAATCCTTCACGGCTATTTCTTGATTCAGTCTTACTATAAGATCCTCCATATCTGTTTTTGTAGTGATGACTCTCTCATGCGTGGTCAACAGAGTTATTGGTACGTACGAAGACTCTCATCCTTTCATATTATTTCAATATTCCAGAAGAAAGCGTAAAAGGCAAAAAGGGGAAACTTAACAAGACACGTAGAAGGAGACTGGAGCTGAAGGACAAGTGCATGGAGAGACCGTTGAGGAAGATTCGACTCAACAGATTTCGATATAGCCTACAACAGCTACAATCAGGCGCATAAAAGGGTAGAGTAGAAAATATTGTATTAGGACCTACTCCTCTTTCATATATATATATATATATATATGTATAGATAACTAAGAAAAGGAAAATGATATCGGATATTTTATTGGGAAAAGGAAGAACTATAGGGGAGGTGAGTTCCTCTAAAAAATACCTTTTTTTTGTATTTCATTTTGTAATATACAGACTTCCCTCAAACTTTTATGTTCTTAACACAAAAGTAAAGATGGAGGACGAGTTCCTAGTAATATCTTTCGGATTGACAAATGCACCAAACATGTTCCAAGCAGTGATGAACCATGTGTTCTGATCCTTGTTGCACAAGTTCGCTCTCATCTTCTTTGACGACATATTAACTTACAACAGGCCGCAACGGGATCATTGAGGGGATCTGAGGCAAGTACTCCAAATCCTACACGATCATCGTCTGTATGCCAACAAGAAGAAGTGTTTCTTTGGGTGCGCACAAATGGAGTATCTCAGACGTATTACATATGAGAATAGTGTTGCAGCATATCATGGAAAGATAAAATCAATGCTAACTGGACAGAACCAAGAACATTGAAAAAGTTACGTGGATTCTTGGGTTTAACGCGGTGCTATAGAAGATTCGTGATGGATATGGTGTGATTGCTCGACCCCTTACTGGACTGGTAAAAATAGATGTCTTTACCTATACAACATCCGCCAGAGAAGCTTTTCAGGCTTTGAAAATTGTATGTCAACGATACCTGTGTTGGCTCTATCGATTTTTCTATTACTTTGGTTGTGAAACTAGATGCATCGGGGTGGGGATTTGGGCAGTCTTGGTGCAAAACCAGAAGCCTGTTGCGTATTTCAACCAGGCATTATTGGAGAAGGAGAAGATTAAGTTCGTTTACGAACGAGAGTTAATGGCTATTGTCTTGGCAATACAGAAATGACGACATTACCTTTTAGGAAGACGATTTATGGTGAGAATGGATCTGAAAAGCTTGTGGTTTTTATTAGAATGGTGAGAAGTAAATATGAAATACCAACGTTGGCTTACTAAGATTTATTGGGTTTGATTTTGAGATTCGATATAAACCACGACTAAAGAGCAAGGCAGCGGATGCCTTGTCACTTGGTTCTTTGACATCACCGCTAGCGCTTACAATTCGAAAATCCTAGCAGATGAAGGATATATCAAAGGAGGTCGAAGGTGATTCAGAGCTGCAAAGTATAATTGCAGATATTCAAAGAAATCCAGATAGTCACCAGGGGTATGCATTTGTGGATGGCAGATTGTTGGTTAACGGCAGGCTTGTAATACCTCGAAAATCACTTCTTTTGCCAATGATTCTCATGGAATATCATGATAATAAATGGGGATTAGGGGTGGGCAAAAAACCGCATAACCCGTCTCGACCCGAAACACGTCCCGAACCCGCAAAAAATTACTCGTACCCGCGGGTTCGAATTCGGGTAATATTTTTTATTACCCGCGGGTTCGAATTCAGGACGGGTATTTTATTTTCATAAACAGGTACTCGTGGGTACCCGAAAAAATTAAAAAATACCCCTAATATTTAAAAAAAATACTTAAATACCATTAGGTTAACCATCCTTCCTCTTTACCTATCTCTATTTACCCCTTTCCTCTCTCTCTGCAAGCCGTTTATCCCTTTCTTCTCTCTCTCTCTGCTATCCCAGTTTCCTCTCTCTGCAAGCCTTCTATCCTCTCTCTCTGTCTCACGCCTCTCTGCTTACATATCTGGCTACCTCTCCTCCTCTCTCCCTCTCTCACATGCTATCACAACGCTTACCTCTCTCTCCATTTCTCGCTCGCCGCTCTCCGCTTGCCGTTCGCCGCTCTCTGCTTCTCTCTCTGCTTGTCGCTCTCCGCTCTCGGCTTGCGCTTACCGCTTGTCAGTTTCCGCTCACAGCTCTCCTTTTGCCGCGCGTCGCTCTCCGTTATTCAATATCGCTCTATCTTTTGTTTCTGCTTCTGTATCCATCTTTTGCTTCTGCTTAGGATGCTAGATCTATTTTTTGTGATTTGTATGTAGTTTCTTTTGTATATTGTATATTGAATGTATATTGAATGTGAATGTGAGATTTTTGAGATTTCTTTTGTTTTTATGTTATTTTTTAATTAAGGGACGGGTACCCGTAGGTTTCGAAACTTATGGCGGGTTTTTGCGGTACCCGAAAGTTGGGTACCCGTGTCTTGCGGGTACGAGTACGGGTAATAGAATGAACTACCCGTGCGGGACAGATTCGGGTGCGAGTCCTAATAATCTGGCGGCTACCCACGGGTGCCCACCCCTAATGGGGATGACACTTGGGGATACTCAAAATATAGAAACAAATATCATCGATTTTCTTTTGCACTGGAATGACGAGTGAAATACAGAGATACGTACTGTTTGTGGGATTTGTCAACGTCACAAGTATTCCACGTTGACTCCTGTGGGCTTTTTGCAACCTCTTAACGTACCGGAATAAATTTGGGAGGAAATATCAATGATTTTATTGAAGGATTGCCAAAGTCACGGGGCATGGATGTGATATTCGTCGTAGTGGATCGGCTTACCAAGTATGCCCACTTTATTGGTCTTAAACATCCATTTACAGCAACGGAAGTAGCAGTGGTGTTCGTAAAGAAAATTGTGCGACTATACGGGTTTCCAAAGTCTATAATTTCATATCGAGCTTTAGCACATTTTGGAAGGAACTCTTTTGCATGGCTAGGACAATTTTGAGATTTAGTACAACTTATCATCCTCAAACAGATAGGTAAACGGAGGTGGTGAATCGTTGTCTAGAGACTTAACTCCGTTGTTTCTTAAGTGATCTCCGAAGAAGTGGGCGGCTTTTCTTCCGTCGGTTGAATTCTGGTACAATTCTTCATATCATATAGCAACTCAGATGATGCCACTCAAAATGGTTTATGGTCGTGATCCTCTGAAGTTCACACGCTACGAATCTGGTGAGACTTTCAATGCTGAATTGGACTGCCAAATGCAGGCAAGGGATGCCATGATATAGCAGCTTCGCCAACATCTTCACTGAGCCCAGTAGAAGATGAAGCACCAAGAAGATTTACACCGCAAGGATGTACAATTGAATATTGGAGATTGGGTATATATCAAGATACGACCTTTTCGACAACGCAGTTTAGCTCGACGTGTTAACAAAATACTAGCTGCTCGATTTAATGGACTGTACAAGATCGAGGCTCGAGTGGGGTCTGTCACATATCGTTCGAATTTGCCTAAGGAGGCAAAGATAAATCACATGTTTCATATTTCTCAACTTAATAAGGCCATTGGAGATGACTTCGAGCTGAATCACATTCCACATCAGTTGACTGACAGATAAAGAGTTGTTGTTGGAATAAAAGTGTGCTGGAACGTCGCGAGTCATCAAAGGGGTTTGGAAAATAATTACTTATTAAGTGGAAAGTAATGCCTTTTTATGAATCATCTTGGTAGGCAGAGGATATGATAAAACTATAGTTTCCAACTCTCAACCTTGGGGACAAGGTTGTTTTCGATCGACAGGGTAATGTTATGTATGAAGACTCTCATCCTCTCATATTATTTCAATATTCCAGAAGAAAGCGTAAGAGATAAAAAGAGAAAACCGAGCAAGATACGTGGAAGGATAAGGGAGCTAAATGACAAGTGCATGGAGAGGTCATTGAGGAAGATTCGACTCAACAGATTCCGGTATAGCCTTCAATAGGCACATGAAAGGGTAGAGAGTAAGGAATATTATACTAAAATCTTATATATATATATATATATATATATAGCTAAGAAGAAGGGGAGGATATCAGATATTGTATTGGAAAAAGAGGGAACTCTTAGGGAAGTGAGGCTCTCTAGAAAATACATCTGTTTGTATCGTTTCGTAATATACAGATTTCCCTCGAACTTTTATGTTCTTAATCTTAACTTAACAGTTATGTTCCATTTGTTATGCATATCTAGAGGAAGAACAATTTTTGCGTCACCCTGCAATATTGGTTTACCAGGAAACCCCGTAGAAACTGAAACATCAGGAGCATCATGTATGTCCAGGTGGTTGTTACTACTTGAGCTTCGCACACAAGAGATGTACATATCCTTGGCCTGTAGATGAAGTCCATCAGCAATTTTAGCGGATAATATTCCATCATGCACCACAGTGCGACTTGATTCCTGTTCACAGAAAATTCGTGAGTCATAGCTAACAAGAAATTTACCTTTAGAAGCATCTCCATAATACATATGTGATAATTTTTTGATGATCTTATCAAGAAAACACAATGAAAATGGAAGAATAATGAATCAAACACTCAAATGAAATTTGAAAATGATAGAAGTGATAAAGAATTTGTGGTGGTTTCTGGAGACACCACAGCTCCCAAAAGAAAACCCAAATTCTAACCAATTCTTTTCTCCATTTTCCTCTAAAGTTTACAGTCTATATAGAAATCCAATCCATGAAAACTTTCCAAATTGACCCTACAAACCCATAACAAACCTATGGGTTTGTATAACAGAAACTACCCCTAGAAAAATCTTCCTTTCCCTTAGTTCGTATCAATACCCACCGCTTCGAAAATCACCTTGCCCTCAAGGTGATAGGAATATGGAAGAAGGATGAAAGCAGTTGTTCACGAGTATCGGATAGCCGTCTTCGTCGAAAATTAGTGGTGCCTCCTCGTCCCGAGAGTAGTGTGAGATCCCACATCCCTGAATAATTCCACGGAATTGATCATGTGTGGCTACCAAAAGTGGACCATCGTCACCAAAATCAGCAAACTCCAATGTAGCTAGATTAATCGTGTTGTTGATTTATCCTTCGTTCATTGATTTCCAAAATTGTTGAAGAGATGTCAAAGAGTTACCAAGATCCGGGTCACCGTGTATAGTATAATAAATGCCTTTATACTCAAATTTCATCATTTACATTTTCCAATTCACCGTCATTTCACCTAGTCTCTCCAACCATTGCATGCCCAAGATGATATCGGCACTACCCTACTCGATTGGGAGAAAATACGCCTTAAATTGTAAATTTTGAATTTTCACCAGGACTTTGCGGCATAATCCCTCTCCATGAATGGCTAATCCGGTGTCCATAATCACTCCATACCCCGTAGTTCCTTCCATCTTTACCGATTACGGTGAATAAACGAAAGATATATAAAATTATGAGAAGCACCAGAATCAATCAAAATAATCGCCTCGTGACCCTTAACACGGCCTCGTAATTTCATGGTATGTGGGGTAGGTATACCGACAATGGAGATAATTCTGCAAAAGTAGTAATATCCTCTAATAAAGGCGGGTTATCGTGTTGATCCCTATCCGTAGAATCCGAGCTACCCACTTGAGCGATAAGAACTTGTAAATGTTTATTCTTGCAATGATGAGAAGGAGAGTACCTTTTGTCACAATGAAAACATAAACCCCGAGCCCGTTGCTTTCATGCAGACGCTCTCGATGTGGACGTACGAGGATATGGAAACTTTGCCGGAAAAGCTTAGTCAGTTTTTGAACGCCAAGCCACCAATTAGTGATTATGAAGGTTTTGTCTCGGTTCTAAACATTCCAGCGGAAAATAATCGATGGGTAGGATGTCATTGGGTAGCCATCAAAGCGGATTTCAAAACCCGATGCATCACGGTATACGACTGCAGGATGAGCCTTAAGGAAACACATATCGATCCGGTGATTGAGAAGATAAGAAAAGTTGTCCCCAAGATGCTCATTCTCGAAGGGTTTCCTTCTTTGGCTTCTGGAGAAGATGAATGGAGGTATGTGTATTATGATGATCTGCCACAGAATCAAAGCGGGAATAACTGTGGTGTTTTCTCCTATAAATTCGTAGAAGCCTCGTTATTAAAGGAGAATATGTTTCGCTTAATTTGCGACGACAATGTTACTTCCATGCGTGAGAAGATGGCGGCTGATATATATAGTAATGGAGAACGTACCATTGAACCCGAAGACTAACTTTATATTTGGTACATTTTTTTTTTTTTTTTTGGACTGGTAGATGTGAACATTTGGTACATTGTTTTTTTTAATATTTGGTACATTGTTTTTTTTCTAATATTTGGTACATTGTTTTTTTTCTAATATTTGGTACATTGTTTTTTTTCTAATATTTGGTACATTGTTTTTTTTCTAATATTTGGTACATTGTTTTTTTTCTAATATTTGGTACATTGTTTTTTTTCTAATATTTGGTACATTGTTTTTTTTCTAATATTTGGTACAAGGGTCACACAGCCTCATACGACCCTTGCGACCCATGCGACCCATTTGACCCTTGCGATCCATGCGACCCTTGCGATCAATACATTCATTCATTCAAGACCTATATTAAAAGGTTCTTTAATGTGGTCAATGCATGCACCTTGGTTAAAACGGAGTTCATTTATTTTTCGTTGAATATGAGTTTATAAATAGAGGAGGAAAAACCGAAAAGCTACAACAATTTGTAGCACCAAATCATCTCTTGTGTTGTCATTAAGGTCCAATACACTGGTAGGTAGGGGACGTAAGGTGAATAGAGTTGAACATTGGAATAAACTTTTCAATAAACCTTCGATCTATTCCACATAATAGACGGGTCTTTTTTACTTAGTTTCTCTTGTTCAGGTTTATCATCTATTATGTAGAATCGATTGAAGGTTTATTGAAAAGTTTATTCCAATGTTCAACTCTCTTCACCTTACGTCTTTCCCCGTTACACCAAATGGTTACCGAGTGACGGAACTTGTTCAAGCATTCACGGGGAGTCGATTAGTATTCGTAAGAAAGTTTTACTCTTGATCATTTACATGAAAGATGCTTCATTTACTTTGATTTTACTTTGATTTTTCTCATCTCTTGTGTTGTAGCATTAAGGTCACATACAGTGGGATGGTAGGAGACGCAAGAAGGTCCAATACACTGGACCTTCTTGAGTCTCCGACCTTCCCAATTGGACCTTAATACACTAGCACACAAATCATCTCTTGTGTTGTAGCATTAAGGTCACATACAGGGGGATGGGAGGAGACGCAAGAAGGTCCAATACACTGGACCGTCTTGCGACTCCAACTATCCCAGTGTATTGGACCTTCATACGACCCATGCGACCCTTGCGACCTATTATCCCCATGCGACCCTTGCGATCCATGCGACCCTTGCGACCTATTATCCCCATGCGACCCTTGCGATCCATGCGGACCCTTGAACATTCTAGAATCAGTCAAACCAACTTAAATGCACGGGTAGTTTGAAGGTTATCTCGTTATTAGAAGTATCTTTATTATCTTTAAATGCACGGGTAGTTTGAAGGTTATCTCGTTATTAGAAGTATCTTTATTATCTTTAAATGCACGGGTTGTTTGTATTTTTTACTCCTATAAATAGTGTATGAATAAACCAAAAGCAAACACAACCTTTTCCATCAACTACAATCTCTTCTAATTTTTTCTATCCTATAGAATTCTCTAACATAAATAGAGGAGGAAAAACCGAAAAGCTACAACAATTTGTAGCACCAAATCATCTCTTGTTTCGTCACGAAGGTCACATGGTCGACCCAGGTCTTGGTAATCGGCGGACTCAGGGTCTATATACATAAAATAGTAGTTTAGTACATCCTAAAGTCGGGTGATTTCTCTTTGGGTTGATGAGGAAGAAGAAACCAATATTCTTCTTCTTGTTCCACGGTAGCTCTATTTGGCAAAAGAGGAACAAGAAGACGAATATTGGTTTCTTCTTCCTCATCAACCCACAGTCATACTCCTCCTTCACAAGCTTCACATCTTTTCTTCCGACCCATGTGACTTGTCCTTTTGCTGTCAGACTCCTGTCTGCCGACCCATGTGACCCTTCCGACCCATGTGACCCTTCCGACCCATGTATATAAGTTAACGTCTACGTCTCTTCTCTTAGTATGCGTATCTAACCCATATTTCTATGAAAAATCTTTTTTACCTTTGTGACCTGCGTGACGCAGTCACCATTGTCAACGCAGGGCATCGTGCTGTCTAATAATATAAATAATAGTTGCGACGCATGCGACCCTAATTTGGAATTCATTAGTTTGACGTTGTAAATGTATTGTTTGATTGGTTTTTGTCATTTTATCATCTTAAACCCGTAAATTCGCCGAGTTCGCATCTATTCATCAATACATGCGACCATGCGACCCATGCGACGCA
>CM071874.1:23146775-23160436 GCA_036759665.1 Gynandropsis gynandra
ATGATTTGGTGTTTGTTGTAGCTTTACGGTTTTTCCTCCTCTATTTATAACGAAAAATAAATGGACTGCTACAATCCAGAAAGACAATAATTTTAATGTGGCATTGGTAAAATAAAAAGCATAGCTAGAACCTGGAAAAAGCAGTAGTCTGACATTGAAAAGACTAGTCGAAAGGGTCGAAATGGTCGGAAGGGTCGCAATGGTCGGAAGGGTCGCAATGGTCGGAAGGGTCGCAATGGTCGGAAGGGTCGCAATGGTCGGAAGGGTCGCAATGGTCGGAAGGGTCGCAATGGTCGGAAGGGTCGCAATGGTCGGAAGGGTCGCAATGGTCGGAAGGGTCGCAATGGTCGGAAGGGTCGCAATGGTCGGAAGGGTCGCACTGGTCCAACATATTTTGATTTGAGCTGTATTTTCGAAATTTTATTCATATTATATGTAAATAATTTGTAAATAATAAATTAGTATCGCAAGGGTCCAAGGGTCGCAGAAGGACAAGGGTCGCAGGGGTCCAAGGGTCGCAGAGGAACAAGGGTCGCAGAGGGACAAGGGTCGCAGGGGTCCAAGGGTCGCAGAGGAACAAGGGTCGAAGAGGGACAAGGGTCGTACTGCGAGAGTAGGTAAATCCACTTAAGATGATGAATTCCCTAAACGAATAAGAACAATAGTTCTAGAATGCTTAGCTAGTTTTCATGCGTAAAACATTATTCAAGTCTAACAGCACCGTCCTAAATTGTACATAAATAGTAGCTTAGGTTAATTTATCTGTTCATGCACATACATATCTTATATATTTTCATGATCCTAGTTTTCGTATACGATTAGATTATGTTACACTTAGGCCTTGTGTTCGACTGTGGTACTACACAGTCTGTATCCTTACAGAATGTCTAGTCTAGATTATAAATGTAAACTCTATTTAAGATAATGCCTAGATTACGTGTATCAAATTTTTGGCGTCGTTGTCAGAGACTAATGACAACTTATCTAGTTTAGTTCTCGAATCTAAGACATATTTTGTTTGTTTGTTTGTATCATTGTTTGTCTTATTGTTTATATATTTATTTACATCTTTGTAAATTTGTTTTTTTTTTGTTTTCTATTGATATCCCCTTTGTTTGGTTTTCGTGTTGTTGATTGCAAATACGTAGTTTATTGCATGTAATGTTGGTAGTTCTGAACTTGCAATGCTTGATCCGAAAATCGAGAGGAGACCAAAAATAATCTGCAAGCAATCAAAGAGGAGGGAGATGGCAACCCCCCCCCCCAAAAAAATGTGGTTGCGGAGGAGGAGATTTACAAGACATATACAGTCCCTAAGCACACCATAACTCTTATAATGCATTCGACACTCGAAGATCGATCGCTGCTGATTTGAGCTTCAACCATCGTTTCTGCAGATGCTGAACCAGATCGCATTTAGAGGATGCCCCAACGAGAACTTGAACCTCTACCTCACGAGGATCAAGATGCTCTACGACTCCCTCAAGTAACTCCACGGAGTAACAGATGAGTCGTTCATGCTTATAGACTTCCCATTCTCTCTCATGGACCGGGTGTAGGAGTGCTACACACTAGCGCCAAACTCCATTATAACGTTGAGTCAGCTTGAGGAATGCCTCATGATGTTGTTCTTTCTAATACATAAAACAGAGATTTTGAAGAACAAGATAAATTCCTTCATTCAGAAGGATGGTAAAATTCTATATGAGGCATGATAGCACTTCACAGGCTACCACCGTGTATATGCACGCCATGGGATGGATTGGAACTACCTCATTTTCACTTTTATTAAGGGACTTCGAGGAGATATCCTCATTTGGATCAGTTCAGTGTGTGTAGGATCATTGTACGACCTCCACTTCACCCAGCTTGAGGAGCAATAGAGAAGTTGGCGAATGGGCAAATGTTCTAAGTGAGTACATGAGGAGAATCCCACAGAAGGAAAAAGCAAACGAGGTCTCAAATCTCTGAGCCCAGCTCATTGAAATGAATCCGCAAGTGGCTAACATGAACTAGGGAGTAGTAGCATCATCGAACTTTCAAGGGCATCAAGGCGATCGATGAGAGGTCTACATGGCAGAACAAACTAAAAAAGAATGTTATGTGCAAATAATCCTTATTCCTACACATACAATCTGTGTTGGAGATATCACTGCAATTTCTCCTACAATAATATCACCAACGTGCAGAATCCACCACAAAGTAGTTATCAGCCGCAACCATTTTGGAAGCCACCTTAAAACGGGAACTTTCAAAATAGGCCAGCACAACACAACTCGGTCTACCAGTGGAGAAGAGCTCATGTGGCATCGCACCAACTGGATAGGGATGACAAGATAAAGTCTATGTTCTCATAGGTGATGTAGGAGCACAAAACTGACAATGCAGAGCTTCAGAGAATGAAGGTTGATCACGAGGAATTCAAGCGGACGATCGGAAAACAAATAGAAGGAATTCACACTCATCTCAAAGTGTTAGATACACAAGTCGGTCATCTTGCCATGACCACGACATGAACAGTGGGAACACTCTCGGGGAAACCTGATCAAAGTCCTCGCGATTAGAAGCCAACATAGTCAAGCTTGAGACCATAAACGAGCGCTTTTCGGGAGGTACCCCATACCTTTTTTCTGTTTTCAGACCATATTTCTCTTTATATTTTTGGACCATATTTTTATTTGAACCTTGGAATTTTTATTTATATTTGGAGTATGTTATTTTATGGAGTCATATTTACGTAATCAATACCAGGAACTATGGACAACAAATTTTCAGGGGATTGAAAAAGGAAACAAAGAGAATGCTCGAGCCGAGTGACCTTGACCCCAAAAATGCTTGGTCAAGTGATGGTAGAGGTAAATGGTTCCTCTTTCCTAAGAAAAGTCTACCGAGCGAAAATATACATGTGTGTGTAGACGTCGGATAAAAAAAATTTTGTTGGTGAGAGAGAACCAGCGAACCAAACCAAAACTCATATTCTCCTCTTTTCCTTAACTTTTTTTTCTAAGTTACTCATGTTAGTTTATGTTTTAATTTTTGTAGGAAACAAGAAGTTGGTGAACGTGCACTTGGGTAGTACTGAGGTAATGTCTATCAGCTCGAATATGTTAACACTGGTCGAGCGAGTTAAGGCTTTACAAAAAATCTGCACGTTAGAGCAAGTACGGACATTCGTCCCGAGACACTTTAGTGAACCGCGATATTTGTCACCTATGAAGCATTGCATTCCCATTTTTGATGTCTCATTTTTTCAAATAAGCTATTTGATGTCTCTCTCGATTGGTACTCGAAACTATTTATCTATAATTTTAGGTTCTCATATGAGTGAAGGCAAATTCGAAAGACGATGAGCAGAAATGATGGGATATGGGATTGAATGCCGATAACACGCCTACCACAAACACGTGCACGACTACAACATGAATAATGTGAATACTCTTGGGGAAGCCTGATCAAAATCCTCGCAAGTAGAAGCCAACACAGTTGAGCTCAAGACCATAAACGAGCGCTTTTTGGGAGGCAACCTGTATTTTTTTTTTTAATTTTTGAACCATATTTTTCTTTATTATTTTGAACCATATTTTGCTTTGAATCTTGGAATTTCTTTTATTTTTGGAGTATGATATTTCATGGAGTCGTATTTACGTAATCAATTACAAGAACCGTGAAGAAAAGTTTTTTACAGGATTGAAAAAAGGAAACAAAAAGAACGCTTGACCCGAGCGACCGTGACCCAAAAAATGCTTGGTCAAGTGATTGTAGAGATAAATGGTTTCTCTCTCCTAAAAAAAGTCTTCCGAGAAAAACATACGTGAGTGTGTGTAGACGTCGGATTAAAGATTTATTTTTTGAAGGGAGAACCCACGAACCAAACCCAAACTCACATTCTCCTCTTTTCCTTGAAAATTTTCTGAGTTACTCATGTTAGTTTACATTTTAGTTTCTATAGGAAACAACAAGATGCTGGTGAACGAGCGCTTGGATAATACTCAGGTGATGCCTATCAGCTTGGACATGTTAACATTGGTCGAGGGATTTTAGGCTTTATGAAAAATATGTACGTCTGAGAAAGTACGTACATCCATCTTGAGACACTTCGTCGAACCGAGACATTCGTCACCTACGAAGCACTAGCATTCCCATTTATGATGTTTTAATTTTTTTCAAATAAGCTATTTGATGTCTGTCTTGATTTATGGTACTCGAGACTCTTTATCTGAAATTTTAGATTCTCATATAAGTGACTACAACATCAAAAGACCACGAGCAGAAATGATGGGATGTGGGATTGAACATCAGACAACACGCCTACCACAAACACGTGCGAGAACATATCATAAAAACTATGGTCATGAACATGCAAAAGGTGTAGGTATATCTAATATAAACAAATAATATTTATTTTTTGTACATGAAATCATTAAGGATTTGGAATGTTTGAATTTTTTTTATTGGGGAATATAATAAGCTTGAAGTGGATCCACCTGCTCTCACATTGCAACTCCGGATCTACTTGCTTTCACAGTGCAAATTCTATTCTAGTATATAACTCATTGACGTCTCCGTCTAACGACCTACATATTGAACACGATATCATATGATCATTGACATATATGACTTACATGTAAATGCATTATTGTCCAATATCATCATTCCTAAACCGACTAACCTACCTCGCAATATGATCGTTCAATTTATCTAATGCATACGATTTAATATAATTTGACGTCTCCATCTGAATTATACAACGTGACAATCAATATATGGGTACCTTTCAAGAATTCGCATCAAACCATACAAGCAAAGAACATCGAATCCATTTATGAAGTATGATGAGTTCAAATCACAAAAATCTAGCCTAAAGCACGAATCAAATCTATGGATCTACATCTTGGGAAAGAACTAAAGCAAGAAAAAAAATGAAGAGAAAGGTTGAGTGAAGCTCAGTCAATCTCTCGATCAGTCACTATCGTGACCTTCTTTTTTACTTGTCTTCATCAGTAGATTGATCCTTCGATGAAGTCCGATACCTTTTCACTCTTTGCACGACTCAAAAGTCTCTTCTCTATCTTATTTACTCTCCTCCCTTATGAAGCGTCGGCCTCCTACTTATATAAAAAAAGCTCTTCAAACTTGAAGTAATTCAAAATTTGAATCAGTATGTAAAATTGGCATAACACTTGATCGAGTTTATTGTAGCTTGGACTTAACGGTTGGTTGTTCCATATTTTTTCCATGAAAGTTAGAGCTAGAATTTAAAAGGTCTTGTGCATCGCTCGACCAAGTCAAAAAACGTTCGGGTCAAACGAATCCTCCACCAAGCATTTTTGGTGCTCAGGCTGAACGTTTTTACTGTTTTTATTTATGATGCTCCTTTTTTTACTAAACACCGTCATGTTTCTCCATAATGTACTCCTTAGCCCTTGTGGCCTGCAAGATCACAAAATGACCCAAAAAATAATAATAAGAACTAAAACAATCCAAAATGAAATAGAAACATACGACATATTACAGAGTAAAATTGGTATGATTAAACTCCCCTACATTTGGCTTTTGCTGATCCTCGAGCAAAATTAACTCTAAAAGGGACCATAGGGAAACTCGAGTTTAAAAAGGATTTCAAGAGCATTTATGCTCGCTTGGACTACGTTGTTTGTGAACAAAATTGAACTTGTCTCCTATAGAATCCTCTAATGTATTAAAAGATGCTAAGCCTTGGGATTTATACAAAGCCTAGAATTCTTTATAAAACGAAATAGAAATCCTATCAAGTATATTTCTTGGGTCTATTTATCATGGTCCTAAAGAGTAAGTTGGTCTAAATGGTTAAGGTAGGGCACTGTGAAAGTGTTCAAATATTTTTTCCACAGATTTTTCTTCTTTACGAGACTTGACCTTTTTATTCTATTTATTTTATTTTTTACTCTCTTTTTTATATATGGGAATGTCAATTTTTTTCCTTTTGTCTCTTTTCTTTTCTTTCTACAAGAATGAAATTATGATCATATGAAAAAAATATAAAGAGGACGGGTAACCACGAATAATACTCACACGTGATGATTATAGCCACCCTCATGTGAGATGTCTTGATTTTGTTCGAGCGAAAACTTTTTACAGAAATTTTGAACAAGATGAAAAGGTCTTAATAATCTGAACAATGCGGAACGACTCTTAGAGAAATATATAAGCTTGGAACTAAGATTCTGTGATGTTCTTAAGATTACTAAGTATCAATCTACCCCACAGAAGAATAAAATTAACCTAAGCTTGAATTTTTTAAGTCAACTATGTTCAAAATTTCATTGTAAATACTTAGTTGATACAAAGTTCGGTATACGTATCTATATGGGCTAGAAAGATTTTCTAATCTCCTATACATTATTTAATTACCTTGTAGCTAGGCTAAGTGTATGTGTGCTCGCGTTTATAAGATTCTAAAAAAAATATTTATTCTCCTAAAATGTACCTAAATGAACCTAAGATGTAACCTAAGTAGTGGCTAAAATATAACTCTATTCCTCCCTCAGATTTAGACTCGACACTGCCCTCGATGTCGAACTAACATGAAAAAGACCACCATAATAGACAAGAAAAGTATAAGATTGGAAACCATAATCTCAATATCACTAAAAGTAGTGATGTGTTTGTGCACATGATTATGCTAGGCATGTTTTCCTTTAGTTTGTGCCATATTCCATCATTTTAGCTAGCGGTCTTTGATGTTGCACTCACTCATATGAGAATCTGAAACCATAATTAAAAGGAACAGTCTCGAGTTTCATACATTGAGATAGATATCAAATACCTTACTAAAGTTTATTATAATAAAAAAAGTAAAGCAAAAATGAAAATGCAGAGGTGGAAGAAATATATGTGCTGGAAATACCAATATCGCAAGGCTCAAAACGTCTTGGTGTGTTATCGAAGTGTCTCGAGCTATATTCGTACTTGTTCAGACATGCAAAAATTTGGTAAGGCCTGAAATTGTTCGACTAAAGTTAAAATGGTCGAACGAATAGGCAATACCATAATTGTGCCCAAGTATTTTCTTGCCAGCGTCTTCTTTTCCTGACATAAACTAGAAAGCAAATAGCATGAGTAATAACAAAAAATTTTCAAGAAATAAAGAAAAACAAGGAGTTTAGGTTTTTGTTTTTGGTTTCTTCCTTGCCGAAAAAAATCTCTTTTCCCACGGCCATTCATGCAATGGTTTTGGACACATTTTTGCTTGCAAGTTTTGTTTGGGCGAGAGAAGCCGTTTACCTTTAAAACCATTGAACCGAGCATTTTAGACCTCATGATCACTCGACTCAAGCATTTTCTCCGTTTCCTTTTCACTTTTCTAAACATTGTTGTCTATAATTTATATGTTTTTTGTTGTCAATATACGCAAATATGGACTCCGGATAACATGCTCCCAAAATAAAAGAAGGTCTTGAATCAAATCCAAAAAGAAAGGAAAATAAAAAAGTATGAAAAAGGGGCTCGGGTTGCAACCCAGAGAAGCGTGCATTTATAGTTCTAAGTTCAAACATATCTACTTCAACTCTCGAGGAGTTTGATCAGTCTTCTCAAAGAGTGTCCCTACTTTTTAGGATGAAGTGGTCTGCTATTGATCTCCTTCCAACTTGCTAGATTTGTAAAACAAAACAAAATGGCCTAGATTTGTAAAATCGAATAGTTAAATCACCTTTACTCCCCGATAATGATGCTAAAAACGTGATGTGTAATCCTGGTGTTATCTAAACGAATCAGTTTTAATATTTATAGCTAGACTAGACATTATGTAAGGATGCAAATAATGTAGTACCAGGGTTGAACACATGGACTAAGAGGAATTTAAACTATCGATTTCGTAAAAACTACAATCATGAAATATAAAAAATGATGTAGGTATATCTAATATAAACATGTAATATAAATTATAATTAAAAATATATACAAACGAGACGATACTTCTAGGTTTTAGAATTACGTTTACGTTTATGAAATACTTAAAGATTTAGAAAGTGTAACTTTGTTCTTATTGGAGAATTCAATCATCATGTAAATCACATATTTTACCATTTCTACATATCATACGTATTCTTTGTATTTATTAAATAATATTTAAAGAAAAATAACATATTATTTACATATTGTATTATTACTATTTTCCTATTTCTACAAAATTAATATATTTTCATTAACAAATAACGAAAAAAAATATTTTTTTAAAAATATTATAAAAATATATTTATGTATTCAGCGTTTTATTTGATATTCGATAATTTTATTTCAATTAGTATTTAATATTTAATAACTTTGATTAAAAAAATATAGTATATGATTTAAATGTCACTTTTTAAATAACATTTCCTACAACACCAGTAAATTTAAGTTTCATCAACATCAACATACATTCACCAATATTTTTTCTATAAAAACCTTGGAAACTAAAATTGAAAGCTTAATATAGTGTAAATATTGTTTTTTCCAAATTTGAGCTCCATAATTCAATCTAAATGGTTTTGTTAGTTACATATTATTCGAATTTTAATGAAAAACTAACTAATAACAAAATTTAAATCAATTCAGCTATAGTAAGGTTCCATTATAGTGGTAAAAATTTTAACAGAGGAATGCCAACTCCTAAATAGTTCGATTATCGCTTGGTAATTTAATTTATTGATGATCTTATTATAAAAATTGTGATAAATGATAACTTTGAAAAGATATGTCATCAATATATTTTACGAAATAAATTATAACCTATAATCAATATTTGATATTTAGTCTTTAAATTAAATCCTCACATGGTTGGAAATTCAAGGTTTCAATCATATTTCTAACGTTCAAATATTATTAGATAATTCATAATTATTCACTAAATAATTGAATTGATTCAAACCCGATAGTTTTCAAATTTTAATATCAATAAGATATTTTAAAGATACCCAAACTGAATTGAATACCACTCTTCCATCCGGTTTGATTCAGCTTAACAAAATGGAACTAAAATGGCCAAGCAATACACAAACACGTGTTAGATTGTGCATAAAATAAAAAAAGGAATTTTTGAAAAATACCTACCCATGTCATATGTATTGCTTTTAATACCTAAATAAATTATTCATTTTTAAGACTGATTATTTCTGATTACAATTCAATTTTCAGTTCCAATTTAACGGATCCGAGTAATTTTAAGTTTTATAAATGCTAACCAAATAATAATCAACTTAACTCGATAAAGTTCGTTTCAATTATAATACAATTTGTTTATAATAACAATGATTCAAATAAAATCAAAATTCTAATTCATTCAGTTATTTCGATTTTATCAACCATTTTATCATCTAAAATTAAAACAAATGATAATTTTTTTCAAGTCATCAATATGTTCTGCAACTTTAAACAATATGACATTAAAATCTGATACTTAATCTTAAAATATTAGTTTATATAAATCAAATATGTTGCTCGATAGCAAAAATATTAACATATATAGTCCAAACATCATCTAATATGTCATCTCTAAGTAAGAACATGTACCCACAAAGAAATCTTATACATTATTAGTGTCATTTGCTCTCCTCTCCTTATACCACATTAGCAGTTTTTTTTGTTTTTCCATCTAATTTGATTTTTGTTTTTAGAAAATTAAAATTACAAAACAATAATAATGAGAGAATTAAATTATTGAGTTCATACATCAATGCACGCCTCCTAAACGTTTCAATATGCCAAATCTATATCTTTTGTACTTCCTCTCTTTTTCTTCAACCTAGTTCGTATCCATATATCATAGTTCTCTTCCTCGTTATCTTCTTATGCGTTTGTTACTTTCCTTCGTCATCACAAATGTCTCCATAATGTGCTCTTTAGCCTATATTGTCTGCAAAATCATATAATGACCCAACAAAAAGCGTAAAAAAGAACTAAACTAATCCAAAATAAAATAGAAACATAGGACAAATTATAGAGCAAAATTCATGTGATCAGAAAAAATCACGAAATTTCGTTGTGTATCTACTGTTTAAACATACAATTAGTATTAGAGCCTGCAACAAATCAGATGAGTTAACCTCTCACATTTGTAAAAGATCTAGACGGAGAGATGGACATAACATGAGACAATATATGAAACCGCTGAGGAGAATTGAGTCGTTTGAGACAAAACATGAAGGTACTCCAAGTGTTAAGATAACAAGACTAACTTTCTTGAGTATCAATTTGAGAAGCTTGAAATGTGAAAAAAAAATGAGAAGTAAAGGATTTTAGCAGAAGACTCAATGCGCTTGCAACTGAAACACATGTGTTTTCCAATCATATAAAGATAAGAAATTCGTAAAGATACTTTTTCATTGCCTTTCTCAAATATTTTCTGCTAAAAAACTATCATCAATAGGCTCTCAGCATCGATACAACAATCAAAGAGACTGTGAGAATTCTTTGACATATGAGATGGAGCTACAATTGGAACAAGTTTACCGGCAAATAAATTGATCAAGGAATAGCTTTACAAGCAATTGGAAATGATCTAAATACAACATGACATTAAAATCTAAGACTTAATCTTAAACTATTAATTTATATGAATCAAACATGTGGTTCGATTTGTAAAGTGAACCAAAATAATCACCCTATTCATTTTATTAATGTTAAAACTCTTAGAAAACCCCATATATTTTAGTACTTATATTATCATTACTGCAAAAAAAAATTATTAACATATAGTTCAAACATCATCTAATATGCCATCGCTATGAACATGTACCTACAAAGAAATCTTATACATTAAATCTGTTGTTTGCTCTCTTTTCCTTATACCACATTAGCAGATTTTTTTTTTGTTTTTCCATCTGATTTAATTTTTTTCTTTAGAAATTTCAAATTACAAAAAAAGTTATAATAAATGAACTAAATGTTTGAGTTCATACATCAATGCACAGCTCCTAACCGTTTCAATATGCCAAATCTATGTCTCTTGTACTTCCTCTTTTCTTCTTCATCCCAATTAATAGCCATAAGGATTATGGTTTTTATCGTATTTATGTTAGGAGTATAATGTATATATTACGAATATTCACATAGCTATGTATTGGGAAAGAATCTTTATATGACTGAACTTCTACTTTGTATATAAACTGCTTTGATGCATAATGGAAAACCTAGACGATTGTTTTATGTCATAGCATGGTATCAGAATTTCTCTAACAGTCGTTGAACATAAACCGTGATTTCCGAAACGGATATGGCAAGAATTGAACAATTGCAAACCTTTGAAATAGTGGACATCTCAGGAGGAACGTATGATGGTTTTTCTTATGAGACTTGATAGCACAAAGTTCGGGCACAAACGGTCGAATATTGTGAGCATGAACATGACTCCAGATCTTGATTCCACATATTCCATAATTGTCAACGTCGAACACCAGTTGAATATGGTCGCAAAACATGAACAAAGACCTATTTCGATTAGGTTTTTGGTGCAATCATTTGTTCCATCTCAGATGTCTGTTGTACGAGGCCGAGATGACTCTCTTATGTTCTCTCACTATGGCAAAACAGGGCATCTAACGCAAAATTGTTTCAAATTATATGGATACCCTGAATGGTGGGGAGATCGCAACAATGGCTATCATGGACGAGGTAGGGGAGCGGGTCAAGTTGGCAGGCGCGACAGAGACAGAGCCTCTGCACATTCTTCACAGGCTTCCGGTTGCACTTCCAGCTCATCTGCCTCTAGCTCCACACAGAGGCTTATACCGGGTTTGAAGTCTGATTAGTTTAACCCTTTAGTGGACTTTATTAATTCCCCAAAATCCAGCTCGTCTGATTACCTCTCCAGTAAGATTCTTCTCACTGATCTTATCATTGAATTTGGTGCTTCAGACCATATGACATGCAATTCCGATTTTCTCTCGAATGTCCGTGACATCCGGGCTAATCCAGTTGATCTTCTCGATTGCTCCTACACGGAAGCTTTGAATATTGGGGATATCATTCTCATAGAGAACTTTACCTTAACCAATGTATTATTTATTCCATCGTTGATGTGTACTTTGATCTCTATTTTGAAGCTTTTCCACTCACAACCATGTTTTCTCACGTTCTTTGACAAGTTTTTTTGTGATTCAAGATCATTCCATGAGGACCCTGATTGGAATGGATGAAAAGTGTGGGGTTGTTCAAGTTTCACCGAGTTTCATCTTCGTTCGTGTTTTATTTATCCACGATCCATAAGCGAGAACTGTGGCAACGACAGTTTGGGGCATCCATTCGAGAAGACACTAACCTATCTATCTGCTATTCTTGATTTTAGTAGTTTTATGAGCAATAAGGCATCGCCATGTAACATTTGTTTCGTAGCTAAACAAATTCGATGTGTTTTTCTAAATTATTCTAAAAAAGCTGAGGCACCTTTTTCGCTAGTACATTGTGATGTTTAGGGGTCATATCTTGTTCCAATAAAACAAGATGAACACTATTTTCTCACCATATTAGATGATTACTCTCACACAACTTGGATATACCTCTTAAAGGTGAAATTTGTGGTATCTCATTTCTTTCAAAATTTTTGGCCTCCAAACAATGCCAATTTGGCAAACCTATTTAAGAGATTCATTCGAAAAACGGATCTGAATTTTTTGCTCTTCGCTCTTATTTTGAGTCTTTAGGTATCTCACATGACATTTCTTATGTAGATACTCCTCAATAGAATGGACGTGTCGACAGTAAACATCGGCACAATTTGAATGTTACTTGATTTTTGCGATTTAAAGCCAACTGAACAATTGATTTCTGAGGAGATTGTGTGCTCACCACTATCTAACTTATCAATGGGAAACCTTCACAGCTTCTAAATGTCAAGTTTCCTTTTGAACTCTTATTCTCTAAGTCACCTTCATATGAACAATACGAGTTTTCGACAGGTTTTGTTTTGTCCACAAGAAATCAACTATCAAGGAAAAGTTCACTGAACGAAGTCGAAAATGCATCTTTCTCTGTTATCCCGGTAGAAAATATGTTTGGTTTCTCTGGACATTGTCTTTCATGTGGACATTTTCCTTTTTCTATTACAACTTTGTCGATCACGACATCTCGTCCAAAACCAGCTTTTAAGTTGTCTCCCTTGCCTGGCCAAAGTGATGATTTCTTTGGGGTACTATACCGACACAGAACCAAGAGAGTATATCGGATCCTAAGGGGGTCACACCGACGCAACCCTAGGAGAACACGTAATTAGTAGCACCTCGCGTTGATTCGCCTTCCTCACCCGAACACGACATGGCACCTCCAACCCCTGATGTCTCTCCTTTAGGGACCCAAAAACTTGATGCGTATCAGAGTTAAATATAACCTAATCTACCCGCAAGTGCACGGCACGTGTGTAGTATTTTAGGTGTCGATCCCACAGAGACTATGCAACGCTACCTAAACCCGAACTATGAATCAAACTTGCTAACGAAAGAGTGGTGATGAAGAATAAAATACTGAAAGTAAACTAAACTACTTGGGTTCTAACGATAAGACAAGCGTCCTAGGAAACCGGTTTCACCACAAGACTACCAAAACCGACGACCAACCTATCTATCATGCAATACCAGTTAAAGCTATCTAAGGCGGACGATCCTAACATAATATCTACCCTCTCTCAAGGCATAGACACGTAATCTAGA
>CM071874.1:23161175-23174685 GCA_036759665.1 Gynandropsis gynandra
TGCTCAATCTCGTCCCGTTTGTCCCGTGATGATCCCCGAAGTGCTCCTTAGCTCCGTGCATGCTCCTTTAGCTCCAAAATGATCCAAATACGCGTAAGAACCTGTAAGAACATGAAAAGCACGAAAGCAAGTAAAACGGATACGGAATCATACGTGAAACATCATATATATACCGAAAACGTCTTCTAAACCATGCAAGAAATACGTATGAAAACGAGATGATCAACCACCTTAAGCCCTTCGTCTCCAGTTACAACATCCTTGTCTGAACAACATATAGAATCTCCACCAAAGTCTTCTACTGCACAGTCGAGTGAACTTTTAGGTCGTGGACTTCACAATAAGCAACAAATCTGGTGCTCTTGCAAAACTATGTTATGTAGTCTTTGACAACACCACCTTTTGATCACACTCTTCCCGCACAGTGCTCCATGTCCTTAGGTTCGACTCCTTATCCTCTCTCACACTATGATACTTGTGCATCTTTTTCGTCGCCCCATCATGCTTTTCTACCCACAGTTATAGATACTATCGAGCCACGTACGTATAATGAAGCCATTAAGAATTCGTTATGGCGCAAGACAATGGAAGGGGAGATTGATTCTTTGGAAAATAATGGCACGTGGTCATTACAATCACTTCCTCCGGAGAAAAAGACCATAGGGTGCAAATGGGTTTACAAGATCAAGTACAAGCCTGATAAAAGCATTGAATGATACAAGGTATGTCTCGTAGTTTTGGGGAATCTACAGAAGGAATGCATTGATTATAATGAGACATTCGCTCATGTTGTCAAGCTTACTTTGCTTCGAAAAGTTTTGGTCGTTTTCACGATAAAGAATTGGAAGGTACATGAGATGGATGTTCATAACGCTTTTTTGCATGGGGATTTGGATGAAGTATATTATATGCAAGTTCCCCGAGTTTCTCTTCGTATGGTTCGGATCAGGAATGTCGGCTACATAAGTCACTTTATGGCCTTCATCATGCTCCTCGTTGTTGGTTCGAGAAGTTATCTATAGCCCTTTTTGGAATTTTGTTTCACACGGTCTTACACTGACTACTCAATTTTCACTTACACTATCGGTGCTATTCGAATGCATGTTATCGTTTATCTAGATGATCTTCTAGTCGGGGGTAATGACATCACGACCATCACCAAATTCAAGACTTACATGAGCGAATTCTTTCACATGAAAAACCTTGGTCCTCTTAAGTACTTCCTTGGTATCGAAGTGGCTTGTTCTCCTACCGGTATCTATTTATCTCAGTGCAAATACTTGTCTACATATCATTCTTGTAGCCGATATGCTATAAATTCTCATAAGCTCACTCGTGTTCTAGTTTCTTTAGAGAATGAGGAGCTCAGTTTTAACTCTCAGTATGCATGATACCATCTTCACCGTAAGAAAATAATATGAGATATTGGAGTGGTAAATTGTAAGGTGATGTTTCATTATACGAGAAAACATTATTGTGTTTTGGCAAAATTAGATCATGTGGTTGTAAATATTATTGAAATTGAAAACTAACAAAACTGCCACTTCTGATGACTATGGAACATTATAATTTCTTTCTCTTTGTTTCGAGATTCAATCAGTCACAATTTCAATATTAATTTTGTTAGAAGATCGATATTTTTCTTTTCCCTTGCGAAATATTTTTAGATAAGAATTGTAATAGTCAAACATTTCCTTTATAACATCAACAATATCAAATCTTAATGTGTTGTCTTCGAGATATTGTGTTTGGCGGCCACCGTTGTTAAACAAAAAAAAAATCTAGTAAGTGATATAAATTGTAAGACATAATTATATGATACTTATAATGATAAATATTTAACCTTATTGCTCATAACAATTTTCAACTCATGTTTGACATCATGTACATAAACTTGTGCTAATTCTGTCAATTCTTCTGTCGATAGTAACAAGCTTCCAAATATGTGGTAACTTTGACCATGTATTTTAAATATATATGGATGCCCACTTTATTGATTGATGTATCTATTTTTCAACACAATGAATTAAATGTGAGCATCATATTATTGATGTATCTCTAAACATATCAAATTTTATAATTTATATCTAGAAAAGACTTTCCGCAAGGATATAAATTGTGTGCACTAGGTTTGAACACAAGAACTAAGAAGAATTTAGACTATATCAAATTTTATAATTTGTATCTAAACTAGACATTCCGCAAGGATACAGATCGTGTAACAACATGTTTGAACACACGAACTAAGAAGAATTTAGACTACGTTATTCACGAAAACTACGATCATAAACAATAAAAAGTGTAGGTATATCTAATATAGACATGTGAAATAAATTATAATTAAAAATATATACAAGCCAGACAGTGGTAACAAGCTTCCAATAATGTGATAATTTTGACCATGTAGTTTCAATATATATAGATACACGCTTTATCGATTGATGTATCTATTTTTTCCTCATATTGAATTAAACGCGAACATCATATTATTGATGTATTGTTTAGGGGCGATTTAAACATATCAAATTTTATAATTTGTATCTAGACTAGACATTTCGCAAGGATACAAATCGTGTAACAACAGGTTTG
This sequence comes from Gynandropsis gynandra, assembly GCA_036759665.1. Lineage (NCBI taxonomy): Eukaryota > Viridiplantae > Streptophyta > Magnoliopsida > Brassicales > Cleomaceae > Gynandropsis > Gynandropsis gynandra. The sequence goes on from CM071874.1 coordinate 23,163,765, forward strand.
AACACACGAACTAAGAAGAATTTAGACTATCGTATTCACGAAAACTACGATTATAAACCATAAAAAAGTGTAGGTATCTCTAATATAGACAGGTGAAATAAATTAAAATTATAAATATATACAAGCGAGATGATGGTAACAAGATGCCAATTATGTGGTAATTTTGACCATGTAGTTTAAATATATATGGATACCGCTTTATTGATTGATGTATCTATTTCGCACATTCAATTGAACGTGAATATCATATTATTGATATACTATTTAGGGTTGATCTAAACATAACAAATTTTATAATTTATATCTAGGCTAAACATTCTGTAAGGATACAGATCGTGTAGCATCAGGGTTGAACACAAGGACTAAGAAGAATTTAAACTATAGTATTCACGAAAACTACGATCATGAATAATAAAAAATGTAGGCATGTCTAATATAGATAGGTGAAATATATTACACTTAAAAATATATATAAGCGATACGATGCTTCTAGGTTTGAGAATTGTTTTCACGTACATGAACTAATTAAAATTTTTGGAAAGTGTAACTTTGTTCTTATCTGGAAATTCATTAATCTTAAATGGATCTACCTCTTTCACAGTCTAGATCTTATTCTAGCATATAATTCATTATGTCTCCATCTAAAGATCTATATACCGAACTACTATCAATAAATCTATCTACTCACAATCTATATTCTTATCCAACATCCAAATCATTGACGTCTATGACTTACATACGAAAGCATTATCGTCCAATATCATCATTCATAAACCGACTAACCTACCTCTCGAGATGATCATTAATTTTTATCTAATGCATACGATATAATATAATATGATATATCATTTGACAATCATTTCATGGGCCCACTCAAAAATTAAAAGAATAAAACATGCATCAAACCATAAAAATCAAAGAACAACAAATCATTTCACAAAGGAAGATGAGTTTAAATACACAAAACTCTAGTCTAAAACACGCATCAAATCTATGGATCTACATCTTGGAAAAGAACAACAATAGGAATAAAGTAAATAGTAAGGTTTAGAGAAGCTTAATCAATCTCTCAATCAGTCGTCACTATGACCTCGTCATTGATTCGTCTATGCCAGTTGTTTGATCCTCCAATGAAGTTCGATAGCTTTTGCACTCTTTCGCACAATCCTGGAGTTTTTCTCTCAGTTTTCTATTGTCCTCTTTGTCTCTCCTCATCTCTCCGTCTGTATTTATATCTAGAGTCATCCTCAATTTATAGAAAAACTTTCTATCACTCAATAAATTCAAAATTTGAATTATTTATTAAATCCTGTAAACTTTCGACCGAGTTGGCCACCGTTTGGGCTAAGTAGTTGGTTGTTCCACACTTTTCCCATGCAAATCAAAGCCAACTTTGATGAACTCAATCAGATCACTTCACTAAGCAGATATCTGCTCAAGTCAAGCGAACCTACTGGTGTAAAAGACATCTATGTTTGGTTAAGCGCTCGAGCGAGCTAATCTTTGCTCGGATTGAACGAATCTTCTAAAAGATTTAGGTGGATTGTATCAATCAAGTGAATTACCACTCTGCCTCAGTGATTCATCTAGAACTTTTAAACATTTGAGTTCAATATACTTGACCGAGTGATTTTGGTGCTTGGGTCGAGTATTTTCATTATTTATGCCTTTTATGTTCGTTTTGTACTAAATGTTTCCATTTTTCTCCAAAATGTACCCTTAGTTCCTATTTCTTGCAAGATCATAAATTGACCCTAAAAACGTGAAAATAAATTAAAACAAACCAAAAGGTAGTAGATGAAATGGTGTGATTAATTAGATGCTCAAATATGTTCCTTTAACTATTAGCTTCTTTTGTTGTTTTTTATAGCAGTTCTGTAAATACTGTTGTGATGCAGTCATTTGCAGCAACATAATTTGTACTTTTGAACAACACACTGAAATTTCAAACTCAACTTATTTTTGTTTTTATCGACTCGTTTTACCACATAGGCGCATTATTATGTGAACAATTATATAACTTGGATTGCCAACATCCTGTTAATATAACATTATCACAATTAAGATATGAAATATCACTGATAAATAACAAATTGATATATAACACAATAATACTTGAAAATAGAGTACTAGATCATGGTGTGTAGGAGATTTGTTCGACAATTGCAGAGTGGACTTCTAGAGTACGTTATTTTGTGTTGTTTGCATTGAAATTCATCATCTATTGTTAATTAAGTTTACAATTCTATGTGTATATTGTTTTGTTTATATTGTTTCGATTAATACTAATGATAAATATAGCATATTTTACAACAGAACATATAGAAGTTTTAAACACATTCTTGGATGAAATGGTATTTGAGAATGCCATTATTTATCAAACAAATGCATAATGGTTATGAAAATTGTGCATAGTACAAAGACATTGTCGTCACCACAACAAAAAAATACTAAGTTAAACGACAATCTCTTCAACATTGGACTTCATATTATTTTGATAACGTTATATACAGTTATCATCACAACTTCCAAAAATGTTATCGATTTTAGAGATAAAAGCTTTACCATTGGCGCTTAGATACCGTTATATACAACAATCAAAACACAACATTAACTTAGTGAGTCATAAAGATTATAAATGTACATTATATTACCGATGTAATACTATAGAGTGAAGTACATTCTAAAGGTGTACTTATGTCATGGGTGTGAAGGTTTTACCCGTCCAATATTGTTATCAAATCAAGTGTTCAACTTCTCAACCTCGTTTGATAAATTCACCAACATCGCTAGTTGTCGGAGTCACCTTCGGCGAAGATGCTTGGGAGGAAAAGATGCTATCAACATTTTCAAGATAACATATGACTTGAAGATACACTTTCTTAACAAACTATGTGCAAAGAAAAATCGGCCAAACTTGTTATGAAAAATAGAAAACATATATTATAAATTGAACATAATGAAAGTCAACATGCATATTAAAATTCAAATCTAAAATATATTTAATATTCAATATGAATTCATCTCAAATAAATAGGCATAATACGTACCAAAACATAAGACATATCACAAGAACTCTGTAAAGTAAACAATTAAATACACGAATAGAAATTATTTGATAAAAATATTACACATATTTAATAACTAAGATATATCACGAAAGTACCTTTGCGGATATCAACTAAACAATTACTATATACTTAGTGATCTACTGACTTTGAAAATGTTTGGAACATTTTTTTCGACGTTCGTCCCAAAAGATTTTTTGCAAATGCACACAGTAAAGTAACAACCAACTTGAAAGCACAACGTATGTTCTTCACACAAAGAAGTTCTCAAGGCGACTATTTCCGTTTTCATCCTAAAACAATATTTGAAAAGTTATTGCTATACATAACATGAAACTATTAAAAGTGTAAAGTAAACATATATTTACAAAAAAAGGATAAGACACGTACACCGAGAGAGTAAATATTACCTCCATGGCATCTTCCCATTTATCAAGCACCGTTAAATCCAAAAATTGGAAGACTTTTTAGGGCTTGGCTGGTGGAAGTGTTACGTTTGCGTTTGCGATTGGTGGCATTTCTAGCGATTGGTGGCGTTTTGTTTCATTTTGTCTGAATGGTGGAATCACCGCGTTTGATAGCGATTGCAATTGGAAGCGAATGGCAGAAAAATGTTGAGATTGTGTTTTGAGCAAAATTACCTAAATAGATAATTATTAATAAAAGAATTTATTTAAATTTTATTGTTTAAGGTATACTTTTTAATTATAATTTTCAAATATTTGAAATAAATTTAAATATTAAAATTTTATTGAAATATTTACATATACATATATACGAATATATATTTACGATTAATATAAATTATAATAGAAACTTAAAATAATTTTATCAAACAATAATCAAATTTTCATTAAATTTGAAGATTATTTTCATAATTTTAACCAAAACGCAGTCGTAACATGACATTGTTCCAGCTTTTAAATTTTGCGTTTCGCGGCGATTACGGACGATTGTGTATCCACCAGTCGATTTTAATCTCGCTCGTAGTCGCCAAAAATGCAAACGTTGCGTTTGCGGGCCACTGTGGCTCCACAGTCATCACCTTAATCGAACAACAAAAGTGTCATCAGTGATTTTGACATAAACCATAAATTAGGATTAAATCGATGAATTCGAAATGAGTATAAAAAGATCATATATAAACAAAATAAATTTTCAAATATTTACCTCAGAAGAGGTGCTTCTGTAGAAGTTCTATAGGTGTCACCATGAACATTCACACCGCAATACACTAAAATAATTTGCATGTTCAGAAATTTATATATAAACTTTACCACACCAAATAAGTATTTTAAACAACTGAAAAGATTTTTTTATACTACAGCTTGCAATCCAAAAAATTCTCTCTAAAAAGGGAAACATATAGTTAGATCATGTTATTTTCATAGATTTGAATATTATGTACAAATATGAGCATATAGAACACCACAAATAAATATTAATACCTATCATCGTGATGCTGGAGTATAAGTAGGTTTAAGGGTCAACTGATGTTATCCGCGTCTTCTAGATCTCCAATCAATACGATGTCACCAATACAGTCTATAATGCAATACATATACGTATCATCAAAACTTTAGATATCAATAACAAAATATCAAATTTTTAACTTAATATGAAAAGCAGATTTATTTTTCTCATATTAAAAACACTACACAAAAGAAAAGAAACAAAGTTGAAAACTCAAAAATCCATGTAATATTTCTCATACTATAAACAAATCTATATATATTAAAAGAAATGTTTTTCCTCCTTCTGATAAAATCACGTCATCAACACGAAAAAAAAATCCTAATTTATTTTCAAAATTTAAATTATTTTTTATTCATATTACAGACACGCAAGAAAAAACCAATACATAATTATATCACATTTATCAAAGAATTTTTTTTATTTTGAGAAGTTCAATATATATATTAAAAGAAAGTTTTTTTCCTTTCTTCTAAAGACACGTCATCAAGAGATAGAAAAATCCTAATTTATTTTCAAAATTTTAATTATATTTTATTCATATTATGCGAAAGGAAAATTCAATGCATAATTATATTAAATTTATCAAAACGTTTTTTATTTTGAGAATTTCAATCGCTATAGAGAGATATAAGAATATTAAAAAAAAATTCTTCCATAAGTATCTACTTTCTTTCTTCCATGGATTCTGAAATTATCAAACCTATTTTTTCAACAACGCTTCTCTTAGTCACTCATTCTCCATCTGGTTTTTCATTGTCTCCTTCAATTCTCACTCAATCTCCATCCATTTGTTCTTCTCCTTTGTCTCCTTTAATGCTCACCATGTCAAAAATCAAAATATTTTGGTTACCCGTTACAATCGATTTTTCAGTTCTTACACTTCGGCTTCTTATTCAGCTCTGTTTATCTCAAAATTTTCCTCCTCTGATTTACATATCGGGCGGTAATCTTCTTTCTTCTTTCTCCCTCAAGCATCTCCATAAGATCCGCCATGGAAATCGAGGTCAAACTATGCCTTATCACGGCCGTTAAGAGGAATGACGAAGGCAACTGAACGAGCGAGTGATAGTGAACGTCACACAGGACTATGGTTTGTGAATGGGGATCGACGACGAAGGCATGAATGTGCATTGAAAAGGGCGAGGCGGGTTAACACCAAAGGCACAACCGTCCGTTGAAGAGGGCACACGGGTCGACGATAAAGCACGATATACTAAAAACAAATAATTTCAAAATTCAAGATCTAAATCACATTGATCAGAACACATACAAGATCCAAAAAATCTAAAAATATATACACAAATTTAAACCTAGAAAACAAAGGTACTAGCTAAAGAGGTAAATAGCAGTGTTCGAGAAACCGGTCGAGACGACCGATTTGGTGCTTCGATTTGGTGCAAAGCGCTGGATCTAGGCGGTACCTGCGCCTAGTCGGTGTGAGAGGCCGATTAAGCGGTCGGTAGCCACTTAGGCAATGGAAAACGAACCAACTCCAAAACTTTAGTTTGAGAGCAAAACGACGATTTTACCTTCGTTTTCCTGTTAGGTCTTATAAATCGAATTCAATCAGATCGATTCCATATCTCCACACTCATCCAATTCGCAAACCTTGTCTTTGCATTCGGTTCATTCACTATCATTGTCGATGTTCACTGTCTATTTTGGTGAGAAGAACCTTAGTCAACTCCTTCGCAAATTTTGGTCGACTCCTTTGCAAAGCTCGATCAATTCCTTCACAAACCCCTTGTCTACACCATTGGTTGATTCGTGAATCCCTGTCTCCACCCCTGGTCGATTAGCGAACCCTTATCTCCACCCTCGGTCGATTCACTACCTCCACCCTCCATGGATTCCCTATCTTCGCCCTCGGTCAATTCCCTATCAGGTCGTCGTTGTTGTCTGTTTCGTGAAAGAAGCGAAGGAGACAGTGAGAGCAGTGAGACAAATCTACCTAGTCCCCCTAGGCACCTATACTTCGTCCATCTAAGCGTTAGGCGATGGGTGTCCACCCGCCTAGCGTTTAGCGCCCAACATTTTTAAACCTTGGTAAATAGAAAAGAAATAGACACGAAAAAAACAAGTAAAAAATGCAAAACAATGCTGATTGATACAGAGAAACAAATCCTAGTTCAATGTTGAAATTACGCAAACATTAAAAAAAATCTAAGAACTAATACAACGACAATCAATCGATATGCATGAAGAGAAAAAAGAGAAAAAGCAAACTCGAGAAAAAATTAAGCAACCTAAAAAATGTAAAATGAAATGAGATCCAACAGAATAACCATAGAGTTCCTATCTCACGACTAACTACAATCAACCTTTAAATATCATATTCTAACGACCCAAAAGCATTGTCGAAAAAAAAATATTAAAATGGGGCGCAATTTAGTGAACTGTCATCGAACGATTCGAATAACGCATAAGAACAAAAAGAATCGACGCCTCGAAACACAAGACGTCACATGTCAACAGCGATCATAATTCAATGATCGATAAAAACATGGCCTTAAAGCCCATGGCCTAGTATGAGATACATCAATATAAAGAGCAAATAATAATGAACTGTTAATCCAAGTTATATAAAAAAACATAATTTCATACGAGGTACAAATTAGGCCCAAATGGGAGAATATCAAAAATGCCCCTTTAGGGCTAAAACACTTCAAAACTACCCTCCTAAATCTGATGAAAAAAAAAATTGGAGAAAAGACATATGTGTCCTTAATGAAAAACACATACAAAAGAGGGAAAGACAAATATGAGAAGAGGAAAAACGAAAATTGAGAGGAGGGAAACAAAGTAGAGAGCTATTTCTTCATTTTCGCGAGTGTTTCCTTTCATTTTCGAGTGTTTCCTTTCATTTTCGAGTGTTTCCTTTCATTTTCGAGTGTTTCCTTTCATTTTCGAGTGTTTCCTTTCATTTTCGAGTGTTTCCTTTCATTTTCGAGTGTTTCCTTTCATTTTCGAGTGTTTCCCTTCTATTTTCGAACGATTTCCTTCAACTTTTGAGTGATTTCTTTCCATTCTCGAGTGATTTCCTTCTATTTTGAGCGGTTTGCAGCAATTTTCGAGCGATTTCCAACTGGGTCGCAGGGTCGGCTGGGTCGGACAGGGTCGCAGGGTCGCAGGGTCGGACAGGGTCGTAGGGTCGCAGGGTCGCAGGGTCGCAGGGTCGGACTGGATCGGTGGGTCGGACTAGGTCGCAGGGTCGTATTGGGTCACTGGGTCGCAGGGTCAAACTGGTCAAACTGGGTAGAAGGGTCGCAGGGGTATTTTGGGAATTTTAGCATTTATAAGGGTATTTTTGAAGCGAAATTTTTTTTTTCGGGAAGGGTATTTTTGAAGTCTTTTAGCCCTAAGATGGTATTTTTGAAGTTACCCCGACCCAAATACTACATCATAAACCACCAAGATTAATTAAACGTAAATTACGGTTTAACCAAATCTCTGCAAAGCTCGTTGGAAAAAGCCATCGTAATTGTCAATCCAAATTGTCAATCCATATCACTCCGAATAACCTTGATAACCGGAAACAACTCAGACGATATATAATATCGACTAAAAAAGACAACGATTATAAAAAATTAAGGCAACAAAATAAAAAAATACAACACCTAATTCAAAACAATACATATATATAGAAAACAAAGAAACAAAATTCCATATCAAGAAACAATCAATTAAACAATCCTAGAATTCTAAATCCAACAAACTCATATCAACATATATCACAGAACACTTAATATAAAAAATCTAAAAAATCTAGACACTAAATTTAAACCTAAGAAATAAATGCAATGACCGAACAAATGAATAGAAAATCAAAAGAGTAAGAGAATTAAATTAAAAAGCACAAAAACATAGATCGAAACACATGAAAAAAGCCCCATCTTAATATTACTAAAACAAAAACCAGAGAGAGAAAATTAGAAAACTAATTTTTAATTTTTTTTTAATTTTAAATTTTAATTATATTTTAAAAAATAAAATTATATTAAAAATTTTAAATTAAAATTATAAATAGAATCAAACAAAAAATTTAATATGATATTTTTTACATCCAAATATAAAATAATTAAATATTTAGTTCATTTCAAATAATGTTTAATTCATTTGTAAATAAAATATAAAGCATTTAAAATTTAATATAATTTTTAATCTATCCAAAAATAATAATTAATTAAAATAATCAAATCGTGTCTATACTTTAATTTAATTTAATTTAATTATTATAAATAATTAGAAATATAATTATAAAATCATTTAATTTTATTTCAAAAATTATGTACATAACATTTACATTTTTTAGTTTTTACATGAGTAATAAATATAAATTATTTAAGAAAATTCTAATATCTTAAAAATTATTTATTATTTACAAAATATTATTAACTTTTTATATTATTTTCAAAAAATAAAACTACTTTTAAAAAATTTCAAATGAAAATGTCAAATAAATAATTTTTGAATGTGTTTCAAAACAAAATATGATTATTTTTAATGCAAAAATTTATTTAATTTTTTTAATGAAAATCTGTTTAAAAATAAAATCAGTTACATTTATTTCAAAAGATTATTTAAACTAAATTAGATTATTTAACTTTTTTATACTTTAATAATTATATATAATTAAATTATTAATTAGTTTAACTTCCACAAAATAATAACTTCCTATTTTTATAAATAATTATATTTTTAAATAATTTATTTAAATTAACCACTAAACTTTGCAAATTAAAATTTTTTGTAAGTTTATTAATTCTATTTATTTCTTTTATTTATATTTTTTAACTAATTATTTTTTATCTTAGAATTATGGATGAAAAATTAATATGAATTGTATATAATTTCTTAGTTTGATTTTTTGAATTTGAAAGTTTTTTCTTTAATTATACTAATATTTTTTCATGATAGTAGAATTTAAGTATATATAAAATCTCATCCTATATTCAAACATCTAATTGATGAAAGAGAATATTGCAGTATTTTCAATTTTAATTTGGTTCTTAATCTTTGTTTATATATGTCATGAGACCAACCATTTAAGATTGGTTTTTATTCAAACAATTTATTTCAAAAATTATCTACATAAAATTTAATTTTTTTAGTTTTTACATGCGTAATAACTATAAACTATTTAAAAAATATTCTGATATCTTAAAAATTATTTATTATTTTTCAGAAAATATAATTACTTTTAAAAAATTTTCAAATGAAAATTATTTAATTTATTTTAAAAATAGATAGAAAATCATTTTAAACGAAAATTTTAAATTAATAATTATTTCATGTATTTCAAACAAAATATAAATAATGTTTTAATATTTATATTATATATTTTGAATGCAAAAATTAGTTTAAATTGTTTTAATAAAATCTGTTTAAAATAAAATCATTTAAATTTATTTCAAAGGATTTTTTAAATTAAATTCGTTTTTTAATTTTTTTACACTATTATAATAAATATATAATTAATTATTAATTAGTTTAACTTCCACAAAATAATAACTTCCCATTTTTATAAATAAATTTATTTTTTAAATTTATTTAATTGTTATAAAATATTTTAAAATGTTATTTTAGAATCAATTAATTTTATAATTTTATGACTTCCACAAAAACATAACTTTCGATTTTTATTTTAAAAATATTTTTTACTCAAAATTCAACAACTCATATTTATTTATTCTTTGATAAATCTTCATATATTCATTAATTTATTTTAACTAGAGAAAATAAATTTACGGTTATTCAACTAGAGAAAATAAATTCACCACTAAACTTTGCAAATTAAAATTTTCTGCAAGTATTAAATAATTATTAAGTCTATTTGTTTCTTTTTTTATATTTTTTAACAAATTATTTTTTATTTTTGAATTATGGATGAAAAGGTATATGAATTATATACAACTTCTTAGTTTGGTTTTTTGAATTTTAAAGTTTTTTCCTTAATTATACTAATATTTTTTTCATGATAATAGAATTCAAGTATATATACAAGCTCATGATGTTTCAAAATTCAAGAATCTAATTAAAGAAGGAGAATGTTGCAATATTTTCTATTTTAATTTTAACCTTGATTTATATAAGTCATTAGACCAACGGTCAATTGTACATTGTTTTATCAAGAGTCAAAAGTGAATCTGAAGTCAAAAAAATTATGACAACGGACAATATAAAAACATTCGAAATTTTTTTACTAAGAAAATTTTTTTGAATATAAAAAATTTCATGTATATACTATGAAAAGTTTTGTAGTTTGTAAATTTTATTATTTGGTGGTTATTATTATTACCATTATTATTAAAAATAATTGTTTGTTAATTTTTCATTATAGTTTGTTTTATATATGTTTCTTCAATTATTAAATTTTT
>CM071874.1:23174724-23192016 GCA_036759665.1 Gynandropsis gynandra
TTGTTATGTTTTAATTATTTAAATTGAATTATTATTTTAATTTAATCAATTAATAAAAAAACACATGATCATATATCACAATAAACAGTTCAAATTTTTTGTCATTAAATCACTTTCACTCTTGACAAATTTATTGAAATAATATTTTAAAAAAGTATACCTCTATTCATAATCATAAATTTTTTTATAAAAACAAATAAGTATAACTTCAAAAATTATTAAAAATTATTTAAATTACTCCAACTAAATACTTCTTCATTTTCATTTTAATGTTAATATATAATTAATATAAACAACATAATTAACCACTAAAACTATATATCTTTCATAATACTTATAAATTATAGATATTATTTATATTTAAACTATTTATTAATAAATGTAAAATCCTGTTACATATTATATTATATTTAAACTATTTATTAATTTCAATTTTAATAATTTTAAAATCCGTGTTATGCACGGGTAATATCTAGTTTCTTCTTAAGACAACACAGACCCATAACATAAAGTTGAAAACTCTTAGAAAAAAATCGAAAAACAAATCTATTGGAAGACAAACAACAAACCACCACATAATCCAAAAAATACAAAAACACAAAAAAACGAATTTAAAAAAGAAACACAACAAAACTCATTCGACATGCATGGACCGAAAATAGAGAAGACAAAGACCAAAATAAATCACAAACCCTATAAATTGAGATACAAAATAAACTTCAAAAACATGAATCCAAAGACAAGACACATTGAAACTCAATCGACATTGATGAAGCAAACATAGAGAAAACTAAGAACCAAAATTACCGAAAAAGATAAAACTGAAAAAGCAAACATAATTGAAGATAAAAACCCTAGAAATCCTATCCGACGACAAATAACAACGAGGCAAAAAAATTAATCCAACAACCCAAACACATCGATGCAGGAAAAAAGTTTCAAAACATGTGCAATAGCGTGCCATTGAACGACTTAAACAACTTGAAAGAACGAAAAATCGATGACTAGAAATGCAAAACAGTGCAAGCCTACATCAGCCATAATCCAACGGCCGATAACACACCACACCAAAAAAGTAATGACCGAACGGACGAAAAGAAGTTACGCCGCAAAATGGCACTCTTCACTTGGTCGTGCTCGTGGATATATGAAACCGAGAAGGGCAAAGAGAGAGGAAGATCATCAACTTTAGAGGCGCACGTTAACTTGAGGGGCGCACGTTAAGTTTGTCTTTGCCCTTCTCTCTCTGGAAAAAGAAATTGATCAACCTTAAGATAAAATACCAGAGAAGCTCCGAGTGAGGAAAAGGAAGGAGAACAACACCACAAGCTATGAAGCAGAGCTCGTCTGAGGCAGTGTCATCTTCGTCGTCTTCCTCGGTGGCGGACCAATCACAACCGACTGTCTCTTCGTCTTCCTCGTCTTCTTCGTTGACGGAGAAGCCGCTCTCGTCGTCTTCGATATCTCCGGCGGAGGACCTACAGGTGGGATCCTCGAGGGAAGGGAGCGGAGGTGCGCAGGAGATCGTGGCCGTTAGAGGGGAGTGGGAGTATGCTGCCTTGTGCCGATGGACGGTCCAGAATTTCCCACGTGTTAAGGCTAAGGCACTGTGGAGCAAGTACTTCGATGTCGGAGGCTACGATTGCCGCCTCCTAGTTTACCCTAGGGGTGATTCTCAGGCCCTCCCGGGTTACATCAGTATCTATCTCCAGATCATGGACCCTCGCGGAACGACATCGTCTCGCTGGGACTGCTTCGCTAGTTACCGTCTCTCCGTTGTGAACCATGTCGACGATTCCTTGACCATCCACAAGGATTCATGGCACAGATTCTCCAGCAAGAAGAAATCTCACGGCTGGTGCGATTTCACCCTCAACTCTAATGTCTTGGATCCCAAGTTGGGTTTTCTGTTTAACAACGATTGCTTGCTGATTACCGCTGATATCTTGATTTTAAATGAGTCCGTCAGCTTTAGTCGTGATAATAACAATGATGGGCAGTCGTTGTATAAGGAGAATTCGTTAGCTGGTCCCATGCCAGATGTTTTGAGTGGCAAATTCACTTGGAAAGTGCATAATTTTAGCTTGTTTAAGGAAATGGTTAAGACCCAGAAGATAATGAGCCCCGTTTTCCCTGCTGGGAAGTGTAATCTGAGGATTAGTGTGTACCAGAGCATGGTTAATGGGCAAGAGTATTTGTCCATGTGTTTGGAGAGCAAAGACACTGAGAAGACGGTGGTCTCTGACAGGAGTTGTTGGTGTTTGTTTAGAATGTCAGTGTTGAACCAGAAGCCTGGGTGCACTCACATGCATAGAGATTCATATGGGAAGTTTGCTGCTGATAACAAGAGTGGGGACAATACAAGCTTGGGCTGGAATGATTATATGAAGATGTCTGATTTTGTGAACTCAGAAGCAGGGTATTTAGTGGATGATACAGCCGTGTTTAGCACCTCGTTTCATGTTATCAAAGAACTTAGTTGCTTCACTAAGAACACAGGTTTGATTGGGGGAAGGAATGGGAATGGGGCCAGGAAGTCAGATGGTCACATGGGAAAATTCAGTTGGAGAATTGAAAATTTCACTAAGTTAAAGGATCTTCTGAAAAAGAGGAAGATTACGGGTCTTTGCATCAAAAGTAAGAGGTTCCAAATTGGGAACCGGGATTGTCGACTTATTGTTTATCCCCGAGGTACGCTGAATACTTACATAATGTACACAAATAGTGTTTAAATTCCTTATTGCATCTACAGGGGAGTTATAGCTTATTTTGATGACCCGTGTTCAACATAAAACACTTCTATTCCAATGTCATAAAACCGACAGATCCTGTTTTGAAATCCTTTTCCGTAGAGGAGTTTCCTTTCCACTTGAGCTGTCTGATTGCTGCATGTGTAGAGTCTAGTGACTTAACTGATGGTATAGTTTTGCTCTCTTGATGGCCTCAGGGCAGTCCCAGCCACCATGTCATCTTTCAGTGTTTCTTGAAGTAACGGATTCACGAAGTACTAGTGATTGGAGCTGTTTTGTCAGCCACCGACTGTCAGTAGTGAATCAGAGAATGGAGGATAAATCTGTGACCAAGGAATCTCAGAATCGCTACTTAAAAGCTGCAAAAGATTGGGGTTGGCGTGAATTTGTGACACTTACAAGTTTGTTTGATCAGGATTCTGGATTTCTAGTTCAAGATACTGTGCTATTCTCGGCTGAGGTTCTTATTCTAAAAGAGACATCTTTTACAAAGGACTTAATATATTCTGAATCTGCTAAATCAGTTTCCCAGACCGACAATAGCGGAAAAAAGAGTTCATTGACATGGAAAGTGGAGAATTTCTTGGCGTTAAGGGTAAAACTCCTATTCCCACCCAAACTTTGCGTACTTTGCCTATTCCCCTCATGTATCACACTCATCCTATTCCCCCTCATCTATCACCCCTAATCCTATTTCCCCTCAAGTTTTTTAATTAAGCCTATTTCCCCTCTATCAAAATTTCTGTTAAATTTAACAGTTTTTACCTCAAACCCTAACAAAAAAATCAATTTTAACCTAATTTTATACCCAATTTTGACTCGAACCGACACAAATTACACAAATTGAAATTGAATTTAATTCGGTTTACCAAATATTAAACCGATCCGGTTTATTGAAGTTTTGGTTTACTAAATATTAACCAAATACTAAAACCCTAATTTTACAATGTAATTTTTTATTCACCTCAGCCACTGTAGCCGCTCTCCTGTCGCCGCCGGTCTCTTATTCGCCGCCGGTATCAATTTGCCGCCGGTGTCTTCGCCGGAATCCCTTCTTCGTCGTCGGTCTTCTTTTCCGGTCTGTTGTGCGTTAGGGTCTCTTCATTCGGTCTCCTTTTGTGCGTCTCCTTCTTCGTCGCTGGTCTTCTTCCTGTCGCCGCCGGTCTCCTTCTTTGTCGCCGGTCTTCTTCCTGTCGTCGCCGGTCTCCTTCTTCATCGCCAGTCGTTTCGTTCGGTCCTTTCTTTCGTGCGCTTCGTTCTGTCCCTTCTTCGTCACTTCGTTCGTTCCGTCGCCGGTCTTCGTCGCCAGTCCGTCGTCGGTCTTCGTCGCCGGTCGGTCGTCTTAGTCGTCTTCGTCACCCGTTCGCCGTGTTTTATCCGATTCTAATCGCCCATGGATTGTCAATATTCAAGGTAACTTTCTGAATTTGTGGCTGTATTGATTGGTTAGTTGAGAATATGGATGAATCGTGGCCATAGGGATGAATTCGTAACCGTATTGATTGGTTAGTTGATAATATGGATGAATCGTGGTCGTAGGGACGAATTCGTAACAGTGTTGATTGGTAAATTGATAATAGAGATGAATTTGTGGTCGTGTTGGTTAGTTAGTTGATAATTAGTATGTTGTCGGAATGAATTTGTGGCTCTGTTGATTAGTTAGTGTGTTGTCGGTTGATGATTTTATATTTCAAACGATGCAGTGTCTCCATTGATGATGAAGGTTACGCGGAAAAATGTGATACTCGTATTGAGATGGAATTAACAAATTTTTGCGATGAAGCATGTTGTGATAGCGATGGAGAATTGAATCTTGAATTGTTTAATAGTGAAGATGAAATGGAATTGTCTATCTTTAATTCAACTATTACGGAGAGATATTTGATATGTGGATCATTTGAGCTTAGTTTAGGACAAATATTCAAAACGGGTGAAGATTTTAAGAATGTTGTGATAGACTTAGTTTTGAATACGGGAAAAAATGTATGTTTTAGTCGATTGGACGGTGATGCAATTAGTGCCGTATGTTGTGAGTCACGATGTAACTGGCGAGTGTATTGTTCCATGAATGAAGATGCTTGGACGATAAGATCATATGTATCGGAACATACATGTGAACCAAAAGGCGAATGTAAGTTGTTAAAAGCGCCTTTGATTGCGAAATTATTTGAAGATGATTTACGAAAGGATCCTGGTATGAAGCCAACAAAGATGCAACAAACAATTAAAGAGAAATACAATTTGTTAGCATCAAAGAATAAGTGTCAGAAAGCGAAGAAACAAGCTTTAGAAAAAATTCAGTTGGAAAACGATGGGCAATTTGCTCGACTTTGGGATTACGTGAATGAAATTAAAAACTCAAATCCAAGTTCATCTGTTGAAGTGCAAACCATTGGAGATGGGTTAGGAAATGACATCTTCGATCGTTTTTATGTATGTTTTGATGTTTTGCGAGTCTCTTGGAAAGCTAACTACAGACCTATAATCGGGTTGGATGGTTGTTTCATAAAAACGGCTAGTAAAGGTCAGATTTTGGTCGCTGTTGGTCGAGATGGAAACGATCAAATATATCCTATTGCGTGGGCTGTTGTACAAGTGGAGAATACCGAGAATTGGTTGTGGTTTATAACGAAGCTTAAAAGTGATTTGAATCTCGGTTCAGGAGAAGGTTTAACAATCATTTGTGATAAGCAAAAAGTAAGTATTTAATTTTTTATTTTATCTTGTTTCAGTGGTTATGATTATCTATTGTAGGGTTTATTACATGTCGTTGAACGAGAATTGCTAAAGTGGAGCATCACATGTGTTTGCGGCATATCATCTGTAACCTCAAGAAGAACCATAAGGCAAAGGGATTGAAGAATTTTATTTGGAATATTGCTTCAAGTTACAACGAGGTAGAGTTTTCTTCACAATGTCAGAAATTAGAAAAGTTCAATAAATCTGCATTTGATGATCTGATGAAAACGAACCCACGTCATTGGTGTCGGACATTCTTCAAATGTGGGTGTTGTTGTAGTGATGTTCATAACAATATGGCTGAATCATTCAACAACAGTATTGTGCCTGCTAGATCTAGACCGATGGTAGAGATGCTGGAAATCATTAGGAGACAAGCTATGATTAGGATAGATAAAAGAGCTTCAATTGCAGGGAAATACACGGGTATACACACTCCTAAAGTGATTCAGTCGTTGGAAATGGCTAAGATGATGAGTGGGAGTTGTGTGACATATCCTAGTTACAATGAGAAATTTGAAGTTGATGATGCTGGAACTTCTTATGTGGTTAACTTGCAACAATACACGTGTACATGCAGACGATGGGATTTGACTGGTATTATTTGTCAACATGCGTATTGTGTGATGATGGATAGAAAAATAGATATTGAGCCTTATATTAGTAACTATTATTTGGTTTCTAAATGGCAAGAGACATATAAGAGGAATATTTCTCCGCTTTGTGGTGCAAAATTTTGGAAGAAATGTAGTGATCTTATTATCAAGCCGCCCACATTACGAAAGATGCCTGGTAGACCTAAGAAATACCATAGAAAAAAGGATCCGAACGAGTCTCCACGGAAGAAAGGATCTCGGATGAGCAAACATGGTACCAAAGGTCATTGTAGCCGATGTGGTGCATCCGGGCATAATGTCAGATCGTGTAAACAACCACATGAATCCCAGGTAAATTTTATTTTTGTAAATTTCATATTATATTTTTTATGAAATTACCACTTTCATTGTTTCATTGTTTCAGCCACATGAATCCTAGCATGACTATGATGTACAATCCTCTCACCCGCATGAGTCTCAAAATACATCTTCGCTTTTCCCATACGTTTAGGTAACGTGTATTTCACCGATCATGTGTTATATTGTTTTTATTTTTTTCTAACATGTTTTAACATCCATTTTGCAGAATCATAACGGTGTTGGAAAACTCAATTTGAAGATATTTGTTTATGTTCTTTTCTTGTTTAATACGTTAGTATTTACTTTAATTTGAAGATATTTTGTTGAATAGATTAGTGACATTTTACAATGAGTTTTTTTGTTTCAATGAGTTTTTTTAAAATGGATAAATTTTGGTGAAATTTACATTAAAATCGGATCATTTAAAAAGTTTCAGCAAAATCGGGTCAAAACCGGATCAATTTCAACAAACCGGATAAAAATTCCATCAAAATCGGGAAAAAATCGGGTCAATTTCAACAAAACCGAGTCGATTTCAACAAAATCGGGTCAAAACCGGATCAATTTCAGCAAACCGGATAAAAATTCCATCAAAATCGGGAAAAAACCGGGTCAATTTGAACAAAACCGGGTAAAAACTAGATTAATTTCAGCAAACCGGATAAAAATTTCAGCAAAACCGGGAGAAACCGGGTCAATTCCATCAAAACCGGACAATTTCAACAAAACCGGGTCAAAATTATAATAAATTGGATTGGGTCAAAATTCAGTAAACCGGACCGGGTAAATAATTGGGTAAACCGGATTTAATTCAATTTTAATTTTGGTCGGGTCGGGTTGAGTCAAAATTGGGTATGAAATCGAGTCAAAATTGATGGTTTTTTAGGGTTTGGGTCAAAATTCTGAATATTTAACAGAATTTTAAACAGTGTGGGGGAATAGACTTAATTATAAAACTTGAGGGAGAAATAGGATTAGGGATGATAGATGAGGGGGAATAGAATGAATGTGATACGTAAGGGGAATAGGTAAAGTACGCAAAGTTTGGGGTGAAAATAAAAGTTTTACCCTTTAAAGAAATAATGGAAACTCGAAAGATCTTTAGCAACTTTTTCCAGGCTGGCGGATGTGAACTTCGGATTGGTGGGTATTTTTGTAGGTCTATATCTACATGCTCCACTTGGCAATAGTTGCATTAATTTCTCTAATTGCTTCATGTGTGACCTATAATAACGCAGGTGTGTATGAGTCCTTTGATACCATTTGCATATATCTAAAGAGTGAACAGTCTGCGGGTACTGATGTGGACAAGAACTTCTGGGTTAGATACAAGATGGGTATTCTGAATCAAAAGAATCCAGCTAAAAGTGTGTGGAAGGAGTCATCAATTTGTACCAAGACATGGAACAATTCAGTCTTGCAATTTATGGAAGTGTCAGATATGTTGGAGGCTGATGCAGGGTTTCTTGTGCGTGACACTGTTGTTTTTGTTTGTGACATATTAGATTGTTGCCCTTGGTTCGAGTTTTCAGACCTAGAGGTTAGTTTCATATATATTTATTTTCAATATTGTTGAGATCTTTGTTTCATTCTTAGAGAATAGATTCAATGTCTTAACTTTCTTTCACCAGGTTTTGGCTTCAGATGATGATCAGGATGCCTTAACTACTGATCCCGATGAGATAATTGATTCTGAGGACAGTGAAGGAATAAGTGAAGATGAGGAAGACACATTCCGAGATTTTCTTTCCAGAGCTGGATTCCATCTTTCATATGGAGAGAACCCTTCACAACCACAAGTTACTCTTCGTGAGAAGCTTCTAATGGACGCTGGTGCAATTGCTGGTTTTCTGACTGGATTGCGGGTATATCTTGACGATCCTACTAAAGTAAAACGTTTACTTCTTCCTACTAAAATATCCAGTAAGGATAGAAGCAAGCTAACAAAAAATGACGAATCTTCACCTGGTCTGATGAATTTGTTGATGGGTGTCAAAGTTCTGCAGCAAGCAATTATTGATTTACTGCTAGATATAATGGTTGAGTGTTGCCAACCATCGGAGGAAGGTTCTCATTGTGAGCCTTCTGTATTGTACTCCGGACGTTATAGTTGTGGAGCAGCAGCGCCACTAGAATCAACAAGGAAAAATGGAGCAACAGAGGCTTCAACCCAACATCCTATTGAGGAGAGGTTTGGTTCTGGTACAGATGAATGTCTCAGTACATCAGCTGTACAAAGCTCTGAGATGAGCGGAATTGATATGCTTGAGAAGGCCTTAGCAATAGAGCCTCCTTGCCCTCGAGATACATATGGGCAGTCTTCTGACAATGCTTCACTCCAATCAAAGGTGAACGCCTTGTAAAAAACTAATTTTTTTTTGTTTGTTCTGTCTGACCATCTGGATTTTTTTTTTATCTTCAGACAAAGTGGCCGGAGCAATCTGAAGAGCTCTTGGGTCTGATTGTCAACTCATTAAGAGCCCTTGATGGGGCTGTTCCTCAAGGTTGTCCAGAGCCTAGGCGGAGACCACATTCTGCTCAAAAGATTGCTCTTGTGTTAGACAGAGCCCCCAAACATCTGCAACCAGATCTGGTTAGTTTGGTTCCCAAATTGGTGAGCATTCGGAGCATCCCCAGGCTGCTTGTGCTCTTCTTGAACGGATTCAGAACCCTGAAGCTGAACCAGCACTTCGTGTGCCCGTAAGATTTCCTCTGTAGAGCCTCTCTCGCGTGCTTTTTTCCATGTGTCAATCGTGGAGTACTTTGGATTCCTGTGTACTGCAGTTCCTCTCCCTGACTTATTTTTTGGCACAGGTATTTGATGCTCTTAGCCAATTGGAATGTGACAATGATGTGTGGGAACGGATTCTATTCCAGTCATTTGAGCTTTCGAAAGACTCAAATGAGGAATATCTTGTAGCAACCATTGATTTTATATTTAGAACTGCTTCTCAGTGTGAACACTAGGGCTGGGCACGGGTCGGGTACCCGGATTTTGTAGGGTACCCGAACCCGAACCCGGACGGGTAGGCATTTTCCTACCCGAACCCGAACCCGAGAGACTCGGGTACCCGAGGCTCGGGTACCCGTCAAATGCACCGGGTACCCGCGGGTACCCGAACCGAATCTTAAATTTAATTTTAAATTAAATTAAATGTTAAGAAAACCTTAAAATCCATAAATTCATTTTATTACCTCTTTGAGACGTTTTTAATCAAGTAAATTAACCATTTGCCTTCTAATCATAGTAATCTAATTCCTTAAATGTATAAATTTGAAGCAAATTCTTATACTGGAAAACACAGATCTCCATTTTGAAGCAAATTCTTATACTGGAAAACACAGATCTCCATTTTGAAGCAAATTCTTATACTGGAAAACACAGATCTCCATGGTGCTCTGCCATGCCCTCCACGGATCTCCATAGTGAGAAATTGAGACAATATTGTAGAAGGAACAAACACGGACTTCAACTCATGGTTACAAACTGATAGATTATTAGGGTTTTCTGATATGGGTGCATTGGTTCATGGTACAAGCTAGCTTTCTATTCTGTAAAATAGATAAGCTCAAAATCACAAAGTCCCATAATTTGACTGAATTCAGCTGAAAATGCAAGCAAGAACGCAGTTACATGTTTCTCGGACAAGAAAATGGTATCCTCCAGTTTGTCATCGGGAGAGACTTTAGAGAGAGAAAGATAGAGAGAGATAATTCCTCTGGTTCGGATGGCAAGAAAACGGGTCGGAAAGTGAAGGAAAATCACAGAAAAATTCGGGAGAGACTTTAGAGAGAGAGAGAGAGAGAGAGAGTTACCTGTTCAAGAGAAACCACAGTGCTTATCGGACAGTGAGGACCGGAGAGCACGGTGAGCACGGTGAGGACCTGTGTGTGTCTGAGTGAGAGAGGGAGGAGGCGCCGTAGAGATATGAGAGAGAAACGGTCTGTGTGTGTCTGAGTGAGAAAGGGAGGAGGCACCGTAGAGATAAACAATTTTAGGTTACATGGTGGCAATGGCATATTTGTAATTACTATGACTAAATATATATATTTATATATATATACTCGGGTACCCGCGGGTACCCGTTTCAGGCATTTTCATACCCGAACCCGAACCCGAATCCGCGGGTAATGAGATTTCATTACCCGAACCCGAACCCGAACCCGCGGGTTCGAGTAATTTTGCGCGGGTTCGGGACGGGTTTCGGGTCGGGTCGGGTTTTCCGGGTAATTTGTCCACCCCTAGTGAACACCTCCGTGACGCCGTATGCATTTCTTGAATCATTTTTCCTCGCTTTTTGGTATAGTTTCTCTACATTTTAACTGATAATCTTTTTGCTTTCTCCCTTCTGAAGGTGAGATCTGTCCGCAAGCAGCTGAAAAGTCTGGGTGCAGATGTGTCTTCCTCTGTCCTTGAATATTTAAGTAAAACTGTTCATAGTTGGGGAGATATTGCTGAAATGATACTGAAAGACATTGATTGCGATGACAGTTTTGGTGGAAGCTGTTTGCCATTGCCCTGCGGGCTATTTTTGTTTGGCGAGAATGGGTCTAGCTCTGAAATGTCTCATTTGATGGATGAGCATTCACTTCATACCAATGGACACTTTTTTGATGTGTACATTCTGTTGGAGATGTTGTCCATATCCTGTCTTGCTGTGGAGGCATATCAAACATTTGAGAGAGCGGTTGCTCGAGGATTGATTATTCCTCAGTGTGTCACCATGGTCCTTGCTCAAATCTGAATGCTACAACTGGGAATACTTCTTTAAGGCATCAAGATCCTGTATTAGAGGGAGAAGCCCACGAGCAGCTGGCAGCTGAGGGGATTGAGTTCATGACAATTCTTGGTCTTGCTGAGACATTGGCTCACTCTGGCGATCTTCATGTGAGGGGGTTTGTCAAATCGCTGTACACAATATTATTTAAGCGGTTTCCTGATGAGTCTTGTAGGGAGCGAATCCTGAAGAGACTTGTAGATCGGTTCACCAGTTCCACAGGTAGCAGCTGCGACTTAGACATAGAGTTGGAGATTCTTGTAATTCTGATCTGTCAGGAGCAAGAGGCTGTCAGACCTGTCTTAACTATGATGAAAGAGGTCGTTGAACTTGCAAATGTTGATCGGGCCGCACTGTGGCACCAGTTATGCGCAAACGAGGAAGAACTTGTTCGCATGAGGGAAGAAAGGAAGATTGAGATTCAAAATATGGCAAAGGAAAAATCTACTCTAGCACAAAAATTAAGTGATTCTGAGGCTGCAAATAGCCACCTGAAGGTATGTGATTACTTCATCTATGCAGTGATGGTGGAGGAAGTTTCTGTCGTCTTGTGGGTCGTATAGCTACTGATGTTGTGTATGGAATTGCAGTCTGATATGAAAGCGGAGATGGATCGTTTTGCCCGAGAAAAGAAGGAACTGTCAGAACAGATCAGAGACGTAGAAAGCCAGCTGGATTGGATCCGCTCAGAACATGACGATGAGATAACTAAGCTCTCAGCTGAGAAGAAGACTCTTGCTGATCGCCTTCACGAGGCAGAGACACAACTTGCTCTGCTGAGAACTCGGAAACGCGATGAACTGAAGGTACTGCCTTTGAGTTAGAACTTGTGCTTACTAAAGATGAATATGATAGAGCCTTGTACGGCTCAGTACTCTCCAAAACTCGAGCTTCTCTCATCTGAAAATTAAAGCTAAAGAGTAGAGAATTTGAAGCAAATGAATATTGGTACTGCTCTCTCTATATATAAAAATGTCTCTTTGTAGTAACCTTGCTTGATTGTTCACCAAACAAATGATGATGTTTTCCTAAAATATTGTGAACTCTTCAGAGGGTGGTAAAGGAGAAAAATGCTCTGGCCGAGAGGCTGAAGAGTGCTGAGAGAGCTCGGAAAAGATTTGACGAAGAACTGAGACGATATGCCACGGAGAACGTGACTAGGGAAGAAGTCCGGAAGTCGCTTGAGGATAAGATTAGGAGACTGACACAGACGGTAGGGCAGACTGAAGAAGAGAAGCGTGAGAAGGAAGACCAGGTTGCTCGGTGCGAAGCATACATTGATGGCATGGAATCCAAATTGCAAGCTTGCCAGGTTTACCTCTAACACCACCTTCACTTGTTTCTTTTTTGAGTGTTCGAGTACCATACACACACCATCCACAAGAAACTACTTTTTCATTCTCTTCATCTGTTGGATTGTGACCGTCTTCTGTATTGTGTTTCCACAGCAATACATCCACTTGTTAGAATCCTCGCTTAGGGAGGAAATCTCGAGACATGCACCTTTATACGGTGCCAACTTGGAGAGTCTATCGATGAAGGAGTTGGACACAATAGCTCGGATCCACGTAGAAGGGTTAAGGCAGATCTGCGCTCTTCAACAACGCAAGGGAAACACGCTACCTGACGGGCTTCCACACAGCCACGGGCTCTACCCAGTGCCGCCGCCTCAACTTCCCTCAGTGGCAATTGGATTGCCGCCTCAGCTAATGCCGAACGGTTTGGGGATTCATTCAAACGGGCATGTGAAGGGTTCAATGGGGCCTTGGTTTAGCCACACCTGAAGATTTTTAGGGGATTTTACTTCGAAGAATAGCCTCCGAATTTGTGAGAGAGGTAATCAGAATCTTCCTTTTTTTCTCTCTTTTTTTGCGCACATATATATATATATATCTTCTGAGATTTTCCATTGTGGAAGCAAGGAAATGAATAAACAGATGAGTATATCCTAGGGGAAGAGAAGTGATGTAAAAGCTGAAACATAATCCACTTTGCTCCAATGAACTAACAGTTGCAAATTCCCGTGCTTCTTTAGTTTTGCCTTCCCTATATACAGTTTATACCTATGAATGTATAGGTATATACCTACATGTATGTAAAAACGTGTAAAATGAGTTGATTCGGTTTAATCGGTTTAATTCGCCGTTATTTTGTCAAAAGACGAGTTGATTTAGTTTGGTCGTTTTCAAAACGAATTGAAAATTTTCAAATCATCGTAGTTCGTCTTTAGCTAACTAAAAAAGAAATTGGTTCACGGGATAAATTATTTAATTTTAATGAGTTTTAATATATTAATGTTATAAATTAATCATCCATAAACCAAAAAACAATATTTAAAATATGAACACTAATTTGAATACAAAATTATTAAATATCAAATACTCATTGAAAAATAAGTTTATCGAATATCAAATAGAATACCAAATACTTAAACATATTTTTAAATAATATTTTTGAAATTTTTTAACTTAATTTTGAATAATATATTTAAAAATTTTTTGAAAAATTTTTAAATGCTTTGAATAATATGTAAATAATATGCATTTTAGTATTAAATAAATATAAAAAATATGTATATAGAAATAGTAAAACATGTGATTATATAAATATATATAGAAAAATATGTAATATATTTATGATTGGAGGATTAAAATATTAAATACTTTAAAATAATTAATATTGTTGAAGATTTAATTTACACTCAAGATAAGTTCTAATCCAAATTGGTTGGATAATGTTATGAGACATTAAAATATATATAAAAAGTATAGAACTCATTAAATATATAAATTTTTTTGTGAATTTTATTTTAGTGTATAATCTAAAAATTTGTTTCATTATTTTAGGTGAATTGATGATATTCGTAGAATCATTCATGAAACTAAATTTAAATGATTTATGTGGAGATAAATATGAAAATTTGGTATTTAGTTTTATTTATATTATATATCTTTGTATATTTGAACGATTTGAATTTTAGTTTTAAATTACATTTGATGATTATTGGTTTTTCTAATTAATATATATATTATATACATTAAAAAATTGAAATCTAGATACAGATATCCGTATATTCGACAAATATTCATATTTATAAATCCGACAAATATTCATATTTACAAATATCCGAATTTACAAATACAAATAATAAATTTGGATATTCGCTGAATACAAATACAAATATAAATAGTCAGATATTTGCAAATATTTGTTATTTGCCTAGCCCTAGGTACTCGAACCCGAAACTGATCAAGTAGAAACTTTTTTACCCGAACTCAAACACGTGAAGTTTGAGTATCCAAGGTTCGAATACCAGATCAATAAATTGGATACCTCGAGTACTCAAAAACCGAACCTAAATTTAAAATAAAAATGATATAATATCCTTAACTATTTAAAATGATAACACAAACATATAAAATCAACCATAAAATTCATAATTTTACACAGTAAATACAAATTCAATCTTGAATACAGGAATGATTGCTATATATTGAGGACAATCTTTTGTTTCGGATCACCACCTTAAAACGCCCCGGAAAACTCACAACATGGAAATGATCAAAGGGTCGATATGAACTTGTTGATTCTGGCTTGTGCTCGTTCTTTCTCCTTAGGTCCTTCTAGGTCACCATGTTGTCATGGTACTCCGGTCGTTAATCATATTACAACTTTGTTACTAAGTTACAAGCAAACCATATGTACCTTATACCAACCTGAAGTATCTGTTTCACGTCATTCTTACTAAGCTTTTGTTGCTTCAATAGCAGTTCAATCCGTGCTTCATTCCAGAGTGCCTACATAGGGTATTATTACCAAAAAGTAAAACTTAAGAACTCATTAATGTAATTCTCCAATCATTCCGACTGTTGAAACTAAGAAAATACTTACTCAGAACACTAGAGATGGCCTAGAATTGTAGGGTTGATTTCAATTTTCGGAAGCGTGTTTTTATCAACCCGAATTTAGATCTAGTCATGTTCGGATTAGTTTTACAGATTTCAACGGCGAACAAATATTGAAACGGTTTCAGTGATACCTAGTGCGTTGAAACGGATGATCGTGTGAGACTTTTGATGATGCAAGCCCTCTACGCGTATCCACGCCGAGAATCGGGATCTGCCTTCAACCTTTGGTGCGGAATTTCCGATGAACGAAACTGTTTCGTTCTTCTTTTTATCTGTTTGACGGCTACTAGGGTTTTTGTTCTGTGATTGTGTAATCTGATCACGAAAACCTAATTTTCGTTTCTTATATAATTATTAACTTTTAATAATTACACTTTTAACCCAAGACTATTCAAATATTACATAATAGGCATATTACTTTCAATCTCCCACTTGCTTTTACGTAATATTTCAAACAGTCAAAGTATATGTAACTCCATATACATACTTGCATGTACATCTGATGTACTAACAGCAAAAGAAAATCAAGTACAATTATATTCTTCGGTGCTAGCGGATGAATATAACTGTATTCCACACTGATTGTCTAACAATCACAAGCAAATACTGAGACACTCGTATGCGTGTGACCTCGTAGGTTCATCACTAAGCTGGTAGTCAATTAGTCTCACTAATTAACTAATCGAGGTTGGCGTCTAGCAACACTCCTCAACGACCAGATAGTGTGAAGTAACATCATTAATCTGTAGAACCATGGTAGAAGGATAATATTATTATTTCCCTCCGTCTTTACAGCTCCGGATAATCCTAGGACATGGTCTGACTGTCAAGTCCTAATAGATTATCAACTATGTTTCATGCCTAACATAACTGACTGGTGAATGATCGCAAGAAACTCTTTTCTTCTCTCATTCAAATGCCCTGGCCAAGGTCTTTTCAGTCATTATGTCTCTGACAACATAGAGCTCAAACTCTTTACCCAGAGTTGACGGATTCCATCTTGATCAATCACTAACTGCACAAACATCTAATCATTCCCAATATCCTTTCAACTTACATCCCAAGACATAAGGTGTCCAGAATCAAAGAATGGTAGATAACTTATCAGTTACCATGTTGATCTCAAGTCTAAGGAAATTATAATATTCCAATCCTTCTAGAGAAATTCCTATTGACAGTTCAATGGTAATGTAACCATTAGGAATTCTCCCTTTGAGTCTGTTCAATGATCACATCTCTATGTGCACCATCCATACATGTGATTTAGTAAAAGAGATCTACTAATTTCTATCAAATAGAAACCATCACATCCATGTTGATCTATCCGGATTACTAACGTCCAATTAGTTATCCTATGATCAAGAACGATTTAGATTAAGTTTTTACCAAAACTTGACTCTCTTTATCATGATCTCTATCATGATGACAAGTTTCTAAACTTAATCATGGACTCTATCATACTAGCTATGAAAACATATACACATATATATTTACAAATATCATCAAAATGATAAAATAATGCCATTTCATTTATTTATAAGTGTTCAAAATACAAGACATAAAATAGCTCTCAAATAGTTACAACAGTTGTACTATTCAACTGGTTCCTTTATCGAAGGTACCACACCAAGTTCAGTTATGAACTTTCTCATCCAGACCGCTTCCTTAGCAGCTTCGCAAGCCGCTATGTATTCTGCTTCAGTAACCGAATCAGCTACAGTACCTTGTTTGGAACTTTTCCAACACACCGCACCCCCATTGAGACAAAAGAAATACCCCGATGTCGATCTGCTATCGTCCTCATCGGACATAAAGCTGGCATCCGTGAACCCTTCTAACTCTAAGTTAGAATCTCTATAAACGAGGAATTGCTCTAGTCCTCTTCTCAAGTACTTGAGAATGGTTTTCACCAATTTCCAATGTTTCTCACCGGGATCTGCCTGATACCGACTCGCTACACTTAGTGCGAAGGCTACATCAGGCCTCGTACATGTCATGGAATACATGATGGCTCCCACTGCGCTAGCATATGGGATCCTACTCATGCGTTCTCTCTCTTCTTGTGCCTATCGGTAGATAGCCTCTCTTGGAATTTTCCATGTTATACCTCTTCATGATGGTATCAATGTACTGGGACTATGATAGTCCAAGCAACCTCCTT
>CM071874.1:23245924-23261768 GCA_036759665.1 Gynandropsis gynandra
TGCCCTTGCCACGTCATCGGCTTGCACTGTTCATCCAATGCAAGCCTTTTAGTATATATATAGATATAGAAACAGTCAAACAATCGGTTGTGGCCCATAACTTTCTTTCCTTTTTTTATATTTAAAAAAATTCAACTAACGTTCTACATTCATTAATTTTTTTTTAAAAAAAAAGGTACTTTGCACCGAGAGGTTCTTCAACCTCTCTTCTTCAACCTCAATTTTATTTTAATTTTAATCCAAAATTATTTAATTCATTCCAAAATTGTTTAATTCATCAATAATTAACTCAAAAAGCTTATATAAACACAATAGATCGGCTGTGATACCACTTGATGGAATCCGATTTCACATGATTCGGATTCCGAAACCCCGAACCTCTATTGTGAGTTATATCAAGATTTGGGAAAATAAAAAACAGAAGATCGAGATAAATACCTGGATTTATGGTATACGTCATGCAGCGGAGATCTTCTGATTCTACGTGCAATAACCTTAAAACTCGATACTGATGGGATGTATCAAGAAGAGAGACTCTCTGAAAGTTTCTGTAAACTTTTGTGATAAAAATGAACCCACACTTTCAGAAACCTAATGAATCTCATTTATATAGGAACGTGAACCATGGACCATAAACCGACAGATAACCGATTAATTTTGGTTCTCAATATTGTATCGTTTAATTTCGCCCATCATGAATTATAAACAATACTACCAAAGGTCTCTATGCATATAATCCTCCTCATTAAATTCAATACCGAAGTACAATCAATTAAACTTTAATCCGATCAAATTTAATTTGGACTAAACTGAATAACAACACTTATTCTAAAATTATTCACATATATAAGTTCATAAATATAAGATTAAACCCAAAAATATTACAAAATAGAGATGTATTCTCATCACAGGATGCATCTAATGGAATAATATGATGAACAAACACTTGAGTCAAATAAGGGAGAGTGAAGAAATCCACGAACATGGCTTACGATCCCATGTCCTTTTGACAATTTACTTTTATCTTAAGCAAGTATTAATAAATTATGTGCAAATTGACAATTGGAGCGTGATAATTTATCACGATATCTTTTGTGGTAGAATATTATTGAATTTTAAAGATATCTACTTGTCATGAATCATGATTTATCTATTTCATGTATAAATCATATAAAAAATTGTCGAAAAATCAATAATGGTTAAAATTTATTGTTATGAATACATCAAACCAATTTTATATTTAAAAATTACCAACATTAGTTTATATACTAAATTAATAAAATTTTATGCAAATACTAATTTTGAAATTGAAAACGCAATACCACTTATTGGAAATCAATTTACCTTGTAAAATACCTCAAATTTCATGAGTTTCCAAATTTATCAAAACTATATCTTTGATTACAATTCAGTGCACCAATAATGATGTTAAGAAATCCAAATAAAATATTATTGGTGGTTACTCAATTAACAAAATGGAGAAGTTATCTCAAGAATACATACCGACACCAAGATTCTTATTCCCAGGATTGTTTTATCATCGACCAATTCTAGGTTACAATGTACATTATGTGGGAGGCAATTCTATGCAAGATTATACATCAGTGACAATAAATAAAAGTCAGTGGTATAGATTGAAATAGATCGAATTATATTTATGAATATCTATATTCAGTCATGGAAAATTTTATATTATCTTATAAAGAGTAACTTCCAAACAATAATTTCGAATCTTATACCTTACTAAATGTTTAACCGATAGAAAAATCATAAAAAAAATATTGTCTACCAAAAAAAATATTCAATGAACTACCAAATTTATCCAATTAATATGTATAATAAAATATCGTATTACATTCTTAGTCATGCTCATATCACATGATTTATAATTATCAATAAAACTTTTGTTATTTAAATATGTTACTTATCATACGTTTAAAACAAAGTATTCACCGTTGAATATATGTATGTTACAAGTCTATTGAAGGAAAAGTTTTACTTAGAGATATTGAAAAATTTAAGCAAATATTAAACTAAGATGTCTTTGTTCTTAAAAATTTATTTATCGTGTCCAACACATATTTGTTTTGAAGATATATTGTTTTCATAAAGACCACTAATGGAACCAATAAAATTCATAAAGAGAAATTAAAGATAAGATCGTATAATGACTTACATACCTTGACAAACCAAAAAGATGAAGGATCGAGTTAGTTGCAAACCATTAATTCCTGATTTATATTTTTCTCGTAATTCTCATTGATACTTATTTATGTTTATAAATTACAAATGTTGTTGGTGAAAGTCTTATGCCTAATATGTAATATTTGAATAGTTATAGGTTCAACTTGTAATTATTAAAAGTGTTAATAATTATAAATATACGGAAAATGAGTTTTCGTACATACTATTCTAAACCTAGAAACCCTAGCCGTCAGAAAGGAAAAACCCGAAGAACGAAAAATATTTTTCGTTCTTCCGATTTCCACAAAGCAATCCCGATCTCGGCGTGGATACACGTAGAGGGTTTGTACCATCAAGCCTCACATTCGATGACTGCACTTTCAACGATAGGTATTACGAAATTGTTTCTGTAAATCGTTTATCGTTGAATATCCGGAAAAACTTCTCGTAAACATGACTAGATCTATAATCGGGTTGATAAAATACGTTTCCGCAAATTGAAATCAACCCTACAGTTGGATTGTTAATTTGAATAAATGGAACAAATATATACATACCTTCTTCGACCAAAAAAAGTTAATATACGACTAAGATCTATATAAAGTACAATCAATTCGAGTACTACATGAATTTATAAATAAATTTACCGTATTTATATTAAAATTTGAGAAAAGAAAACGATGTCATCAAACTTTTGGTACGAGATAGGCTAATGGACAATATTCGTTCTCAAATGAAAAAAACATATTGTTACAAAACTACGATGGTCATTGCCATAATTGCTAAATTTATTGATGGTAAATATTGTAACTATTCAACTGTAGTAGACTACAGCGGCGCGAGGGGCTGAGGAATCCTAGACGGTGCTCGTCCTCTCTGTGCGTGACCGGATCGCCGCCGAGGGGCTCCTGCGTTCGTCCTCTCTGTCACGAGCGAAGGGGTGCGAAGGCGAAAGGTTCGCGGGCGGTTCCTAGGCTCCCGACGCCGGCAATTCACTGCCGGTCGTGTCGGCGGTTCGCAGGCGCCCTGAGCCGGCGGTTCTGAACGTCCGGCGACCGACGATAGGGTTCTAGGGGCGGCGGCTAGGGTTAGGGTTACCCTTACCCTAACCCTAACCCTAGTAAAAAAATTTAAAAAAATATTAAGATTAAAATTAAATGAATTTTAATTTTAAAGTATTAATAAATTGAGTTATTAAACGATAAATTGTTTATTGTTAAGTTTTTTCCTTCACCGTAGACGTTTTTGAATAAATTCTCATTTACATGGTACGGCCTGACTACCAGGAGGCATGTAGTTCGAGAATTCGATTCATACGTCTATGACATCAGATGTCGAGTGGGAGGAATCAATTAGTTTCTGTAAACGCCTGGATTACCCGGGGGACATAAACTTAATTGATATCCGACCATGAACTGAAGGATAAAACTCGTCTATATCGATAGGAACGACCTGACTACCAGGTGGCTATGTGATATAGAATTATATTAAAATTGAAAATTTTAATTAATAATTGAGTTCTTAAACGATAAAAATTGTTTATCGTTAGGCTTTTCCTTCATCGTAGACGTTTGAATAGATTCTCGTTTACATGGTACGGCCTGACTACCAGGAGGCATGTAGTTCAAGAATTCGATTCATACGTCTATGACATTAGATGTCTAGTGGGAGGAATCAATTAGTTTTTTTAAGCGCCTGGACTACTCAGGGGACATAAACTTAATTGATATCCGACCATGAGCTGAGGGATGAACTCAACTATATCAATAGGAACGACCTGACTACCAGGTGACTATGTGTGATGTGCGTTATATCAAGTAATAAATTACCTAGACTAACGCTTCCGCAAGAATACGGATCGTGTAGCAACTAGGGTCTGATATGATCCCGGAGGACGCCGAAGACGCGACCATCAACAATGAGGAGGACTTTATATGGTACGGCCTGACTACCAGGAGGCATGTAGTTCAAGAATTCGATTCATACATCTATGACATTAGATGTCTAGTGGGAGGGATCAATTAGTTTTTGTAAGCGCCTGGACTACCCGGGGGACATAAACTTAATTGATATCCGACCATGAGCTGAAGGATGAACCCAACTATATCAATAGGAACGACCTGACTACCAGGTGACTATGTGATATAGAGCCATATTAAAATCAACCTGTTTAATATGCTTAAGAAACGACCTGACTACCAGAAGGCTTATGCATGATTAGTTCAGGAAATATTACTGAAAGAAATACGATTTCTGAATACTATTGTTGTATTAATCAGTAAAATAATCATTTAGATGAAAAGTCCATATCTATTTGATTAAATAAGTGTTCAAATAAATGCTGCAATTTTTCCTTCTAGATTTCCCGAAGAATGTCTTCAATTTCCCTATGTGCCATTCTCGATGTCCACAAAAATTGTTGGGAAAAATTTTGATGATTGGTACCACAACCTCAAAATCGTCCTCAAGCATGAGAAGTTACTCGATGCGATCGAGAATCCTATCAAGGAATCTCCTACTGATGACAATGAGGATGGCTTGGACACTGCAAAGTGTATCATCCTAGTCTCAATGAGTTCAGTACTCCAGCGCCAGCATGAGGATATGTATCCTAGCGCTATCATTGCACATCTTGAGAAGATGTACGGTGCACAGAGCAGAACGGCAAGATAATAATTGTCGAAGGCTCTATTCATGTCTAGACTGACTGTGAACTCTCCGGTGGGACCACATGTTCGAAAGATGATCGGTCTTATTGAACAGCTTGTGAAGCTGGGGTGCACACTGGCAAAGAGTTATCTCAAGATTTGATCTTGCAATCGTTACCTGAGACGTTCTCATTGTTCATTGTTAACTTTAACATGAACAAGATGGACATGGATCTGCATGAGATGCTGAACCAACTGATTGACTATGAAAGTCAGTCAATGTCCGAGATGTCTAAGGGATCTAGTGTCGTAATGATGGTCGGCTCTTTTTCCAAGAAGGGCAAAGGCAACAAAAGGCCCAAGAAGAAGCCCCATGGGCCCAAGGGTGGTGTGACGAAACCCAAAGGCAAAGGGAGCAGATATGACCGTACTGATGCTAAGTGCTTCTTCTGTAACCGGGGCATTGGAAGAGAAATAGTAAGGAATACCTTACATCTCTCAAAAGGAAAAGGGTAAGACCTACATGAAAAATGTTTTCATGATTGATTCTTCTACTTGGGTATTGGATACCGGTAGTAGTTTTAACATCTGCAATGTGTTGCAGGGGTTGAGAATCAATAAAAGGTTGAAGAAAGGTGTCAACCTACAAGTTGCGAATGGTGCAAGCGTTGCGGCATTAGCTGTAGGATCGATTTCTCTTTGTATACCTTCAGGCAAGACCTTGGTTTTAAAAGATTGTTACTATGTTCTGAAATTTGTTTCGAACATAATTTTCATTTCTATGTTAGATAGATGTGGTTATAAAACAATCTTCAATAATAAGATTTGCTCTATTTTTCATAATGATGAATTATGTGCAAATGGTTATTTACATCAAGACATCTATATTTACCCAATGCAAAAGTTAATATGATTAACATGCATATTTCTGGTTTGAAGAGAAAGAAAGATAATCAAGAAAATGGGATTTTGTCTCAGTGGGATTATCTAAGGCAAAATGGGATTTTGTCTCAGTGGACTTCTCCCGGAACACCACAACATAATGGTGTATCCGAACGGAGAAATCGAACCTTATTAGATATGGTGAGATCCATGATGGGGTTCACTGATCTTCCAAAGAACTTATGAGGCTATGCTTTAGAAACAGCTGCCTATCTACTAAACAAAGTTCCCACCAAAGCAGTCTCGAAGACACCATATGAGATATGGAAAGGACGTAAGCCAAACCTGAGACACATCAAGGTTTGGGGGTGTCCGGCCTTCGTTAAGAGACTTCAGCCAGACAAGCTTGATGCTAGGTCTGATAGATGTAGGTTCATAGGTTATCCCAAGGAAACTATGGGATATTATTTTTACCACCCGTCTAAACACAAAGTGTTTGTGGCCAGAACGACAACCTTTCTTGAAAGGTAATTCCTTGATGAAAGAATTCATGGTGGGGAAGTAGTTCTTGACGAGATTCAAGAACCCAATGAGCCAACACAAGCTCATGGACATGAGATGTCAAATGAGCGTTCTTGGCTGAGTGATATAGTGTTAGGCTCCGGCGCTTCATCTTCAAATGTTGAAGTGATAGTGCCTGTTCAGGAACAAGTTCAGGAACCTGTTCAGGAACCTGCCCAACAAGATATCCCAGTGCAGGTTGAACCTGCTACACAGACTTCCTTGAGAAGGTCAACACGTTCTCGACGTGCACCTGACAGACTTAATCTGATGGTGCAAGAGGACGTGGTCGCATATAGATGACGACCCTTTGACTTTCCAAGAGGCTATACAAGGCCCTGATTCTGAGAAATGGTGGAAAGCCATGGAATCCGAGATGGAATCTATGAAGATCAACAAAGTATGGACTTTGGTTGATTCTTCACATGCTTCCAGACCGATAGGTTGTAAATGGGTTTACAAAAGGAAGATTGGAGCGGACGGGCAGGTAGAGACCTATAAAGCTCGTCTAGTTGCCAAGGGGTATAGTCAACGAGAAGGGATTGACTATGAAGAAACGTTCTCCCCTGTGGCAATGCTCAAATCTAAATCTATTCGGCTTACGATAGCGGCATTCCATGACTATGAGATTTGGCAGATGGACGTGAAAACAGCTTTCCTTAACGGAGAGCTCCAGGTCCAGGACTTCATGACTCAACCTGAGGGTTTCACGTCGCCAACTCAAAGTCATATAGTATGCAAGCTTCAGAGGTCCATTTATGAACTCAAGCAAGCTTCTCGAACCTAGAACATTCGCTTTAACAAGGCAGTTGAAGAGTTCAACTTTGTTAGATGCGAAGAAGAGCCTTGTGTGTACAAGAAGTTTAGTGGGAGCGCGGTTGTCTTCCTTGTGCTTTATGTGGATGACATATTGCTCATAGGAAAGGACATTCCGGCGTTGCAAGAGACAAAGTTCTGGTTATCCGAACAATTCTCCATGAAAGATCTGGGAGAAGCAACCTATATTCTGGGAATAAAGATCTATAGAGATAGATCAAGGAGGTTGCTTGGACTATCGCAGTCCCAGTACATTGATACCATCATGAAGAGGTATAACATGGAAAATTCCAAGAGAGGCTATCTACCGATAGGCACTGGAATTACTCTCTCCAAAGAGGATTGTCCTCAGACACAAGAAGAGAGAGAACGCATGAGTAGGATCCCATATGCTAGCGCAGTGGGAGCCATCATGTATTCCATGACATGTACGAGGCCTGATGTAGCCTTCGCGCTAAGTGTAGCGAGTCGGTATCAGGCAGATCCCGGTGAGGAACATTGGAAATTGGTGAAAACCATTCTCAAGTACTTGAGAAGGACTAGAGACCAATTCCTCGTTTATGGAGATTCTAACTTAGAGTTAGAAGGGTTCACGGATGCCAGCTTTATGTCTGATAAAGATGATAGCAGATCGACATCGGGGTATGTCTTTTGTCTCAATGGGGGTGCAGTGTGTTGAAAAAGTTCCAAGCAAGCTACTGTAGCTGATTCGGTTACTGAAGCAGAATACATAGCGGCTTGCGAAGCTGCTAAGGAAGCGGTCTGGATGAGAAAGTTCATAACTGAACTTGGTGTGGTGCCTTCGATAAAGGAACCAGTTCCTTTATTATGTGATAATACCGGGGCAATAGCCCAGGCGAAGGAACCAAGATCTCATAAAAGATCAAAGCATGTTCTGCGGAAATACCATCTGATAAGGGAAATCATTGAGCGTGGGGACGTTCAAATCCAGAAAGTAGAAGGAAAAGAGAATGCAACAGATCCACTCACAAAGGCGAACGGAGAAATCGAACCTTATTAGATATGGTGAGATCCATGATGGGGTTCACTGATCTTCCAATGAACTTATGGGGCTATGCTTTAGAAACAGCTGCCTATCTGCTAAACAAAGTTCCCACTAAAGCAGTCTCGAAGACACCATATGAGATATGGAAAGGACGTAAGCCAAACCTGAGGCACATCAAGGTTTGGGGGTGTCCGGCCTTCGTTAAGAGACTTCATCCAGACAAGCTTGATGCTAGGTCTGACAGATGTAGGTTCATAGGTTATCCCAAGGAAACTATGGGATATTATTTCTACCACCCGTCTGAACACAAAGTGTTTGTGGCCAGAACGGCAACCTTTCTTGAAAGGGAATTCTTTGATGAAGGAATTCATGGTGGGGGAGTAGTTCTTGACGAGATTCAAGAACCCAATGAGCCAACACAAGCTCATGGACATGAGATGCCAAATGATCGTTCTTGGCAGAGTGATATAGTGTTAGGCTCCGGCGCTTCATCTTCAAATGTTGAAGTGATAGTGCCTGTTCAGGAACAAGTTCAGGAACCTGTCCAGGAACCTGCCCAACAAGATATCCCAGTGCAGGTTGAACCTGCTACACAGGCTTCCTTGAGAAGGTCAACACGTTCTCGACGTGCACCTGACAGACTTAATCTGATGGTGCAAGAGGATGTGGTCGGTCATAGAGATGACGACCCTTTGACTTTCCAAGAGGCTATACAAGGCCCTGATTCTGAGAAATGGTGGAAAGCCATGGAATCCGAGATGGAATCTATGAAGATCAACAAAGTATGGACTTTGGTTGATTCTTCACAGGCTTCCAGACCGATAGGTTGTAAATGGGTTTACAAAAGGAAGATTGGAGCGGACGGGCAGGTAGAGACCTATAAAGCTTGTCTAGTTGCCAAGGGGTATAGTCAACGAGAATGGATTGACTATGAAGAAACGTTCTCCCTTGTGGCAAT
Organism: Gynandropsis gynandra; assembly: GCA_036759665.1. NCBI lineage: Eukaryota > Viridiplantae > Streptophyta > Magnoliopsida > Brassicales > Cleomaceae > Gynandropsis > Gynandropsis gynandra. The sequence continues at coordinate 23,254,980 of CM071874.1, forward strand.
GCTCAAATCTATTCGGATTCTGCTTGCGATAGCGGCATTCCATGACTATGAGATTTGGCAGATGGACGTGAAAACAGCTTTCCTTAACGGAGAGCTCCAGGAAGAAGTCTTCATGACTCAACCTGAGGGTTTCACGTCGCCAACTCAAAGTCATATGGTATGCAAGCTTCAGAGGTCCATTTATGGACTCAAGCAAGCTTCTCGAACCTGGAACATTCGCTTTAACGAGGCAGTTGAAGAGTTCAACTTTGTTAGATGTGAAGAAGAGTCTTGTGTGTACAAGAAGTTTAGTGGCAGCGCGGTTGTCTTCCTTATGCTATATGTGGGTGACATATTGCTCATACGGAATGACATTCCGGCGTTGCAAGAGACGAAGTTCTGGTTATCCGAACAGTTCTCCATGAAAGATCTGGGAGAAGCAACCTATATTCTGGGAATAAAGATCAATACAGATAGATCAAGGAGGTTGCTTGGACTATCGCAGTCCCAGTACATTGATACCATCATGAAGAGGTATAACATGGAAAATTCCAAGAGAGGCTATCTACCGATAGGCACTGGAATTACTCTCTCCAAAGAGGATTGTACTCAGACACAAGAAGAGAGAGAATGCATGAGTAGGATCCCGTATGCTAGCGCAGTGGGAGCCATCATGTATTCCATGACATGTACGAGGCCTGATATAGCCTTCGCGCTAAGTGTAGCGAGTCGGTATCAGGCAGATCCCGGTGAGGAACATTGGAAATTGGTGAAAACCATTCTCAAGTACTTGAGAAGGACTAGAGACCAATTCCTCGTTTATGGAGATTCTAACTTAGAGTTAGAAGGGTTCACGGATGCCAATTTTATGTCCGATAAAGATGACAGCAAATCGATATCAGGGTATGTCTTTTGCCTCAACGGGGGTGCAGTGTGTTGGAAGAGTTCAAAACAAGCTACTTTAGCTAATTCGGTTACTGAAGCAGAATACATAGCGGCTTGTGAAGCTGCTAAGGAAGCGGTCTAGATGAGAAAGTTCATAACTGAACTTGGTGTGGTACCTTCGATAAAGGAACCAGTTCCCCTATTATGTGATAATACCGGGGTAATAGCCTAGGCGAAGGAACCAAGATCTCATAAAAGATCAAAGCATGTTGTGCGGAAGTACCATCTAATAAGGGAAATCGTTGAGCGTGGGGACGTTCAAATCCAAAAGGTAGAAGGAAAAGAAAATGCAGCAGATCCACTCACAAAGGTGCTTGGTTCAAATGAGTTTGACAAGCACAAGTTGATGATTGGATTGAAGAACATGACATGCTGGAATTAGTTCTAGGAATAGTACAATTGTTGTAACTATTTAAGAGCTAATTTTATGTCATATATTTTTGAACACTTGTGAATAAAAAAATGGCATTCTTTTATTATTTTGATGATATTTACATAATATATATGTGTATATATTTTTATAGCTAGTATGATAGAGTCCATGATTAAGTTTAGAAACTTGTCATCATGATAGAGATCATGAAAAAGAGAGTCAAGTTTTGGTCAAACTTAATCTAAATCGTTCTTGGTCATAGGATAACTAATTGGACGTTAGTAATTCGGATAGATCAACATAGATGTGATGGTTTCTATTTGATAGAAATTAGTAGATCTCTTTTACTAAATCATACGTATGGATGATGCACATAGAGATGTGATCATTGAACTAATCCAAAGGGAGAATTCCTAATGGTTACATTACCATTGAACTGTCAATAGGAATTTCTCTAGAAGGATTGGAATATTATAATTTCCTTAGACCTGAGATTAACATGGTAACTGATAAGTTATCTACCATTCTTTGATTCTGGACACCTTATGTCTTGGGATGTAAGTTGAAAGGATATTGGGAATGATTAGATGCTTGTGCAGTTAGTGATTGATCAAGATGGAATCCGTCAACTCTAGGTAAAGAGTTAGAGCTCTATGTTGTCAGCAACATAATGACTGAAAAAACCTTGGCCAGGGCATTTGAATGAGAGAAGAAAAGAGTTTCTTGCGATCATTCACCAGTCAGTTATATTAGGCATGAAACATAGTTGATAATCTATTAGGACTTGACAGTCAGACCATGTCCTAGGATTATCCGAAGATGTACGGGCAAGTATGTGTATGGAGATACATTACTTCGACTATTTGAAATATTACGTAAAGGCAAATGGGAGATTGAAAGTCCTATGCCTAATATGTAATATTTGAATAGTTATGGGTTCAACTTGTAATTATTAAAAGTGTTAATAATTATAAATATACAGAAAACGAGTTTTCGTACATACTATTCTAAATCTAGAAACCCTAGCCGTCAGAAAGGAAAAACCCGAAGAACGAAAAACAGTTTTCGTTCTTCCGATTTCCACAAAGCAATCCCGATCTCGGCGTGGATACACGTAGAGGGTTTGTACCATCAAGCCTCGCATTCGATGACTGCACGTTCAACGATAGGTATTACGAAATTGTTTCTGTAAATCGTTTATCGTTGAATATCCGGAAAAACTTCTCGTAAACATGACTAGATCTATAATCGGGTTGATAAAATACGTTTCCGCAAATTGAAATCAACCCTACAGTTGGATTGTTAATTTGAATAAATGGAACAAATATATACATACCTTCTTCGACCAAAAAAAGTTAATATACGACTAAGATCTATATAAAGTACAATCAATTCGAGTACTACATGAATTTATAAATAAATTTACCGTATTTATATTAAAATTTGAGAAAAAAAAACGATGTCATCAAACTTTTGGTACGAGATAGGCTACTGGACAATATTCGTTCTCAAATGAAAAAAACATATTGTTACAAAACTACGATGGTCATTGCCATAATTGCTAAATTTATTGATGGTAAATATTGTAACTATTCAACTGTAGCAGATTAATTGATATCTTGATTACTAATTTCATGTAAAACTAATATTGTTTCTAACTATCATTTGATGTAATATTAATTTTGAGGTTCTTTCAAGTTTTATACCCTCATCAACTACAAAAGTTACACAGATGAAACATTAAAACAATTAGAAATTTTATAACAAGTTTTCAATACACGTCAATCAAATACTGTTCAAACAGTGATCATTATAGAATAATTGAAACCAAAAACACCAATTACTTAATTTATTCGACTTCTATTGTTTACATGTATTATATTATTTATATATCTGAAATGATTTTTAAACTTTTATAGAATAATAATACAATAACTTTTAAAAGGTTATTGAATATTATGTCTTTGATTGTATTTTTTAGTTATCGCATTAAATCACATTATAAAAAATCTATTATACAATTTTATTGTTTGCATTGATTTGATTATTATAAAATGCTCAAATATTGATTATAAATTAATTTAAACCTTGAAAATTATTTAAAATAAATTAAAATTATCACGCAATATATTATTTTATATATCAACGATCTATTACATAAAAATATAAAATAAAAAAATAAATTAAAAAGCTTTTCATTTATAAATCTCATGTATTGGGCGAATTGGGGGAACTTCAAAAATACCTTCGTAGGGCTAAAACATTTCAAAAATACCCTTCCTGAAAAAGAAAAAAATTTTAACTTCAAAAGTATCCGTATAAATATTGATATTCCCAAAATACCCATGCGACCTTACGACCCAGTTCGACCCAGCGACCCAATTTGACCCTACGACCCTTGTCCCTCTGCGACCCCTATTCCTCTGCGACCGTTGGACCCCAGCGACCCTTGTCCCTCTTCGACCCTTGTTCCTCTGCGACCCTTGGACCCCTGCGACCCTTGTCCTTCTGCGACCCTTGGACCCCTGCGATACTAATTTATTATTTACAAATTGTTTACATATAATATGAATAAAATTTCGAAAATACAGCTCAAATCAAAATATGTTGGACCCGTGCGACCCTTCCGACCATTGCGACCCTTCCGACCATTGCGACCTTTGCGACCATTTCGACCCTTTCGACTAGTCTTTTCAATGTCAGACTACTACTTTTTCCAGGTTCTAGCTATGCTTTTTATTTTACCAATGCCACATTGAAATTATTGTCTTTCTGGATTGTAGCAGTCCATTTATTTTTCGTTATAAATAGAGGAGGAAAAACCGTAAAGCTACAACAAGCACCAAATCATCTCTTGTTTCGAGTCTTTCATTCTCTCAAAAGGGCGATTTCTAACATCTAACCCTAAATTCTCTGAAAAATCCTTTTTACCTTGTGACCGTTAAGGTCACATGGTCGACCCAGGGCATCGTGCTGTCTATTTGTTACTCAATGTCTTGGTAATCGTCGGACTCAGTCTGTATGCAGATACACACAAGTACTTACAACTTGGATTGAGGACTTTGTGATGTATCTGCACTACATAAGGTCTTGGTAATCGGCGGACTCAGACATCCGCGTTACCTAAGGTCACGGTTGGAGGTCATTTGCTACCGTGGAACTCACCATACATGACTCAAAGCCCGAAATGTCAATGGAGCATTTCTTGCGGGGAAGGGCTCCGATGAGTCATTAATCTTCGGCAAATTTGACCTTTTTTTCTTTCCTTTTTTTTCTCGAACTTCTTTTTGCCTTTTTCTTTTGCTTCAACTTTTTTCTTTCCTTGTTTTAACAGTTGTTACCTTTGAGACCTTATGTAACCTTATGTAACTCTTGTGACCTTTGTAACCTTTGAGAACTTATGTAATCAATATTTAAACGTTGAAAATGTCTTATTTTGCATCTATTGTTCGCAAGATTATGACCCGTTATGCGACGCTCAATCGGATTAAATTATAATCAGGTTTAAACGGGTACGACTCATGCGACCACACATATGACCCATGGACGACTCATGCGACCAAACATTACCCATGGACGACTCATGCGACCAAACATTACCCATGGACGACTCATGCGACCAAACATTACCCATGGACGACTCATGCGACCAAACATTACCCATGGACGACTCATGCGACCAAATATGACCCTTGGACATCTAATGCGAACACATAAGACCCTTGTACGACTCATGCGACCCTATATGACCAAATATTACCCATGGACGTCAGACCCTATAAGACTCTTGTACGACTCATGCGACCCTATATGACCACATATGACCCATGGATGACTAATGCGACCACATATGACCCATGGACAACTCATGCGACCACATATGACCCATGGACAACTCATGCGACCACATATGACCCATGGACAACTCATGCGACCACATATGACCCATGGACAACTCATGCATTCTATTGAATAATAGTAAAAGAACCAACCAAAAACAAACATGAATTTTGTTGTTCAAATGAAGTTCAACCAAATACAAAAACCAACCAAATAAAACAGAATTCAATCTATGAAGATTATAGGGGCAAGCAGTAGACAAGGTTTATCATCGAGAATGGCTTCCAGTTCGACTTTGAGGGTACAACCGACGTTAAAGCCATTATCTTGACAAAACTTTGTCCGACCCCTGGTGATGCTAGCGCCATTGCGTTTCACGGGCCTTAGATGTGCCTCCTAAATGTCTTTGTAACTGGTTATCAGATCAACCTTACATCGTCTACCGCAAAGACCATTCGACCTAGCAAACTCTATCGGAAGTGTCTGCGATAACCGAATAAATTTACAACAACGTCAAACTAATGCATATACGACCAGATTTGATGAATCGAATAAATCGGTTTGAGTTCACTTACCACTACATCTATGACCAGATTTTAACGCGTGACTGGTACCGCGAAAATCCTTTCTTCAGAAGAAGATGACCCTGACATCGAATCGCCGTCACCAGTCGTTTGCATTTTCGGCAATATGATGATGATGATGATGATGAGAGTTAGAGAGAGAGTTTCGTTATTAGAAAAAAGGAAACGGATGGAATACGAATCGCCGTCAGATGGAATTCGAAAAGTTTTTTTCAAATTTTGGTGAAAAGTTCGGCGGGAATTCTGGTGAAAATGAAATAATTCCAAATGAGAGTCGCATGGGTCGCATGGTCGCATGTATTGATGAATAGATGCGAACTCGACGAATTTACGGGTTTAAGATGATAAAATGACAAAAACCAATCAAACAATACATTTACAACGTCAAACTAATGAATTCCAAATTAGGGTCGCATGCGTCGCATGGGTCGCATGGTCGCATGTATTGATGAATAGATGCGAACTCGACGAATTTACGGGTTTGGGATGATAAAATGACAAAAACCAATCAAAACAATACATTTACAAAGATTCCAAATCAAAACAATACATTTACAAAGATTCCAAATCAAAACAATACATTTACAAAGATTCCAAATCAAAACAATACATTTACAAAGATTCCAAATCAAAACAATACATTTACAAAGATTCTAAATCAAAACAATACATTTACAAATATTTTAAATCAAAACAATACATTTACAAATATTCTAAATCAAAACAATACATTTACAAATATTCTAAATCAAAACAATACATTTACAAATATTCTAAATCAAAACAATACATTTACAAATATTCTAAATCAAAACAATACATTTACAAATATTCTAAATCAAAACAATACATTTACAAAGTCAATCAAAGATTCTGCACGCATTCTATTTCCACTGGAGAAATAGTTCATTGAGGGTCGCATGGGTCGCATGAGTTCACTAGAGAAATATTACATTAGCAGAGAGTGACCCAACACCGTCACCTAACTCACCCCCCCCAACTCGTCAGTGACTGCATACACCCTGAGTCTGCCGATTACCAAGACCTTGAGTAACAAATAGACAGCAC
>CM071874.1:23280108-23316320 GCA_036759665.1 Gynandropsis gynandra
CGTCCCGAATTCCGGACGACTTAGGGACTGCCCAACGGTCCCCAAATTTAGGGACGGATTCGGTACGGTTTTCTTAATCCGTTTTAATTAGTCCCTAATCCGTCCCTAAATTTAGGGATAGATTTGTCAGTCCGCAAATTCAGTCCCGAAATCCGAATTTTCTTGTAGTGATATACATAATATCGAAATGGTCTGAAATGAGAAATATTTGGGTTCGAACCATAAACTAATTTCGAAGGAGAATTATCATCATAACTGGTTGGTCAGATGAATACTAATTGTTGTTGCATGCAAAACGGCGTGTCCCCAGACCTACATAAGGATATTGGATTTCATAAGCATTGGTCTCTAAATCCATTTAATTTATTTTACAAATGATTTTGCTAAATTATTTTGTTTATTAATATATGGTGACATGATGTTATACCTTTATGCCTTTTGACATGCAAAAACACAAAAATGGTTGTGACAGTAATTCACTCGTATTATCATGACGATTTATTTTAATTAGTATCTGGAAATTGTGCTCTTTATCGTAGTATTTGTGGAAGTGATCTCGCAAAAGCTAAGCTACGAGATGTTAATAAGAATACATTTGACTATATAGTTGATGCATCAATTCATGCCATAAAAATCGCAACGATCCACACGATGAATGAATTGGGCCACATATATCACCATGAATTCTTTCTAAATATAATAATGATTTGCATCTTATTTGGGTTGATGATTTCCTTATTATTAGATTTCCATTTGAGCAACCAACACAAATCAATTCACGAGATTGTAAAATATTATAGCTTTAACGAATGACCAAATGAATTTTCAATAATCTTTCGCATTATTGTTGAATTGAGATGTTCTAACCAATCAGGTCAAACCTTAAAATTATATGTAAACTTCTTGTTTACATCTTTAGTAAATTTTATTTTATTATATGATTCAATCATTCCTATTGTTGAATGATATCATCTACATGACAAAGCATATATTGTTTTCTAAAACACTAGTTTTTCCCATTACATAATGAAAATTTAAAATAAAACATTTATTAACCACTTATCTTCACTTCCATCTTCGAGATAGATAAGACAATTGGTAACATCTAGGTATAGGTCACTATCAATCAATTTGTTAGAGTCATCAACAACGAGATTAGTTTGAAAGTTTTTCTTTAAACTTCAAGGAGTCTTGGAAAAGGTTAATAAAATGCTTAAGATTGTGACATGTACGCGACCAATATCCATAAACCTCGCATCGGTGGAAAATACTTTCTTTACTTTCTTATTAGCACCATAATCATTACATCCTCGTAGTTATTATTCGAGTGACTACGATCACCATAAAAAACATTTTCCACATCCACATCCATGTTTGTATATGCGACATCTACCACAAACTCGACCATGATATAACATTCTTCTCACAGAATGGAGTAGATCCAGTGGGTCGATACTCATGATTTTTAATCAATAACTCGTTGTTTTTGTTCAATAACAAGTAGGCAAAATATTCAATCTTCATATTTGGTAAAACCTTTTTCACGGTATGTTGTAGAAACACATTAGATGCATGAAACGTGGATAGTGTTTTTTTCCATCATATCAAATTAGTTATAGTGTCACTACATAATTTCATTTGTAAATTGATTCGACATATGGTTTAGTTATACTCATTAACAGTTTAAAAAACTCAGAAATAGAGATGCATCTAATCATAATGTGTTTTTTGAATAATCCTTTTTTATTATCTTACCTATCTTTTAGTTATTTTCAACGATATAAAGGATCTTTGATTGTGAGATATTTCAATTTTCAATCCATCATGAAGGTGATGACGGTAAATATCATGATTTTAGTATTATCTTGATTAATAAAATTATTTGAAACATCAATAGTGTCATTCAATTCCTTAGCATCCAAATGGATATGTGCATCCAAAACCCACGACAAATAATTTTTGTCAGTTATGTCAAGATTTTCGAACTCAAGTTTGACAAAGTTTGACATGATGAGACTATAAGAATAAAAATTACTATGCAATTAAAAATATAAAATTTAAGATTCATCTACACCTTTTTTATACATAATATCCAAATAAATAGTAAGTGTAGAACATAATTAAGTTGTGGTAAGTAAAAAAAAATTATTTGATTGAAAAATTATAAAAAAATTACCTTGAGTGTGCTGATAATATTTATGAAATAAAGATCGAAAAGAACATGGAGCTAGATCTCTTTTATTTAATAGATTTTATTGTCTTACAATATAAGAGGAGTTTTTCCCTCTCATCTGGTACTGCCACGTCAGTGGAGAGGGAGGAAAAAACCCCTCACCCTTCTGTTCACGTCAACAAAAAAAAATATATTAAAAATACACTAGTTCAAATTCATCGTATCTCTTCATATCCTCTTCCTCTTCTCAAATCCATTGCACCTGCTACATCAACCCTTTGAAACACTTTGATACACAACCCTTTGAAACCCTTCGATACTCACAGTGGAGATTCATTAGTGGAGATTCATTTTGTATGGTTCTGTAAGCCGTCGTTACGTCGCTCAAGGCGGTGTCGAGGAACATGGGGGGAGGAGTCTCTCTCTCCGGCGGTGGAGATTCCAACGCCATTGACGCGCCCTTTGATCCAGCTATTTTAGTGTGCTCCACTCAGGAACCGATGCTTGATATCTCATATCTTTCTTTGATTAAGAGGCTTTCTTCGATTAAGCAAGAGGAACTGATTAAGAGGCTTGAAGTCATCGTTATGGGGCTCGAGGCGGTGTCAAGGAATGCCAGGGGAGGACTCTTTCTCTCAGGGAGTGGAGATTCTGGCACCATTGACGCGCCCTTGGATCCAGCTATTTTGGCATACCCCACTTAGGAACCGACGCTTGATATCTCATATACAGTTTCTCAGAGATTTGAAAAGGAAAGGTTCCAAACTGACCTTAAAAAAGCAGTGCGCCAAAGCCTTGGTAATTTTTTAACTATATCTGATTATACATAAGGTCTCGAAGTTGACTTTGCTACCATTTTGTCAGTAATTAATTTCAGCAATTGCATAGTACCAAATCACACTGGAGGCATTGATCTGACAATGACTAACGTTATTCATATTGGGGGATGTGTGGTGTATTTAGCATCTTGCCAACTTGTGGACACTTTTTGTTTATTGAATTCAAAAATCTTCTCACCCACCTGTGTGCATTTTCTTAGATATATTTGACAAATGTGTGTTGTATTTTGTTATCCAGAGAACTGGACATTTAATCTCTTATGTCTCTGATTAAGTCTGAATAAAAGGTAGCCCCGAATATACGCTAGGATCTAACAAGAGAACCTTTATCTATCAACTCAGATACTTACCAAACACAAAGAAAGATGCCATCAAGCGTGAGGACACCTAAGAAAAGAGTTTTGGAAACAAACAATGATGGGTTTCTATCTGAGGTTATTGTGGGACAGACTCAGGATGTTGTACACACTGACGTATTTGGTATAGGCCTATAGAATGAAATTGGAGAATATAGTTGCTTTCTAAATGTTATCATACAAGTATATTCATGCATATAGTGGTTCACATTTTCTGGTATTCCATCTATATATCATCTAGCTTCAGTCTTTATGGCATCTAAGCTAGTTTCGAGCTGAATTCTTACAGAGATCAACATTGGAGCATCCTCATGTGGGGGATTCTTGCCTGGTCTATGCAATGTATGAAATTTTCACCATTTTAAGTGCCGCATCAACTGAAACACGAAAAGAACCTATGACACCTACATTTCTCAGGCTTTAAGCAACCTGTATCCAGATAACAGTTTCTTCCAAGAGGTAAACGCATTTATGTGGTTTTAAACATTTACCTTATGGAATCATCACGTGATTACCCCTGTTGACGAGCCAAAACTAAGCCTTAATATTTGGTGGGACTGGCAGGGTCAAATGAACGATGCATCAGAAGTACTTGCAGTAATCTTTGACTGCCTTCATGGCTCATTCGCTCCCGTCTCAAATGTTTCTGATACAGAATCTTCTGAAAACAACTGTATGGGTTCATAGGACTGCGCAAACCTCACATGTATTGCCCATTCTCTGTTTTGCATGGACATTTTTTAGCAAATGAATTGCTTCAGTTGTGGGCTGGAGTCCAGGCATATGAAGTACACTTCCTTTTTCCATAACTTCAATGCTAGCTACCTACGCACCATAAAGGTCATATTTTGGCACACAAATGTTGGCAAATTTTAACTTTTTCAGATAATTACTTTGGAAACACAGAATGTTTAACTTCTTAATCCACTTGTCTTTGCCTAACAAGATATGTGCACAGAAACTCCATTCGACGAACTTTTAAATTTTGTCGAGATGAACCATCAACTAGAGTGTGATCCTGAAGCTGGTGGTTTTGGAAAGTTCAATTATATTCACCATATTATTTCAACACCACCGCGTGTTTTAACTATGAGTATGCTTCATACATTTCTGAAGAATGCTAACTTTTCCAGCTTGCAGATAAATACCTTTAAACTTCAATATATTTTTGTTGAGACTTGTAGTTATGGACTGGCAAAGCACTTGTGAAACATCAGACGACATAGCAGCTACTATGGCAGCCTTGAATACTGAGATAGACATCATGGTCATGTAGCGTGGTTTAGATCCTAAGAACATCTACAGCTTAGTGATCTCGACTTTATGCGAAGTAGTAAGATTTCTTTCCCAGCAAAATTTGTTATTCATAAGACCTACCAAACGAACAAAACCAATATTTCTAAATGATTGTCGCTCACAAATGCCATTCAAACGCATATTGTAACACCCCCATCCCGAAACAACCTCGAGACTAGGAGTGTCCACCATCACCTCCAAGAGGTGGTTACGCGTGTCATCGCTCAAACACATTTATAAAATAAAATAAATGATTTATTCCAAAATAAGAATGTTCCGGACCAAATAGCAAAACAAATACGTAAATATCATAGTCACGATAAATGAATAAAATAAATACGAAACGCAAAATAAAACTCATCGAGACCTCATGCACGTCTCTTCCATCAGTCCGCTGTGAACGTTCATGTTGCTGGTCAACCTCGTTGCTCTTTTTCCTTGCCATACCCTTTCCATCCACGACATCCCACAAATAGGGTGAGTACGAAATACGCACTCAGTGAGATCAATACGTGTACGTACTTTGTGCCACGTATTCTCCCTCTCGAAATGAATATCATAAAATAATGATATATCCAAAGTCTAAAATAAGATATACAAATAACTCTAGACAACCCGACTGAGTATCCAAAGTCTAAGACTAGTACAACATTAGATCAAACACACAGAGTCCACACGACTCTAGCTCAGGCATACGTTCGCAAGGTCCAAAGGACCCCAGCACACTGAAAATCTCGCAAGGTCACAACGTACCCCAGCTATCAGTACAATACAGCGCTCCGTCGCTCGAAAGGTTACCACAACCCCTACACGGTACGATGCTGGTAAATCCACTGATCTGACTAACTCGACGCTTCGTCGCTCAAAACGTTACCACAACCCCAACATGGTACGATGCTGGTAGATCCACTAACCTGACTAACTCGACGCTCCATGCTCGCAAGGTTACCACAACCCCAGCACGGTATGACGCGGCCCAAATCCAAGTGTCGCAATACTAACGTCTTTGATTCTATACTCCTCACGTGACAACTCTCACCGATGCGCTCGCACACGCCTTCTTTCGGAGGTTCGAGTGTGAAATCACTCGATCGAGAACACTAACAAGATATTCACCCGGCTTAAACACCGAACCCAAATATCGACGTTCTCTGACCCCAACACTTGGTCGCAGGTCAATTCTCCAGATCATCTCTAGTCATTTATATAACTCATATATTTATCATCAATTCTCATACGATAAAACTAGAGTTTAATCCAATCCACTTGTAGCGTCTCACTTTTCCATTATGATCCTATAAATCCTATTGTGATCATATCTCGTTTTAAAAGTATAATTGCTTACATAAATCAATCACAAATTCGAAATTACGATGGAGAAAATCATCACCTTAGCTTCCCCGACGACTTGATGATTCTTGATATTATTGCTAGCAACAACACCGACCAATTTTTCCCTATTATAGATCAATTTAATTCCATAAATTTCCATAATATAAATATTCGAATTAAGTGAATAATCACAACAAATCATTTAGAGATTTACCACAATCGCAATTAGAATCCACCCACGAAGAACGCGATGAAAATTGAAGATCCTTCTTTAATTTCTTCTTCCTTTTTTTTCTTCTCTTTTCTTCCCTTTTCTTTTTTTTTCTTCTTCTCTTTTTTCTTACTCGGTGGCTGATTCCTCTCTCTCTCTATCTTTTTTAAACACCCGTGTAACTTTTTCAAATTTTATAACCTAATGCTAATATGTATATATATATATATACATATATATCATAGGTTGGTCACCAACCTTCCTATTATTATGGGTGTCACAATTCTCCCCCACTACAAAGGAATTCGTCCTCAAATTCTATATCTCTGATTCTTACGACAGAATTGTATTCATTGAATAGAAGAACCATACAACTCATCTTTAAACAACTCGGGGTAATCATGTCTCATATCCTTCCCTAATTCCCATATTGCTCCTTCCACACCATGATGTTCCCAAACAACCTTTATCATCGGAATTTGTTTACGCCTCAACTGTTTCACTTGATGATCCACAATGCGTATTGAACGTTCTTTATACGTTAAGTCTCTCCTCAAGGTTTTTGGTGGCTCTACAAGTATCTTTTCTGGTATTGATAAACACTAACGCAACAGTGATACATGAAACACATCATGTAATCCCTCTAAAGATGAGGGAAGCTCCAATCGATAGGCCACTACTCCAATTCGCTCAACCACTTTAAACGGTCCCGTGAACCGTGGTGATAGCTTGTTCACTTGACTCCCACCTGATCTCACTCACCTCACTTGAATTCGCAAATACACCATATCTCCAATGTTAAACTCAACATCCTTCCTTTTTAGATCAGCATAACTCTTCTGAAGATCTTGAGTCGTCTTCATTTTCATCGTAACAATTCTTACCTTTTCCATGGTCTCTTCGACAATCTCTGCTCTAAAGATAGTTCTCTCCCCCACTTCAGTCCAGCACAAGGGTGTACGATATGGTCGTCCGTATAATGTTTCATATGGTGGCATCCCAATGCTAGCATGATAGCTATTATTGTATGCGAACTCAACAAGTGGTAAATGATTCTCCTAACTACCAGGCCACTCCAGTGCACATGCTCGCAATAGATCCTCAAGTGTCATTATAGTTCTCTCAGATTGTCCATCTATTTGTGGATGATATGCGGTTCTTATGCGCAATTTGGTTCCTAACTCTTTTTGAAACGCCTGCCAAAGACGTGAGGTGAATCTCCCATCTCGATCTAAAACAATGCTTGATGGAACCCCATGCAACTTCACAATTTGTGCAATATATATCCTTGCTAGTTGATTCACATCAAAAGTATTCTTTATCGAAATGAAATGGGCCGATTTAGTTAGTCGATCCACGACCACCCAAATAGCATCCTTGCCACTTTGCGTCCTTGGAAGACCCGTCACGAAATCCATGGTAATATGGTCCCACTTCCATTCAGAGATGGGTAGACTTTACAATTTTCCGCTCGGTACTTGTTGCTCCGCTTTGATTAATTGGCACGTTGGACATTTTGCTACCCATCGAGCAATGTCCTTCTTCATCCCTAGCCATTGATAAAGTTGGCGAACATCCCGATACATCTTCGTCGACCCTGGATGAATCAAAAACTTGGATTGGTGAGCTTGGCTTAGAATCTCTTCTCTCATCCTTAAATATTTCGGTACACAAACTCGACCACTAATCATCATTAGACCGTCTTCCCTGATATGATACAACTTGTATCTCGGGTCTTGCTGATTATTTGGAATCTTCTGTAATCTCTTATCGGATATTTGTGATGTACGAATTCTACTCAATAGACCAGCCTGATTTACGGCTTGCAAACTGACAGTCTCGGACTCAGTCTGCACTGCCTCTAGTCTCAAAGCACTTATCTCGCTAATCAAATCACCGAATTCTAGCATATTCGCAACCGCAACTCTTTTCTGGCTCAACGAATCTGCAACAACATTTGCCTTCCCCAGATGGTATGCGATGTCCACCTCGTAGTCTGCAAAAAACTCCATCCACCTTCTCTGACGCAGATTCAACTCTGGCTGTGTAAATATGTACTTTAGACTTTTGTGGTCTGTAAAAATCTATACCTTCTCCCCATAAAGATATGCCTTCCAAATCTTTAACGTGAAGACCACAGCTGCCATCTCTAAATCATGAGTCGGATAATTCTTTTCATGCTTACGTAACTGCCTTGATGTATAAGCTAACACGTGATCTCCCTGTATAAGTACACATCCTAATCTCGTCTTTGACGCATCCGTGTAGATTATGTACGAAATCTCTGGTTGTGGTAAGGCTAACAGTGGGGTTTTCGTTAGCTTCTATTTTAGCTCCTTGAAGGACTTCTCACAATTTTCATTCCAAACAAAAGGTACATCTTTTCTCGTAAGTCTCGTCATTGACTTTGCTAGATTAGCAGTTTATAACAAAACGTCGATAGTACCCTGCTAATCCTAAAAATCTCCTTATCTTTGTTGCATTTTTCAGTTGTTTCCAACTTATAATCGCTGACACCTTCTCAGGATCGACATAAACTCCTTCCTCCGATACGACATGTCCCGAAAATCCAACACGTCCCTTCCAAAAACTACATTTTTTCAACTTCATAAACAATCGTTGTTCTATGAGACGTTCTAAAACTAAGAGTAAATGTTCCTCATGTTCCTCTGGGCTCTTGGAGTAAACCAGAATTTCATCTAACAATACAATAATGAAACGATCCAAGTAGTCCCGAAACACATTGTTCATTAGCTTCATGATTGCAGCAGGGGCATTAGTCAAACCAAATGGCATGACCGCAAATTCATAATGCCCATATCGTGTTCGAAATGCCGTCTTCCTAATGTCACCTTCTGCAATTGGAATTTAATGATATCCCGATGCTAAATCTATCTTTGAAAACCAAGTCGCGCCTCTTAACTGATCTAATAACTCATCGATCCTCGGTAGTGGGTAACGATTTTTCACAGTGACTCTATTTGGAGCCCTATAATCAATACATAGTCTAAAAGTCCCATCTTTCTTCTTGACAGATAGGACAGGTACACCCCATGGTGATGTACTCGGTCGTACAAATCCTTTCTCAAGTAGCTCATCTAATTGTTTCTTCAACTCTGCCATTTCCGCTAGTGTCATTCGATTTTGGAGACTTTGATATTGGAGAAGTATCCGATTCTAGCTCAATCTCAAATGGATCCCCTGCAGTTTTTTGAAAACATCTACAAACTCTCGTGCTACAGGGATCTCCTCGACTTGCACAGATGGACTTACTTCTTCTTCCGATATGGTAGCAAGATATATGTCACACCCTTGATCTGGTAATCGTTCCATACGCAATGCTGAGATTATGTGAATCCCTTGACCTGATCGAATTCCTTGATACTTAAGCTCCTTACCGCTTTTCTGGCATCGTACTTGACCGCGACGACAATCAATCATAGCTCGATGTCTTGACAACCAATCCATTCCAAGGATCACATCATAGCATTCCATCGGAATGATGATCAGCTTTGCAGCTAGTTCTTCTCCTTCTATCACCACGGGTACCTCCTTGACAACCCCTTGGGATTCTAAATCTGACCTCCAAGAGTATGTGATCATCTCGTTTTTATACGTATTTCTTGCACGATTTAAGAAACGTTTTCGATATATATGTGTTGCTTTACGTATGATTCCGTATCCGTTTTACTTGTTTTCGTGTTTTTCATGTTCTTATAGGTTTTTACGCGTATTTGGATCATTTCGGAGCTAAAAGGACATGCATGGAGCTAAGGAGCAATTTCGGGGATCATCACGGGACAAACGGGACGAGATTCAGCATGAAGAGCCTCCACCCGGTCGGGCACAATTCATGCACGATCGAGCAAAAGCTACGGCAAATTATGTGCACAAGTCACGCACGATTCGGGCAAGGAAATGCCCGACCAACTGCCTTGTACCCGAGCGGGTGCTCACCATGCCTGATCGGGCACCCCTTGGAGTCCTATGATTCGCGCGTTCTGCCCTAGCCGCACCCGAGCGGGCACATTGTGTGCCCGAGCGGGTCGCGACCCGAGTAATCAGCAAAATTAAGTAAAATTAGCTTAAAACAAAAGGGAACTCGTGGGGGCAATTAAGGCAACACTTAGACCGACTTAGGAGGCATAAAAGGAGGCAGAAAACGTCATTAGAGACAGCTTACATTGGACCTTTCATTCAGTTCATGATTAGAGAAGAATTCTTGCGAGGAGGCAAGCAAGGAGCATCGGAGATCAACCCGACACTTCGGTTTCGCTTGGTTTTCATGTTCCTTAGACTTTCTATTTCGTTTATGTTTGTTTACAGACGCATGAGCGAGTAGTTTGTTTGTTCTAGGAGAAGGGATTAGCCCTTGGCTATCCCGGAACCACTTTCTATTTATCTTTGAATGCATCTTCTCGTTTTAGTTTATCTATTCTCTATCTGAGTGCTTGAAATTACTTGTATTTGCGACGGCCGCGTAGATGCATGTGTTAGAGATTAGGAGAAGGACCGAAAGGAGAATTCTAGTCTTGGAAGATCAGGTTTAGAACAACCGAGGTTAGGCCACAAAAGTAGGGTAGCAACGGTTGAGGGTGAAACGGATGAATCATAGAGCCTATGGGTTTAGTTCAAGGTGTCAGCCACGAAAGTAGGGGGCAACTTGTCTAGATCACGTGTCTATGCCTTGAGAGAGGGTAGATATCATATTAGGATCGTCTGCCTTAGATAGCTTTAACCGGGATTGCATGACAGATAGATTGATTGTCGGTTTCGGTAGTCTTGTGGTGAAACTGGATTCCTAGAACGTTTGTCCTATCGTCAAGAACCAACTCATTTATTTACTTTCAGTATTTCATTCTTCATCCATATTCGTTCGTTAGCAAGTTTGATTCATAGTTCGAGTTTAGATAGTGTTGCGTAGTCTCTGTGGGATCGACACCTAAAATACTACACACGTGTCGTGCACTTGCGGGTAGTTTAGGTTATTTATTTAACTCTGATAACACATCAGTATGCACTCGGACAATACTCGTTAGATCCTCAGGTTGAACAACTAATTTATTAGCCATCGATGGACTCACAAAACTATGTGTCGCACCGGTGTCAAATAATACATGAGTAGATAGACCTCCGACGATTACCGATCCTACATAATACGAATATTGTAAAGAATCTACTTCTTAATTTTCTCACGGAGCTCACCTCGACATAGACAATTATTATATGTAACATACACACATATTATAAAAATATGATATACCAGCGATAGGTTGAGCGTCTCCTTCTTGGCCTTTACGTTCATTCTCGTAACCTCCCATGGCATATACTCGTGGTTGTACAGCCCTACGTTTTGACACATGTTCTTCAGGTTTCCTAGTTCTTACCTGTGGCGTTAGACCCGTTGGTTGTGGTGGTGGGGGTGGTGGTGGCCTCGGATAATCCTTTAGAAAATGATCCATACTACCACAGGGGAAACATTCGTCGAATTGTACTCGCCTCATAGTTCCTCCCACTTGCCGGGGGCAATCACGAAACTGATGCTCTAAACTTCCACATCGAAAGCATCATACTCACCTATCAAATCTTTGGCATGCCCCTACATGCTCACGTCCACAACGATGACATGGGTACCTCGATGTTGATACGACAGGACGTGTCAAAACTACTTTCCTCTGATCTGATCTTCCCCAAATCTAATGGACAACCTGTTTCCCCTTGGCACCCGAAGACTTCAAGATGCCCTCCTCGATGAGTCCCATCTCTACCAACTGAGCATTCTGAACTAGTTCGGACAATGATCCATGCTTGATTATCTCAATCCTGCGTCTCATCTCCGGTCGTAGTCCTTGCGAAAATTTGTTGACCTTTAGAACTTTTGAGGTTACTGATTTGGCCCCAAATCGTGATAACTCCAAATAAGTCTCATAATACTGAGCAACAGTGCGGTCACCTTGTGTGTGCTGTAGAAATGTCAACTTCATCTCTTCACGAGCAGCGTGTGGTATATATTTCAACTCAAAAAGTTGTTTGAACTCATGCCGAGAAAACATATGATCTGGACGTTCCCTCTGAATCTCTTCCCACCAAAAAACCGCTTCTCCCTCCAAATAGTGGAGCACTATATCCATCTTAAACTCTAATGGACATCTAGATGATCGAAAGTTCCGCTCTAATCGAAACATCCACTCCTCCACCTTCATGGGAGGCATCGAACCGCCACGAAATGAATTTGTACCCCATTTAACCATGTGATTCATGACATAGAAATACTCTGATGTCTCCACACGCCTCTGATTAAACACTAGAGATGGAATTGGTGGTGATGGCAACGGTACTTGTGGTAGAGTAGGTGGATGTACTGGTGGTGGTGTCGGTGACTGCACCGGTACTTGTGGTGTCGCCGAACTCTCCTCTTGATCATGTTGTCGACTTTCTGCTAATAGCTCTCTCAACATTTCTCTCATGACATCTCTATCTATTCCACCTTGCGATCTTCGTTCAGATGATTGAGACTGCGTACGGCTAGTGGAACGAGAGTCTCCACTCATTCCGTGACCAAGAGCTCTAGTAATCATCCTCCTCGGTAGTGTCTCCAACACACAATTAACTACTATTAGTTTCCACAACTCTAAACCCGCTAGCCATTTCAGGACATGTATGCTATGGTCTCGTGGCTTTATTAAAACATTTCGTAAAAACATTTTGAAATCCAGTGAAACGATAAATACGAAATGAAAACCGGGCTCTGATACCAATTTGTAACACCCCCATCCCCGAACAACCTCGGGACTAGGAGTGTCCACCATCACCTCCAAGAGGTGGCTACACGTGTCATCGCTCAAACGTATTTATAAAATAAAATAAATGATTTATTCCGAAATAAGAATGGTCCGGACCAAATACCAAAACAAATACGTAGATATCATAGTCACGGTAAATGAATAAAATAAATACGAAATGCAAAATAAAACTCATCGAGACCTCGTGCACACCTCTCCAATCAGTCCGATGTGAACCTTCATGTTATTGCTCAACCTCGTTTCCCTTTTTCCTTGTCATATCCTGTCCATCCACGACGGCCCACAAATAGGTTGAGTATGAAATACGCACTCAGTGAGACCAATACGTGTACGTACTCTGTGCCACGTATTCTCCCGCTCGAACTGAATATCATAAAATAATGATATATCCCAAGTCTAAACTAAAGATATACAAATAACTCTACTCAACCCGACTGATTATCCAAAGTGTAAGACTAGTACCACACTGGATCAAACACACAAAGTCCCCACGACTCTAGCTCGGGCATACGCTCGAAAAGTCCAAAGGACCCCAGCACACTGAAAATCTCGCAAGGTCACAACGTACCCCAGCTATCAGTACAATACAACGCTCTGTCGCTTGAAAGGTTACCACAACCCTAACACGGTACGACGCTGGCAGATCCACTGATCTGACTAACTCGACGCTCCGTCGCTCGAAAGGTTACCACAACCCCAACATGGTACGATACCGGCAGATCCACTGACCTGACTAACTTGATGCTCCGTGCTCGCAAGGTTACCATAACCCCAACACGGTATGACGTCGACCCAGATCCAAGTGTCACAATACTAACGTCTTTGACCCGATACTCCTCACTTGACAACTCTCTCCGACGTGCTCGCACACGTCTTCTTCCGAAGGTTCGAGTGTGAAATCACTCAATCGAGCATACTAACAAGATATTCATTCGGCTTAAACACCGAACCCAAATATCGACGTTCTCTAACCCCAACAATTGGTTGCACATCAATTCTCCAGATCATCTCTAGTCACTTACACAACTCATATATTTATCATCAATTCTCATACGATAAAACTAGAGTTTAATCCAATCCACTTGTAGCGTCTCACTTTTTGCATTATGATCTTATAAATCCTATTGTGATCATGCCTCGCTTTAAAAGTATAATTGCTTACATAAATACATCACAAATGCGATATTACGATGGAGAAAATCATCATCTTAGCTTCCCCGACGACTTGATGATTCTTGATATTATTGCTAGCAACAACACCGACCAATTTTTCCTTATTACATATCTATTCAATTCCATAAGTTTCCATAATATAAATATTCAAATTAATTGAATAATCACAAAGAATCATTTAGAGATTTACCACAATCACGATTAGAATCCACCCATGAAGAACGCGATGAAAATTGAAGATCCTTCTTCAATTTCTTCTTCCTTTTTTTCTTCTCTTTTCTTCCCTTTTCTTTTTTTCTTCTTCTCTTTTTTCTTAGTCTCGACGGCCGATTCCTCTCTCTCTTTTTTTAAACACAAACTTTTTTTAATTGTATAACCTAATGCTAATATATATATACATATATATCATAGGTCGGTCATCAACCTTCCTATTATTATGGGCACATACCCCATCAACAAAAAAGGATCCATTGTCGCTTTTGCTATTCTTATGTTGGGTTGTCACTACATTTCTTTACTGAGTCATGATCCTTATGGGAGGCGATAGCGTTTAGAAAGAATACCAGTTGATCTGATTACCAAAAATAACCGACAAACACATCACTTCTCATCAAATGCCAAACTGAAAAATCAAAAAGAAATCTATGTGGCAATCAAGAAAAGAGGAGCGAGAGACGATAAATACAACAAGCGGATCGATGCCACTTCTATCCAAGAACTCTGCTCCATCTTTGGTAAGCAATCTATTCAACACTTGGATCTTCCAACTCGAAAACCCTAATAACATTTTTCCAAAGCTCCCAACCTTTTTTGTTCCAACATTTTCGGTATCCTCACCATAACCAAACAACAGATTTTCAGGCAACATGGGATGTCATTTCCCTGACACTACCCCTTGGCAGTCTCAGTCTCAATATCATCGCAGAGGGTTTCCAAAGAGGCTGATGTTGAAATGTTCCTCAGAGAAGCCAACTCCTATCAAGACAGTGACAACAAACTGTATATCTGGGTTCGCATCCGTTTTGCTTTTGTCTGAGGCAGGATAGGTTTGTCAATGATAAGCCCATCTGTCTTCTGCAGTACTCATATATTGTTCACTGCACACATATGGGGTTGAGTTTCTATATTCACTGATTTGCAGGGTATTGCATTCGATCTGTTGTATAGTCACCAGAGCTTTTGTGAGCTAGGGAGTGATGTTGTTGCTACTGCTGACAGTAAGTCGGCTGTTCCCCTTGAAAATGTTGTATCTTATGGAAGAGGAAGCTCGGAGATGATGATGATGATGAGAGGTATGACTGCCAAGGATTTTAACCCAATCAGATACTCAGAAGATGGTTTGAAGTAGCTTCCCTAAAACGTGGATTCGCTTATCAAGGCCAAGAAGCTTGGAATAAGTATCTTGGAATAAATAGGAAAAGCAAGTATTTCATGCATCGAAAAAGAAATCCAAGGCCTTAAAGAAAACAAAGAGCTTGAAGTGAATCTTGATGAGGCCTTTTTCTATCTTGCAGAATCAGTTGAATGTACGTATTTAGTGTTGTCATTATAACAAAATGCAATGCATGACGTGTTCTTTATAATTGATAGAACGGGATATTGTGTTCGATTTAGTCTAAATTACTATGGTTTTAGTCACTAAAATCCATTTTAAATTACTTATGTTCATCTGTCTCAGTAAACTAAAGAAGAGTAATGAAGAAGAACGAGAAGCTCATTGCTTGAGACACTCAATTTGATATCTTTTAAGGCATATGTCGTTCCAATTAGGCACTTGATGCTGGTTGACGTAGACAGTTCAAGTAGAAACATCGGAACAAGCATCCAAGTATAGTTACACATGCCTCTGAATGGGTCCTTGGATAAAACTCTTAACATTCTTTATCATCCTTTTTTGATGTGCAATCTCTCTCACAGAAAACTATGTCATTGGAACTCTTATCTCTTCCCTTAGCGTTTGAGTTATAGTTCACATGGTTATTATGAGATGCAATGTGATATCTTTATTCCTCATTTTCACACAAAATAGTTAAGGAGGAATGAAGCAATGCTTTAGGGCTTCTCAATCTTTCTTTATGCAAGGACACCAAAGAAATGTTGAGATTGCTTTATCAACATCATAACATTAAAACCTTGCTATGTATTGTTTTTTAGTTTTTTGTAGGTTTAAAGTAATGGTTATAGTTCATAGGACCATATAATTGCTAAGTTAGATCGATCTTGATTCTTTTAGTTTTTGTGGTAGAATTGTAGCAAATAGAAAAAGGACCAAAACACATAGAAACTTATGTAGGTCTGTGTTAGTATATTGAATAAAGAAGTATAGGTTTGGAAGATGAGTAGTTTTTGGAAAAAGAGATTTTCTTTTTTTTCTAAAATAAATAAATAAATAAATAAATAAAATTTACGTAAAGACAATTTAATTTATATATATATTATAAAGGATACAAAATATTTTTCAAGAAAATATTTGAAATTAAGTGTAAAATTTTACTTTTCTATTAGAGTTTAATCGACGACAAACATTGTTTGTTGAGAAATATTGAATGATCAAATGTATCACGTTAATATGCATGATAAAACATCTTATTACATTATTAGTCATACTCATTCCAATATATGTATAAATAATAATTTATTATATAATAATTAATAACCACTCTATATCTCACTAAATCATCTCATTTGTTCCATGAGATTGAGCAAATATAATTGCTTAAACGGATACGGCATACAATCTATGGTTGTCTATTTGAGAAAATTTATATGAACGAATTACTCCAACATATCAATAATTACGCATTAATATAAATGACATAAGATTAATACTTGTATGTTGCCACTCATTTTATGTGTTTCTTTGTTGGAGACAATCATGTTCATGGAGAAAAACAATTAAACATTGCAATGATATATGTCTCCATTTACTACTTCGATAAAATTTCAACTCAGAACCCTAAAAGATTTCAATAATATATTTATTATTTCAATATAATTGCAAACAAAATTATTTTACAAATGCAAATATGAATTAAATAATTGATCTGCAAAATTACGTTAATCAAGAATATTGACAAACAAACTTCGCTAATCACTTTTCTATCAAAATTTATTAAAAGTGAGGCATATTGTTTTATCATTAGACCTTTCATCTCCAAATTATTTCAAAATTATCGACGCCTAATTTATTATCTTCATTTTAGTAATTGCTTTAAACTTTAATATTTTTTATTTTAATATATTTTTTTCTACTTATTACATCTAATATTTTAAATTAGTTAAACAAAAATAAATCATCATCCGTGCAGCTCACGGGGGCTTTTCCTAGTTTGTAAAATACAAAAGAAACTACACTTATTTATAAGCTTTATAAAATAGAGAATGAAACAAATAATTAATACTTTATAATTAAATATAAAAAATAGTAAGTAAATATGAAAAAAAAAGTGAGACTGATAAGTAAAGGGGGAACTTCAAAAATACCCTCATAGGGCTAAAGTGCTTCAAAAATACCCTTAAAATATTGGTAATCCCATATTACCCTTGTCGACAATTTTTCTCTCTTCCAGAGCACCTCGATTTCTCTCTCTACTATGGCGCAAAAATAACTGTTCTCCCACACCACAATAGATTTGGCGAGAGTAGCTTGAAATCGGCATCAGATTCGCTGCCAATAGGTTGAAATCGCTTGTTGTCAACAAAGAAGCTTGCAATTAAGCACATTCCGCAGAAACTGGGTCATATAGTCCCACGGTCGCACTGGTTCATAGAGTCTCATCGAGGGGTCTGAGGGATCAAAGGTCAAAGGATCGCACGGGTCCAAGGATCACAAAGGTACAAGGGACGCAGAGGTAAAGGGGTCACAACGGGGTCAAGGGTCGCAGGGGAACAAGGGTCGAGAGGTAAAAGGTTCGCAGGGGTAAAAGGGTCGCAGGGGTAAAAGGGTCACAGGGGTCAAAGGGTCGAAAGGGTAAAAGGGTCACAGGGGTCCAAGGGTCGAAGAGGTAAAAGGGTCGCAGGGGTCAAAGGGTCGCAGATGTACAAGTGTCACAGAGGGACCTCTTCGACCCTTGGACCCCTGTGACCCTGTACCTCTTAGAGCCTTGGACCCCTGCGACCCTTGCCCCTCTGCGACTCTTGTTACAATAATACTAAATCCACAAAAACAGTGATACTAACAATAATACTTAATATTGAATAATAGTAAAATAAATTTATTATTTACAAATACAATTATTTACAAATAATATGAATAAAATTTTAAAAATAATAATTTATCAAGTTATTTGCAAATAATTGACTCAAATATCTACGAGCCTTTGTACATCTATGACCCTTGTACCCCTGCGACCTTGTCCCTCTCGTCCCTTGGACCCGTGCGACCCTTGTCCCCCTTCGACCCTTGTCCCTCTACGACCCTTGTGACAATAATAGTAAATCCACAAAAACAATGATGCTAACAATAACACTAACAATTGAATAATAGTAAATCCACAAGATCAAATGAAGTTCAAGTTAAAAAGAGGTTCAAAGAAATCAAAATACAACTCAACTCAAAATATGTTGTTGACAAATCTAAGCACTAGTTCTGCTCCATTGGAGAACAGTTCTACTATGAGGAAACAACCCACATTCAGTCCATTTTCTTGACAAAACCATCTCCATCCCCGTCTGATGCAAGCGCCACCACGGCTCACGAGCCTTAAAGCTGCTGGCCAATAATAAAACTTTCCGCAATCGAACATTTTGCAATCGAGGTACATCATTATCTTACATCGTCTACGGCAAAGACCGTTCTCCCTCGCAAATCCTATCGGAAGTATCTGCGACATCACCAAATTACATCAGTATAAATGAATAAAAGTTGAATAAATAACCAAATTATATATGATGACTTGGCTTGAGGTTACTCACCAATGAATCTATGACCAGATTTGAAGGCGTGACTGGTACAATGAAAACCCTCTCATAAGGAGTGGCCCTGATGACGTTAAAGACCATGTCACCTTCGTGACAGAAAAGTACGACATCCCAAATACGAATGTTTTGGTCGTTGTAAAAATTTTTCCATCCATCAGTGAATTTGGAACCATCCAACTTGACTTCCAATGTTCTGTTAGACACGTTCGATTTAAACGTTTTCGTGTTGGTGTCCCTCATATTCACATAAATATACTCATTGAAGAAGATCTTCGGAATGTCCTGTAACAAAAAAAAACGAAAAACAAATTCAAATGTGTATATTCTCTACATGTAACATACCGACAGAAAGTGTTTTAAAGAAGATTACAAGGTAGTATAGATGCGACCCTTGTACCTCTGCGACCCTTTGTCCCCTACGACCATTGTCCCTCTGCGACCCTTAGACCTCTCCGACCCTTGGACCCCTGCGACCCTTGTCCCCCATCGACCTTTCGATCTCTGCGACCCTTGGACCCCTCTTACGCTTGTCCCTCTGTGATCCTTGGACCCCTGCGACCCTTGTTCCTCTGCTACTCTTGTTACAATAATAGTAAATCCACAAAAACAACGATATTACTAACAATAATACTTTCTATTGAATAATAGTTCAAATTAATGTTGTTCAAATGAAGTTCAAGTTCAAAAGAAATGTTGTTGAAATGAAGTTCAAAACAATCAAAATACAATGAAATTCAAACTATGTTGTTGGTAGGCCCTGGTTGAGGAAAAAAAATCGAAGTGTAGGTATATCTCCATTGGAGAGGAGTTCGACTTTGAGGGAACAACCCACGTTCAGTCTATTATTGTGACAAAACTTTGTCCAACACATGCTAATGCTAGCGCCACCACGTCCCACGGGCCTTAGATATGCCTCCCACGTCAGTCCGTAATTGATTATCTGATGTATCATACATCATCTACCGCAAATACCTCTTGACCTTACAAACCCTATCAAAAGTGTCTACGATAACCGAATAAATTTACAACGACGCCAAACTAATGCATCTACGACCAGTTTTGATAAATCGAATAAATCGCTTTGAGGTCACTTACCAATGCATCTACGGCCAGATTTGAAAGCTTGATTTGTACCATTAAAATCCTCTGAGCAGAAGAAGATAACCCTGCTTCTCCGGATGATAATGACATATATGATGCATATTGTAGATTACACATATCATCTCTAAGCAGAAGAAGTTAACCATGTCACCTTCGTGACGGAAAACTACAAAATCTCAAATACGAAAATCATGGTCCTTGGAGAAATCTTTCCATCCATCAGTGAATCTTGAGCAATCCAACTTGACTTCTCATGTTTTGTTAGACACGTCTGATTTAAGCGTTGTCATTTTGTTGTCTTTCGTTTTCCCGTAAATTATGTTCATCGAAGAATTTATTCGGAATGTCGTGTAACAAAAATCCAAAAAATGTCAAATTTGTACATTATCTACATTAACATGCCGAATGAGGGAGATGAAGCATATTAGGTAGTTTTCCAAAAAGCTCGGAAGAATGATTCGGACGAAATGAGGGAAATGTGGCATTTTTCGGAAAAAATGGATGAAGATGATGAGAGTTAGAGAGAGTGTGTGTTGTTATTCAAAAAAGGAAACGGTTGGAATTCGAAAAGACATGAACTTGACATCAAATCACTGTCAGATGGAATTGGATAAGACACGATCACACAGTTATGTTTTTCCAAATTTTGGTGAAACGTTCGGCGAGAATTTTGGTGAAAATGATAAAATGTCAAAAACCAATCAAAATTGAGGGTNTATATGCGAAATCGATGAATTTACAGGTTTATAATGATAAAATGACAAAAACCAATCAAAACAGTACATTTACAACGTCAAACTAATTAATGCCAAATGAGGGTCGCATGGGTCGCTTGGTCGTACATATTGATCAATAGATGCGAAATCGACAAATTTACGGGTTTATAATGATAAAATGAAAAAAACCAATCAAAACAATAATTTTACAACGTCAAATTAATTAATACCAATTGAGATTGCATGGGTCGCTTGGTCGCACATATTGATCAATAGATGCGAAATCGACGAATTTACGGGTTTATAATGATAAAATGACAAAAACCAATAAAAATAAATAAATTTACAATGTCAAACTAATTAATGCCAAATGAGGGTCGCATGGATCGCTTGGTCGCATATATTAATCAATAGATGCGGACTCGACGAATATACGGGTTTATAATGATAAAATGACAAAAATTAATCAAAGCAATACATCTACAACATCAATAAACGGTTAAAACAAATTATGATCCATATGTCTCTAGTTGAGTTGTGTATAACCAATGCATGTGTTTCAAAAGTGATAGTAGTGTTTTAAGAACTCGTCGGATGAGTTTGAGAAATTTTCAAAAAATACATTTAACATTTTGTTCAAATATCGATATTATTTATATTATTGTCTATATTGATTCTAAATTAGACATATACAACTCAAATATAATGATAATGGCATGGGTCGTCTGGTCGTATATATGGATCAATAGATGCAAACTCGATGAATTTACGAGTTTATAATGATAAAATGACAAAAACCAATCAAAATAATACATTTCCAACGTCAAACTAATTAATGACAATTGAGGGTCGCATGGGTCGCAAGGGTCGATCAAAGATTCAAAATCAAAACAATACATTTACAATGTCAATCAAAGACTGTGTAGTATTCTATTTCCACTGGAGAGATAGTTCATTAGCCGAGAGTTATCTCCTGCCATCTACTCCGTCTTCCAGTCTTCTGCATTTTTCTTGTTTGGTATTGCAGTCAAGAGTTATCTTCTGCCATGTACTTCTTCTTCATGTCACATTTTAAGAGTGACCCAACACCGTCACCTAAGTCACCCCCGCAACTCGTCAGTGACTACATAGAGACTGAGTCCACCAATTACCAAGACCTTGAGTAACACATAGACAGCATGATGCCCTACGTCGACAATGGTGACTGTGTCACGCAGGTCAGAAAGGTAAAAATATTTTTCATAGAAATTTGGGTTAGATACGCATTCTAAGAGAAGAGACATAGACGTTAACTTATAGACATGGGTCGGAAGGGTCACATGGGTCGGAAGGGGCACATGTGTCGGAAGGGGCACATGTGTCGAAAGATAGGAGTCTAACAGCAAAACGACAAGTCATATTGGTTGGAAAACAGGAATCTGACTGCAAAACGACAAGTCACTTAGGTAGGAAGGGTCACATGGCTCGAAAGACAGGAGTCTAACTGCAAAACGACAAGTCGCATGAGTCGCATAGGTCACATGGGTCATATGTGGTCGGATGAGGTCACATGTGTCAGAAGGGTTTCCGTTTAAACTTGATTCTAATTTAATCCGATTGAGGGTCGCATAGCGGGTCATATTGGGTCGCATGAGTCGGATAAATCGTTTTTTAAACTTGATTCTAATTTAATCTGATTGAGGGTCGCATAACAGGTCATATGGGTCGCATGAGTCGGATTGATTCCCGTTTAAACTTGATTCTAATTTAATCCGATTGAAGGTCGCATAACGGGTCATATTGGGTCGCATGAGTCGGATGGATTCCCATTTAAACTTGATTCTAATTTAATTCGATTGAGGGTCGCATAACAGGTCATTTTGAGTCGCATCAGTTGGATTAGGTTCCCATTTAAACTTGATCTAATTTAATCCGATTGATGGTCGATGATTTTATGGATTTCACGTAATTACGAACAATAGATGCAAAATAAGACATTTCAATGTTTAAATATTGCTTACATAAGGTCATAAAGGTCACAAAGGTTACAAAAGTTACAAAAAAAGTTACATAAGGTTACATAAGGTCGGAAAGGCTACAAAAAATTTGAAAAACCATTCAAGAAAAAAAAAGGAAAGAAAAAAATTACATAAGGTTTCAAAGGTCACAAAGTAAAAAGAGTCGTATGTGACCTTAGGTACTATGGACAACACGATGTCTGAGTCTGCCGATTACCAAGACCTTATGTAATGTAGATACCTCACAATGTCCTCCATCCACGTTGTAAATACTTGTGTGTTTCTACATAGACACCAAGTCCGACGATTACCAAGACCTTGAGTAACAAATAGACAACACGATGTCATGCGTCCACCATGTGACCTTCGTGACGAAGGTCAAAACAGTCACAAAGGTAACAAGGATTTTTTAGAGAATTTAGGGTTAGAGACTTAGACGAAGAGAGGAGAGAGATGGGATTCTCCCAATTTATTCTCATCTCACATGGGTGTTATAATGAGAGTTAGAAAATTTGATGAACCTTTTAATATAGGGGTAAGAGAGATGTGTCGCAATGGTCATGAGTGTGGTATTGGTAAAATAAAAAGCATAGCTAGCACTGGAAAAGCCAGTAGTCTGACATCGAAAAGACTAGTCGAAAGGGTCGCAATGGCCAAATAGGTCGCAATGGCCGCAATGGCCGCAAGGTCGCAAGGGTCGCAATGGCCACATGAGTCGTAAGGGTCGCATGGGTCTAAAGGTCGCAAGGGTCGCAATGGTCGCAACGATCGCAATGTGTGCAAGGATCGCATGAGACTCTATGACCCAGCGCGACCGTGCGACCCTTGTACCTCTGCGGCCCTTTGACCCCTGAGACCCTTGTACCCTCTGTCATCCTCGGACCCATACAACTCTTTTATTATTATAAAGAAATTTTTAAAAAAATAACAATGTACCAAATATTTACATCTTCATTAAAAAACAATCTACCAAATATCAAGTTAGTCTTGCAAGACTAACTTGATATATCAGCCGCCATCTTCTCACGTATGGAAGTAACCTTGTCGTCGCAAATTAAGCGAAACAGATTCATATCATTTAATAACGAGGCTTCGGAAAAGTATGACTCATTCTCATTAACGAGGCTTCTACGAATTTGTAGGCGTACACACCACAGTCACTTGAGCTTTTGTTCTGTGACAAACCTTCATAATACTCATACTTCCATTCATCTTATCCACAAGCCAAAGAAGGAAACCCTCCGAGAATGAGCATCTTGGGGATAACTTTTCTTATCTTCTCAATCACCGGATCGATATGCGATTCCTTCATTTTGCTCTGGCAGTCGTATACCGTGATGCTTCGCGTCGCGAAATCCGCTTTCATGGCTACCCAATGGCATCCTACAAATCGATTTTCGATCGATGGAATGTTTAGAACCCAAACAAAGCCTTTGAAATAACTCATTGGTGTCTTCGTACTTCTGAATAGATACTTGGCATTCAAAAAATCACTAAGAATTTTCGGTAATGTTTCCATATCCTCGTACATCCACAGCGTGAGCATTTACATGAAAACAACAGGACAAACGTAATAATTTCGATATATGATGGGCATTAATTCCGAGCAAAAAGACAGCGCCATCAACGCCTCATCCAATTGCTGCAAAAAAATTAACATACATGAATACATATGACACAAAACTCTGTGACTAGAGTTTAAAAAAACTTACATCTTCTTCAAGCCATATGTTGGGATTTAATATAGTCTCCTAAAACTTTGGCCCCTAGGGAATATTTAGCTTAGATTTCCACCACTGCTCATGTCGAGATGTCTTCAGGAACATATATAGATTAGTCAACTTTTCACCACTAGCGTCACTGAACGAAGGAAATCGGGTTATCCTGCCCTTTCTTAATCCCTTGGGCTTCCACACAAACTGCCTTTTCCCTGCAGGTTCTTGAACTACCTTTTTACGGGTTTTTAACTACATTTTCTCTAGGTTCTTGAACTACATTTTCTGCGGGTTCTCCATCAACATCTTTCCCTCGCCTTCTCACTTGCACTGTTCTTGCTCTTTTCGCCGGCGGAGGTTCAACATATGCCTTTCGTGGTCTTATAGATCATTTAGGTACCGGCGGAGGTTCAACATATGGTGCAGACTCCTTCGATAAAGGTCCAGCACCTGCATAAAATTTACTTCATTAAACATATGGCGACCAATGCGATCCATGCGACCATGCGACCTATGTGACTAATACGACCTTTTGTGACCCATTCGACCCATGCGACCAATGTGACCTCTGTGACGCAAATGACCGTACTTATTTGGTGGTACTTAGACAATAGCGGCGACCTCTTGGACAGGATCCACTGCTGGAGTAGCCTTGGCAAGAACCTCCTCGACGACGTCATCGGCATGACCCGCTGCAGTATCCTTAGTGTGGACCTCTTCGACAGGACCCACTGGAGTATCTGCATAAAATTATTTCATTCATTAGACTCATCGTTCATTACATTGATGCGACCCTTGCGATCCATGGGACATATGCAACCCATGCGACCAACACGACCTCTGTGATGCAAATGACCGTACTTACTTGGTGGTACTTCGAAAATAGCGGTGACTTCTTGGACAAGACCCACTGAAGTATTCTCGGCAAGACCCTCCTTAGTATGGGTCTCTTCGACAAGACCCACTGGAATATTCTCGGCATGAACCTCATCGTCGGCAACGTCTTGGACATGACCCACTGCAGGAGTATCCTTGGTAGGAACCTCGTCGGCGACATCATCGACAGGACCCACTAGAGTATCCTTAGTGTGGACCTCTTCGATAGGACCCACTAGAGCATCTGCATAAAATAATTCATTTATTAGATTCATTCTTCATTACATTGATGCGAACCTTGCGACCCATGGGACATATACAACCCATTCGACCCATGCGACTCTAGCGACCCAGCGACCTTGCGACCCGCGGGACATATGCAACCCATGCGACTCTAGCAACCCAGTGACTTATGCGACCCAACGGCTTATGTGTCCCTGCGACCTATCCGACTCTTGCGACCCATGTCGACTCTCGATGGAAATTTACTCTCAAATGACCTTTTTCACTAAATATTACTTACTTGGTGGAACTTCATCAGGAGCAATGTTTGCCAAATCATCTTCTGAGCCATCTCTAGAGTCAACCGGCTCTTTGTTTGGCTCTTTTCTTGACTGGATTTGGACGTCAAAGGAATTCAAAATCATCATCTCTAACAGTGTCGAAAGATTGGTTTCTGGTGCTCGCATCTTTCTCGGCAGCCTTTGATTTTGGATTAGGCAAATGAAACCCGACATCCCTTAGAAGGTCTCTTACGACGTTGATGATTCTTTTCTCCAACTTTTTTATTTCCTCTATTAAGTTCTGCTCCAGTGTCAGAGGGACTGCAGCATCAGCATCACCTTGATGATTCTTTTCTCCTTCTCATTCAGCTTCAGCATCACCTTCTCTTTCTTCATCAGCTTCAGCAACACCTATCCATCCTTCATCTTCGTCATCTTCAACCTCTATTATTTTTTTCACTCACGCTCTTCTTCCTCTTAATCCCCTTTTCTTTCTCTTTCTTTTGATCACTAAGAGTTGCTTTTCGTGTCAGCAGTTCTTGCTTACGAATGTCCTCCCAACAAATACCTTTCGGATTTCTACGAAGATGTTCCATCCATATCTAAACATCGGGATCGTGACATCCCTCGTAATCCTCCAGGTCAGAAAGTAAAGCTTCCTCTTCGTGTTCAGCACGAAGAATACTTCGAATATCCTGAAAAACAAAAAATAACCATTATTACCCTCTATGACCCTTGTTTCACTTGTGACCCTTGTGTAATTGTTATCTTAGAATCTCTGATCTGTCTTATCACATCTACATACTTCAAGTTAAAACTAGATTTAACCATCTTCTTACACATTCTTGGGCATGATGGAGCCGCATTCAGAACATCAACATACCATCCCTTTCCGTCCAAACTAAGGATGGTTTCGAATGGAAGTAACTGAAACATTAAAACAAAATAATAAGAATGCAAAAAGTATGAAAACATTCAAGTTATTCGAATAATATATACAACTTACCATTAGTGGGATCATGAAACCACCACAATACCATTTTGGTTTCGGTGATTCCCCGCTAACGTGCTTGCGACAAGTATCCACAATCTTCTCGAATGTGTAACGCCCCCATGGAAAGCCTTCAAAAAATTCCAAGTCATCAACCATGTCAATAAGATCATGGCTGATAGAGTTTTCTGCTGAGGGCTTGTGAGCCATATCTTGCGTCAACAACATCAAAGTTACCAACCTCTTCCGGTCGTCGGGATTCTTCCCCTTCACAAGCTTTTCACTGACTTGTGTGGAGATCACCTTTCCACGGCCGAAATTCTTCATCCTGAATGTGTCACCCCTTTTGGACTCCCATCCTTTGGGATATGGTCCACATTTCAATCCGGAAATTAGTGTGTGTTCCACTAAGAGTACTGGATGAGAACACCGTTTAAGACGAACCACAACTCTTTCTTATCCCGTATAATCATGGAGTAATTTAGTAGGATAGACATTTGAACCTTCGTCAATGTGGAGTCACATTGGAAATGGAATAAATGCCTAAACTGTGACTCCTTCTCGAAGTGATGCAACTCGTATTCAACTAAGATTCCTCTCAGCTTCGTTATTGTCTCGTGAGGATAATATTTGGTGGTGATCTTTGGCATTCTGTCCATGTGCTTAAATTCATACACAAACTTCGGCTTTGGCACCACCTGCAAAATGACCAATTTAGAATACATTATACTTCTATCGACTCAAGCGACCCATGCGATTAACCAATTTAATATTTGGTGGTGATCTTTGGCATTCTGTCCATGTGCTTAAATTCATACACAAACTTCGGCTTTGGCACCACCTGCAAAATGACCAATTTAGAATACATTATACTTCTATCGACTCAAGCGACCCATGCGATTCAACCAATTTATATTTGGTGGTGATCTTTGGCATTCTGTCCATGTGCTTAAATTCATACACAAACTTCGGCTTTGGCACCACCTGCAAAATGACCAATTTAGAATACATTATACTTCTATCGACTCAAGCGACCCATGCGATTCAACCAACCCTTGCGACCTTTGCGACTCAAACGACCCTCAGGCCTTCTGCGACACTCAACCGACTCACTGAGACTCAAGCGATCCATGCGACTCAATTGACCCATGCGACTCAAGCGACCCACGGGGCATAATATCAAGCGACCCATGCAACTCAAACGACCCTTGCGACTCAATGACACAAGCAACCCATGCGACTCAATGACACAAGCGACCCATGCGGCTCAAACGACCCTTGGACCCCCTGCGACGCTCAAGCAACCATTGCGACCCAACCGACTCACTGAGACTCAACCGACTCATTGAGTCGAAGATGGTCATGCAACTCCTGCGAGCCTTACGACTCAACAGACTCACTGACACTCAGACCCATTTTAAATCAATAAATCGATCTACTTACACTTATTGACGCCATAGAATATTGGTTTGTGCTCTTTTCTTCACTGTTGCTGTTGATTCTAGCCATTTCCTTATTGCCAACTTCATATCGATCCCTCTCAAGTTTGAAATCACTTCTTTTTTTCTCTAAACTTTAAAACAGGTTTTCACGTCGAAAAATTGTTCGTCTTTATTGATTTTGACACGGTTTGACAGCTTTTCACGTCAAAAAACTGTAGAACGTGTGTTTTTTCAAGTTCGAAAATTAAGAGCAAGTTTTTTTTCTTCAAGTTTTTTTTCTATTTAATAATTATTTTCACGAAGTATTTTTGAAGCATTTTAACTCTACGAGGGTATATCTGATATTCCTTCTAAGTAAAGAGAAATTTCTAAAATATTATAATTACAATATTATAATAATTTTTTTCAAACGGAGATGGTCTTTGGGTGTCTGCGATGCATGATTTCTTTGTAAGCAAACATATTTATTTGTCTTTGGTCCGGTCAAAATGCCAAAGCTTCTATAAATCGAGAATATTAATGTTAGTTTGAATTAAGTCTAATATTTATATTCCTAATCAGTTTTGTTAGTAACACATTGGCACACTATAAAAAAATTTAATGGTGTAAAACGATTTTTTTTTTTTAAAGAAAGTATATTAACTGTGTCACTGCCTTCAACTACTACTTCAACGAGAACAAAGAAGAAAAAAGAACCCCAAATTTTCCACCAACTTCTAAAAAAACAAGAAGTATTTAGCGTTTACGCTAGAAAAATTCAGGCCCAAGAAATGGGAAGTCCACAAAAGAAGCCCTAGAAAGTGAAGTAATGGACACTACATAAAGTCTTGTTACATCCTTCGTCTCTTTCTTCTGAATTCTTTTGGTGAACGAACGTGGAAGCTATGTGTTATGACAATGTTGCACTTAGCTCGTTCCGTACAACGTCTTGGTACAGGCATCATCCTCCGATGGTATCATATTCAGATCAGGTAGCAAGAAGGAGCCTTCGTCCAAACAACAGGATCTGCAAGAATCTGAGATGCCTTCTTCTTTCACCAGACAAGTATCCAGTTTGCGCGAAAAGATAGGGATACAGGCTTGCTTTTGATTTGATTCGCCGATCATATGGCTTCCGATGCAATCTGAGTTCCAATCTAGCTGAAACAGCAGATGAAAGAGCTTCAGAGTCAGTTAAGGTAGCAGCGAGAATGGCAGACGTAACATCCAAAAGAAAAATAAGGGAGAAGAGTAAATAGAGATGATGAAATCACCTTAATTCTCTTCAAGTTTTCATATCTAGCGCTCTGTTCCTTTATAGTGGTTCTCATAGTCGCTATCTCCTGTTGAAGGCAGATGTTTATCAATATCATGCTTGGTGACAAGACACGTAAAATGCAACAGAAGCTTCAAAGGGGAAAAATAAGAATATGTCAAAGAAACAAAAGAAAAAGAGAGAGCCCAAACCTTTTCCAGATTCAATCTTTCTTTCAAGAGGGAATTCTCTTCGTGTTTAAGTTCCAACAATGTCTACAAAATCATCGGGAGAGGGAGAAAAAAGTAAGCTTTGAAAGGGCAATGAAATAGCAAAATTAGAGAGAATCCAATAGTAAGCTTTGCAAGGGCAATGAAATAGCAAAATTAGAGAGAATCCAAATACAGATGAGTAAAAAAATTACCTTCTTTTTCTTTGATCTTTTGGAGAAAGAACTGGTGATTTCATTTGCCAGTAAAGCCTGCAAATGACACGAAGCAGCAACGGATTCAGAATCAACGCTATTATTAAATAATATATTAAATGCAAAGCAGACAACTTTGAATGAAAAAAGATTTTATAAACACAAGCATTCTCGAAGGCTCCAAAACGAAGAAACCAGCATATCGTAATAGTAGTAACAGTGAATCTCAAAAACGACTTGGGAAATTTTTATGAAGGGTTTCAACTAGGCCTTCCATTTCCTTCGGGTTCGTAAAACCTGATAACCCGTTAGCGTTGTATCCGAACAGAGAACCCATGACAACATCATTTCATTGGGTCACGTGACCCAGTCATGTCTTCGACTATTTATCCCAAGCACTTAAACGACAACGTTTTGAGCTGGAATCCTACACATTGACCTACGATCTCGACCATAAACATCACTGTCCCCCGCAAACCCCCATAATCCATGGGTTCCCCCACTAAGGTTAGATTACATTTCATACCAATACATACATATATATATATATATGAGAAGACATCGGCTGGATCAACAAACATACACATTAACCCGAGTTTAGCGAAAACCACCGGTTCAACGTGGGCGGAGATTTAGGTCGCCGAAGAGAATCATTGTTGAAAAGGAAAATGAAAAAATCAGATTTTATATTTCACCCTCGAAGACCCCTGTGGTATCCCCGCGACCAATAGCGCTGATAGCACGGTGTTTATAAAATGAGGAAACACCCTCGGAATCATACAATGAAACAAATTCCGAACAAAACAAAATAAAACAACGAACACAAGGCTTTGACCCTCTATGATATTGATTCTTCTTTTCCCTTGCGCATACGAAAGACGACAGAAATATTCCCTGCAGGAGGTCCCAGCTTTATTACCGCGTCTCGCCGTCGGTCAACTCTCACTTTTCCAGCGGTCGGCAGAATCGTAGCCAGAAGCAGAGAAGGTGTGAATTTCGTCAGAAGTACAGCGACCGGTAAACTGATCGGTGACTAGAGAAAACCGAAGAGCTTAGAAATGAGATGACGTAAGAAAGGACGAAGAAGTGTATTTTGGAGATTTCGGAAGACAAGGGGAAGCAATTTTGCAGAAACCCATGGAAATCTCTACGGCAATATTACAAACACGTGACCAACGAGGATAGCCCGCTAACCGGCCAGATCAAAACGGAAAATAACTTGAAATAACGTATTGGCTCCTGTAAGCAACTGAATGCAACCAAAACCAGGAGGCGGAGAGAGAAGATAGAGACTGTATCCAAGCGCGTGCCGATCGGACGACGTGGAAGACGAACGGAGAGAGAGAGAAAGAGGGAGGAAAAAGTACCTTGGATCCGGATCCTGTTGCAGATGTTGAGCAGCTGGCTTGACGACTAGTCTCTTCGAACCCCTCGGCGGTTACGGCGGAGGAACGAGATGAGGAGCCACCGCCGCATCCCGATCCGCCACTCCAAGACAGCGGAGTCATGGGACTACCTTTGACGGAGTCCACCTGCTTCTCCCTCGAACCACTGGCTATAACGACGGCAAATCTCGAAGACCGGGACCGCCGCTGACGAACACCCCAACGTGAAGGAGGCAGAAGATCATCCGGATTCTCCGCCGCTGTCTTCCTTGCCTGCTTGAGCCGTAACAGAAGCTCCACCACAATCTGGTCGTTCTTCATCGCCGACGTCACCCACTCGTCCTTCGTGACCACCATCGCCATCGCCGACGAAGAAGCCTTTGTCATCGACGCTACTCTTCTCGAATTTTCAACTAACGTAGGCGATGATTCAGACTACAGAGGTGGAGAGAGAGAGAGAGAGAGAGAGAGAGAGAGAGAGAGAGAGAGAGAATGGTAAAGAAGAGAGAGGAACTAGAACAAATCGAAAAGAGACGAGAAAGAGGGAGATGAAGAGGAGACCGTGTTATAAACGAGGCTCATTCATTTCCT
This sequence comes from Gynandropsis gynandra, assembly GCA_036759665.1. Taxonomy (NCBI): domain Eukaryota; kingdom Viridiplantae; phylum Streptophyta; class Magnoliopsida; order Brassicales; family Cleomaceae; genus Gynandropsis; species Gynandropsis gynandra. The sequence continues at coordinate 23,312,187 of CM071874.1, forward strand.
TGTTTTTTCTTTTGTATTTTTATGTTAGTTATTTTTATTTTATTTTACGAATTTTTTGTAGTAAAATGAATAAAAAAATTGTGCTTGTTATAGTCATTCCTAATGATGAAAATTTTCAATATCGGTCCGTGGCTGGATTAGCAGATTCGGATTTTCGTGCACCTTTCAATATTTAAATTAATTAATTATGATATTAATGACATGTGGGACCCAGGTATGAGTTCGGGACGGAAAAACGTCGAGTTTTACAAGCTGAAAGCCCACCTTTGCAGGAGGCCCATAAAAGTCTTGTGCATCATTAATATTTAGTCTATTTCCCTCGTAAATACTGTTTTAATTCTGTTATTTTCATCTTATTTTTCTTTGATTTTTGGTTTTTATTTTATTCCTCTCTCAATTATTAAAATCTATTTAAAATTTTTTTCGTTATTTATTTCTTAATAATCTGTTAACCGATCAGATTTTAATCTGAATTTTGATCGAACTTTGACTTTAATTTTGATCCGAATTTGATTTAATTTTGACCTAATTTTGAGTCAATTTTGACTCGTTTTAACCTGAATTTATACTTAATTTTGACCCAAATTTTTACTTAATTTTAACAATAAATCAAGTTAATTATTCAATTTAACCGATTTACTGATTTAATTGATTTAAAGTACAATTGAGTACGAGATTTTTACTTGAAATCAAATTTTACCCAAATTTGATCCCGATTTTGACTCAATTTTAACCCAAAACGGATCCAATTTTAACCAAATTGTGACTTCAATTTTGACTCGATTTTAACCCGAATTTTTATTTAAAATGTTGACCCGAAATTTACTTAATTTTAACCCGAATATCAACAATAAATCAAGTTAATTATTCAATTTAGTTGATTTCGAGTTAAAGTTGAATACGATTTTGTTAGTTATATCAAAATTGGATCAATCGAGTTAATCAATTTGACCCGATTTTGATCCGAATCAGATCCAATTTTGATCCAAATTGTTACCCCAATTTTGACTTGATTTTAACCCGAACTTGTACTTAATTTTGATCCGGTTTAATTTTAAATGTTACATTTTAGTAAATTAATTGTGAATTTACTACACATAAACAATAAATATTAACTTTTAGATAATTTCATAAAATTCAAGTTACTTATTCTATTCAATTAATTTCGAAACAAAATTGAATACGGTTTTGTTAATTGTATCAAGTAAATCAATTAAACGGTCTATTTAACTCAATTTGATCCAATTTTGATACAATTAACAAAATCGTATTCAATTATGATTCGGAATTAATTAAATCGAATAAATAACTTGATTTTTATGAAATTATCTAAAAATTAATATTTATTATTTATGTGTGTAGTGAATTGACATCTAATTTACTAAAATGTTTTTTTTTAAATTAAATTGGGTCAAAATTAAATACAAGTTCGGGCTAAAATTGAGTCAAAATTAGGGTCACAATTTGGGTCAAAATTAGATCAGATTCGAGGTAAAATCGAGGCAAATTAATTAATTTCGAATCAAAATTAAATGTGGTTTTGTTAATTGTATCAAAATCGAACCAAAATTGAGTCAAATTCGGGTCAAAATTGGTCAAAATTCGGGTCAAAATTGGTCAAAGCCGGGTCGATTAACAGATAAATAACGGAGGGGGTTTTAGATAGATTTTTGATAGTTGAGGGAGAAATATGATGAAAACTAAAAATCGAGTGGAGAACATGATGAGGGTTAAAATCAATGAGAATAGGACTAAAATAATATTTTCGAGGGAAATATGTTGTTTTTTTAATATTATTGTTCTTCATGTATCTCATGATCTCTCACAATAGAAGAATTTAAATGTTTTTAAAATAAATATACTGTAGAACAAAATTATCATGCTAAACACTTTAATTAAAAACGTTATTATGAGTGTTTTTAAACTAGATGATAACTTTTAATTTTTAAAATTTTAATGATTAATCATAAATGTTTTATCAAGTGTAGTCAAACGACAAAAACTCCGTACAAGTTTGTAACAAATCAATGGCCTAAAACTTTTATATTTTCCAGAACTGCGGAAAACTATTTTTGTTAATAAAAAATCAAATACAAAAATGAACCATGTAAAAGAAAAGGGCCATAGGAGTTAGATCACGTCATAGGATAAAAGTTGTAATTGTTAAAAGTTAAAATTGTATTTAAATATACCACGGATTGGGGTGGTAAAGTGGTTGAGTTCGGTTTATGAGAAATTCCTTTCCCGAGTTCGATTTCTTTGCTCCGTAATTGTTGGGAGAGGCTTGAACCTGGTCTACCCCAGAATCGTGGGTTTACCCGGTCTTAGATCGGGGTTTCCTGCGTTACAAAAAAAAGGAAAAAAAATTGTATTCAAATATAGCAGAATGCCTACGCTTACGCGGGGTGAGGGTAAAAAATTGACAATGAAAGAAACATAATTTTGTCAATATAAATGTACACTATTTTTATACATTTTCAGTTTTAATCCCTACTAGATGATACCCGCATGTTGTGCGGGTTTGTTATAACTAAATTGTAAATTTTAAATGTTATACATAATTCATTAATTCAAACATTGTCATGACATTTGATATATGTATCGTCCAATACAAACGTAAAAATTCTAATTTTCAATGTAAAAGTTTAACCAATATATTTATAAAATGTAATATAAACTAACACTGTGATTTGTTCATAATATCTTTGAAATTTTAAAGCGTAATTTTTCAGAGAAAATGATTACATGATTTGGACATGAGTTTTTCGCATGATTGTTTTTTCTATTCGTACCTACATAATTTGAAGTACTAAATTAAAATCATAACATGATTAAAATAATTATTGAAGTATTGATATAATTTGGAAATCTTTAAAACTTACTTATGTTAGAATTTTTTGTTTGCCTTTAGATTTTCATTGGTGTAGATGTTTGTGGAACAGAACGATCGAAGTGTTAATTACGCAATCACATGAACAAAAAAATAATTAATATAAGTGTTAATTTATTTTTTTCAAACCATTGATCATAATGGAATTAGTATGTGTTACGATTATGACTGTTTTCTTGACAATTATTTGAGTAATATTTGAACGAAAATACATAGAAGTCCATTCTATATCGATATTTTTACGACATATTTTCTGTATTTGAAATGGTTCATGCAAGGTCAGCAAATTATTGCAGAAGAAATAATATAATAGGTTAATGGAGCAACAATATTAAAAATTTACCTATTTAGTAACAATCAAATTTCTATTTTTTGATCAGAGGTAGGTAGCTACAAATTTGATTCTTGCATAGCGGTTACAAGTCCAACAATATCTACAACGTAGAGATATTAATTAGATAAGTTTATCAGCAAAGAAATAATATTATTGTTTCATTGTAAAACTACTTACCTTATAAAAGTTCTTTGGGGTCAACCAAGTCAACCAATTTCCCGACGGGTCTCTAGCGGTCCGCAAAATTTCCCGACGGGCCACGTGGTCGTCCGGAAATTTTCCCGACGGGTTGCGGCCGCGGTCCGGAAATAAACATTTTGGACGAACTTAGCCCGTCCGGAAATTTTTTCTTTAAAAAAATAAAAACAAAAATTTTAAAAACTGAAATCGAAATTAAATAAATAATATTTATACAATACTAAAATAGTTCATAAAATATTACAATTACGGATTTACAAACTAGTAGGTGGCACTTGCGAATTATCATCGTCGTCGTCATAACTGTTTTCGGTCGTATCCCAATTGATTGTGGACATGTGTGCCTTCATCATTCTTAGCCACTGCTCACGTTCCCTTCTTGATCGTTGAATTTCTCTTTGCAGAGCGTTGACCTGTCAGTTTTGTTGTTCTAATTGGGTTTTCATCTCCGAGATTGTATTTTGTAACTCCTCGTTCGCGACTTTTTCCTTGCCTTTGGAGGAACTCGCATGTTTTGATAACATACCTCCAAGACCAAAAAGACGACCTTTGTACGGTGTTACATGCTACAAAAAATATTGATATTTAATTTAAATTTAAATTATTTATAAAAAATTTATTGTAAAAATATTCTAAATTACCTCGAAATACATCTCGTTATATTCTTCTTGAGAAAGAGTCGGTTGCGTCCCATCTTCTCGTGGCGGGATTT
>CM071874.1:23333918-23360258 GCA_036759665.1 Gynandropsis gynandra
ACAAGTCACATGGGTAGGAAGGGTCACATGGGTAGGAAGGGTCACATGGGTCGGAAGGGTCACATGGGTGGCAAGACTGGAGTTTCGCATGAGACGTCCATGGGTAATATTTGGTCATATACGGTCGCATGAGTCGTCCATGGGTAATGTTTGGTCGCACGAGTCGTCCATGGGTCATATGTTGTCATATAGGGTCGCATGAGTCGTACAAGGGTCTTATGTGGTCGCATGAGACGTCCATGGGTCATGTTTGGTCGCATGAGTCGTCCATGGGTCATATGTGGTCATATAGGGTCGCATGAGTCGTACAAGGGTATTATGTGGTCGCATGAGACGTCCATGGGTCATGTTTGGTCGCATGAATCGTCCATGGGTCATATGTGGTCATATAGGGTCGCATGAGTCGTACAAGGATCTTATGTGGTCACATGAGACGTCCATGGGTCATGTTTGATCGCATGAGTCGTCCATGGGTCATGTGTGGTCGCATGAGTCGTCCATGGGTCATATGTGGTCATATAGGGTCGCATGAGTCGTAGAAGGGTCTTATGTGTTCGCATTAGACGTCCATGGATCATGTTTGGTCGCATGAGTCGTCCATGGGTCATATGTGATCATATTGGGTCGCATGAGTCGTACAAGGTTTATGTGTGGTCGCATGAGTCGTACCCGTTTAAACCTGATTATAATTTAATCCGATTGAGCGTCGCATAACAGGTCATATTGGGTCATATTCTTACGAACAATAGATGCAAAATAAGACATTTTTCAACGTTTAAATATTGATTACATAAGGTCTCAAAGGTCACAAAAGTTACATAAGGTTACATAAAGTCTCAAAGGTCACAACGGTTAAAAAAGGAAAGAAAAAAGTTGAAGAAGAAGAAAAAGGCAAAAAGAAGTTCGAGAAAAAAAGGAAAGAAAAAAAAGGTCAAATTTGTCGAGTTTAAAGACACATCGCAGCCCTTCCCCGTAAGAAGAGTCGTGTGTGACTCAACGCCTTCTCCAATTTGATCTCCAACCGTGACCTTACGTAACGCGGATACAGATGTTTGAGTCTGCCGATTACCAAGACCTTATGTAGTGCAGATACATCACAAAGTCCTTCATCCAAGTTGTAAGTACTTGTGTGTATCTGCATACAGACTGAGTCCGACGATTACCAAGACATTGAGTAACAAATAGACAACACGATGCCCTGGGTCGACCATGTGACCTTAACGGTCACAAAGGTAACAAGGATTTTTCAGAGAATTTAGGGTTAGATGTTAGAAATCGCCCTTTTGAGAGAATCAAAGAGTCGAAACAAGAGATGATTTGGTGTTTGTTGTAGCTTTACGGTTTTTCCTCCTCTATTTATAACGAAAAATAAATGGACTGCTACAATCCAGAAAGACAATAATTTCAATGTGGCATTGGTAAAATAAAAAGCATAGCTAGAACATGAAAAAAGCAGTAGTCTGACATTGAAAAGACTAGTCGAAAGGGTCGAAATAGTCGGAAGGGTCGCAATGGTCGGAAGGGTCGCAATGGTCGGAAGGGTCGCAATGGTCGGAAGGGTCGCACGGGTCCAATATATTTTGATTTGAGCTGTATTTTCAAAATTTTATTCATATTATTTGTAAATAATTTTTAAATAATAAATTAGTATCGCAGGAGTCCAAGGGCCGCAGAAGGACAAGGGTCGCAGGGGTCCAAGGGCCGCAGAGGAACAAGGGTCGAAGAGGGACAAGGGTCGCAGGGGTCCAAGGATCGCAGAGGGACAAGGGTCGCAGGGTCGAACTGGGTCGCTGGGTCGAACTGGGTCGTAAGGTTGCAGGGGTATTTTGGGAATATCAATATTTATAAGGGTATTTTTGAAGTTAAAAATTTTTTCTTTTTCGGGAAGGGTATTTTTGAAGTGTTTTAGCCCTACGAAAGTATTTTTGAAGTTACCCCTTTTAACAACCTCCAACAAATTTAAATTTAATAATAATAATAATAATAATAATAATAACAATTGATCATTATACCCTTAAAATATAACATAGTCCTAAATTACCCTTACACCCTTAAAACCCTAATACTTAAAACCCAATTTTTGTCCTTTTCCCTTCTTCTCTCTCCCCCGCCTCATTCCTCCTCTCTGTTATTCTCTCACTCTCCCCTGCACCATTTCTTCTTCTTCTTCCTTTCTTCTCCTCTTTCTTCTTCCTCTTTCCTTTGCTTGGCGCCTCCTCTCCTTCACCCGCCTAGCCTCCCCTCTCCAACCGCCTCGCCTCGGTTCGCCTCGCCTCGCCTCGCCTCCACCACCGCCACGGCTAGGGAGGTTGGAAAACGAAATACCCCCTAAGCAAAAAAGAAAACAAAATCGAAAAAGCCTAAAAAACTCGAACGGTTGAGGGCGAAGGGAGATGGTCGGTAGCGAAATCGAGCCGTAGAAATTATATAAAACTGCCTTTGATCGGACGACTGAAAGTTGCGAACGAAGCAAAGGGGAAGGACACGCTGCATCGAACGGTTTACCCAACCGGGCCGGGTCAGAAACCCAACGAAGGCGCGCGTAATCCCGACCGTCCATTCATTAGCCGAAGAAATCCGATTGTTCATAGGCGTAAACCTTTTACTATATATGTAGATAAGTTCAACGACTTTGATTATTCCGAATATTTTATTAGTGTCTTACTTTCCACCATTTCGACTACTTGGTTCTATGTGATTCCTTAAACCTCTACGAATTTCCCATTTGGTCACACTCCTGAACAATTCGAGCTACTTCATTTATTGTTTCGTATTTTAGACCCCATTAGTTTCATAAAATTTGTGTAACGTCTATTTTTTATTTTTCTTTGTATAAAAATGTAACTCATATATACCTTGATATTAATCTAAATATAGAAACTTTATTTCTTTATTTATATTCTATTCTCTCGGTTTGCACCAAAAAAAATAATCGATTTATTCTTCCATTCTCTGATTCTTTGGTTATTTTCATCACATTATCAACCTTATTATTATTATATTATATTATATTATTCATTTGATTCTTATTCTTGAATCTAATCTCATCCATTTACAAATTTATACATCTGAACGTGTATAATTTGTTGTGTTCATATAGTTGATCAAATTCCACAAATATGTTCCAATATCTTTCTTGTTTTATGACAGTTTTAAGTGATGGTGCTCAAAAGAAGGAATGATTCTTTCAATACAAATATCACATTTGAGATTCTCGAATGAAAAATAAACTATTACTTTCTTCACCTGTAAAAAATATTGGATCTTTTGTCCCTAATTCAGCATCTGCTTTCAAATATTTTTATTTTTAGTATCAGTCTTAAAAATAATATATTAATTCAAGTTTATGTTTTCTATTAAGAATTAATTACCCTTGGACCATAGGTCTTGCAAAAGGATATTAGAAATTATTATGGATTAAAGATAAGGTCAACGTCACAAAGACTCAAGAAAAGGACTAAAAGGTGTTCCAAGATCACTATTTTGGTTCCATTTCGAATAAGATTTTAATGAGATAACATCTCTTGTTTCCTCCATTCACAAACCAAACTTGAGGGAACGTTAAAACTGTTCTTAAATCTACAATGCAACTATGCTAAAAATGTATGAATGTTTGCGGTGAAACTTTTAGTGTGTAAGATTTTAGTGGTCGTACAAATACGATTAGTACAACTACCATGACTACCAATGTTGGTTTTATAGTCTTACCTTTGCCACTTCGCTTATTTGACCTTGTGCAACTTCTCTAGCTTGCGCGACCTCTCAATATGGTTGCACTCCTCATTGGTTTGATCAGAAAAAGTTATTTTGTCATTTTCTACAAACATAATCGTTTGTTTGTGCTGTTAAAACATTTATTGTTCTATAGTTTAGATCCATGATATCACTGTAACACAAATTTTTTACTTTTCTTAGTATAAATGTGTAAATTTGGTGTATATTGGAATTAATCTAAATAATGAGACATTGTTTTTCTAATTTTATTATTTTGATATGCATTGAAGAAACCAACCGACTTATTCTTCCATTTTCTCATTCTTTGATTATTCTCGACACATTTTTAATCTTATTCTGAACTCATATTATTCATTACATTCGTATTTTTGAATTTAATCTTATCCATTTCTTCTACCAAAATCACATTTCCACATTACAAATTTCTACAGTAATTATCAGTGTCGTTTTGGAGAAAAAAATGTGAGGATAATCAACTGCCGACACGAACTAATGACCCCTAAAACTCCATAAAATGGGCAGATATATAACGAATTCGGTCCAACCATATATATTTAGGGTGTAAAATGAGCTGGCTCGGCTCAGCTCGCCTTCAGCTCGCCAAAAAACGAGCTGGCTCAACTCGGCTCGTTTTCTAAACGAGCTGGAAAATCCCAGCTCAGTTCGGCTCGCCTCTAGCTCGCCAAAAACCGAGCTGGCTCGCGAGCCAGACTATTTAATTATTTGAAATAGTTGTAATATCATATATGATAAACATATCAAACGAACCAAATAAAATATCGAAATATGAAAACATTAATTAAAACATAATGTTATAAAATATCATTGTACTAAATAAAAAATAATCTTCTCGAATAAAAAACTATAAAATATTATTGTACTAAATTCGACCGCTCGTAACTTTACTAAATTTTTTCTTTATTTTGTTATATTATTTATTAGAAAAAGGAATAATAGTAACTATATTTAAACAATATATTATGTTTTATTAAATGCAATATTATATGATATACAAGAAAGGAAAATATGTTATTTTTACATGATTTTTTTCCAGCTCGCGAGCCAGCTCGTCTAAGCTCGGGCTCGTTTTCGGCTCAGCTCGTCAGCTCGTTTTTTAAACGAGCTAGAAAATACCCAGCTCGGCTCGCTCAAATATGATCCGAGCTAAAGCTGGCTCGCGAGCCGGCAGGTCATTTTACACAACACTTACATTATTTACACCATATATTTCAAAATACCTCACTATTTTCTTATGAAATCGTTATATCACTCCTCCTACGACGTGTATAAATACACTTAAATGTTTAATTACTTGAAAAGTACAATTAGTATAATCACAATAAAAATGTTTTAAAAAATCTAATACTTTAAAGATTGAATTTTTACTCAGCTCTAGTAATGTCACATCAACAAGTTCAAATTGTTTATTTTCTTAATTTTAATTTAAATGATTTTTTTAAAAAAATTATTCTGAGTTAATGAAAAAGTATCGTAGCACTCCCACTCTCATATCTCTTATGCTTTACTCGTACGCTATTAAGGATTGATAGGGATGTCAATAGATTTCACAAATAAATTTAAAGGCAATTCTCAATTATCCCCTAAGTTTTGGTTACTGGTAACATTAATCTCATTGTACCATAAGCTATTGAAAGCTTCGCCACCGCAGGAAAATCTTATCATATCACCTTCTCTTCGCGCTCAAACCTAAAATTGTTTCCGTCCCCTGATGCAATCCAAATTGGAAGAAGAGCATATATCAATCAATGAAGCTGGTGTGCCGTTGGCATTCATAGGAGTTGTTGCAACCTTGGAATTAGACATATTGAATCTCTCAAAAAGGTTTGATGCAAAATATTGCATTGGTCGTGTATCAATCTCTCAAAAAGGTCCAAACTCCATATGTAACTTTTTGTTGGCATTCATAGGAGTTGTTGCAACCATGCAATTAGACATATCGAATCTCTCAAAAAGGTTTGATGCATACTTCTTTTGAGAAACTCCTTCACATGTTCAACTTCAAGTCCAAGAAAGAAACACAACAACCCAAGTTCTAACATTTCAAACTTTTCCATCATACTAGTCTTGAATGCAGCTATGAGTGAGTCAATCACTACAAAAAAATTAAGATTTAAGGACTGCAAAATCCGGCCCTAATCCATCCCTAAACGTGTTTAGGGACGGATTAGGGACGGCCAAGAGGCATCCGCAAACAAGCATTACAAAATGATATCCATCCCTAATTCGTCCGCAAACAAGGACGGAAATTTCACTCCGCAAAGCGTCCGTAATTTCAGACCACCAAGTCGTTCGCAAATCAATGGGAAAAGTCGGAGAATTTCTTTTGAAAAAAATACGGACCGGCGGTCCGTCTGCATTTGGGGACGGGCGGGGGTCCGTAAATGCAGACAGGGTCGTCCGTCCGTAATTTTCAAAAAAATAAAATTGAAATTTAATTTAATTAAAATTTAAATATTTTTATACATAACAATAATTAATTAGAAATCATATGTGAGTAACATTGAAATTCGGAATCGTCGTTATCGGAACTAAGGACGACCGCCGGAACTCGGGATCGGCGGTGGTACTCGGGATGACCGTCGAAACTCGAGACAGGCGGTGGAACTCAGGACGGTCATCGAAACTCAAGATGAGCGGCGGAACTCGAGACGAGCAGTGGAACCCGAGACGACCGCCAGAAATCGAAAGAGAAAGGAATGGAGAGAAAGGAATGGGGTGGGATGAAAGGAATGGGGGTGGGATGAAATTTATAGATTTTTTTCTGGACGGTGGAGAAAAATCCTCTGTATACCGTCCACAATTACGGACGGAAAGAAAACGACAGTTCGCAATTACGGACGGAAAGGAAACGTTTGTTCGTAATTGCAGACAGAAAGAAAATGACAGTCTGCCATTACGGACGGAAAGAAAACGGTTGTCCGTAATTGCGGACGGAAAGAAAATGGTCAATGTTGCATGAAGATTGGTATGTGTAAATTGATATGAGATATCAATTTAACACATAGCTACATGTAAGAGAACAATGTACTGGATCGATCTGCCATGAGATTGCTACATGGATTGTTATATGAGTATCATAGCAATTCTTATAATGATTATGGTATATAATTCTATGACTTGAGATCGCCATAGATCTTAACATAAGCAATTGCATGCTTGACACTATCAAACGTCACTCATAAATGGGTGGACAAACAAGATAGTGATTGGGTATGCAATTTATAGTATGTTGTTTGATCGAGATAAGGATTTTTCCCTCCTATATAATAGGACTGACGTCACGAGTTCACAGATTGAACTAGATGAATATGATACGTTCCATGTCTCATGTTCAATCTAGACATCAAGGACAAAGGGATTAATGTACATAAATCACAAAATTGGTAGACGCTTTGAGTCTTTCACCTTGCAATCAAGCGTTATTTAGTAAAATAGATAAGGAAATTGAGCCAAAGACATACAAATAAGTGCAAGAAAGCTATGAATGTCGATAAGCCGTCCCGAAGCCATCTCCAAGAGGATATGTCGATGTCCCGGATTAGGGACTGCGACCTAGGGACGTCCGTAAATTGCAGACGACACTGGATCCCCGTCCCTAATCCGGGACACCCTCGGTGTCTGTTTCCAATCTGTCCGCAATTGCGGACCGCTTGAAGACTGCTTATCCGTCCGCAAATTTAGGGACGGATTAGGGGCCGCTATTTTTTCCCGTCCCTATTTTGTCCCTATTCCGTCCGCAAATTTAGGGACGGACTGGTCAGTCCGCAAAATCTTTTTGCAATCTTCAAATTTCTAGTAGTGAATAGAGCCCATATAGATCATATCATCAACATACAAGCAAACAATGAGAATATCATATTGATTTTGCTTCTTTGTGTAGTCCATATAATGCTTTGTGCAGCTTGTAAACACAATCTTCTTTGTCATCAATAATATAACCTTTAGGTTGATCAACATAGTCTTCTTCCAATAATTTCCAATAAAAAAAACTGATTTGACATCAAATTGATATAATGGCCAATGCAAACGCGCTACTAAGGCTAATAAGATTCATACTGTTTCAATAGTGTTGTAAAAGTCGCTAGGCGCTAGTCGGACGGTCCGTCGGTGCCTAGCGACTAGTCGAATTAGTCGGCGATTAGTCGGCGACTAGACGTTTTTGTAATTGTTTTTAAATTTTTTAATATATATCAATATTTAAAATATATTAAAAATAACATAAATAAAAAATATTATATATAAAATATAAAGTTATATAAATTATTTAACCATATAATAAACATAACAAAACATTAATAAATATCTAAATATCTAATATCTGTAGTATATTATATCGGTACCAAAATTATTTTAACTCTAAATCATTGAATCAGAGCTTTACGGTAGGGCTGGGCAAATTACCCGGAGAACCCGTCCCGAAAACCCGTATCGAACCCGCAAAAAATTACTCGAACCCGGGGGTTCGGGTTCGGGTAATGAAATCTCATTACCCGGGGGTTTGGGTTCGGGTTCTAAAAATACTGAAACGGGTACCCGCGGGTACCCGAGTGTACATATACATATATATAATTAGACATTACATTTCACTTATTTATAGTTATGCCACTCAAATCCTAAGTATATTTTCAATTCACTTCTTTTTTTTCTTCCTTCCCGCAACCGACCTCCCTTTCCTCTCTCTCAAGTGTTCCTTCTTTTTTCTTCCTTCCCACCGATCTGATTCTTCACCCTCTCTTCGTCGCCCTCTCTTCGTCTCCCTCTCTTCTTCCCAACGCAACTCTCTTCGTTTCCATCACCGCTCGCTCTCGTCGCCTCTCACAGTAGCAACTCTTCCGACTTGATTCGTCTCCCTCTCTTCTTCTCGATGCAACTCTCTTCACTCCCGTCACCTCTCGCAGTAGCAACTCTGCCGATCTGATCCGTCGCCCTCTCTTTGTCTCACTCTCTTCTTCCCGACGTAACTCTCTTATTTTGCATCACCGCTCGCTCCCATCACCTCTAGAAGTAGTAACTCCGCCGAACTGATTCGTCTCCCTCTCTTCGTCTCTCTCTCTCTTTCCCGCAGTCGACCTGTAAAATTTAATTTAAATTCGGGTTCGGGTACCCGGTGCATTTTGCGGGTACCCGAGCTGCTCGGGTTCGGGTTGGGGTAGGAAAATGCATACCCGTCCAGGTTCGGGTACCCTCAAAAATCCGGGTACCCGACCCGTGCCCAGCTCTACTTTACGGGATTGCTAAGATGGACGAATAAACAAAAACAAAATTTTTGCTTTTTTAACGAAACGACCAAAACGATGTCGTTTTAATTAATTTTTGTTAAATATAGCCAAAATGACGTCGTTTTGAGAGAGAACAAAACAAAGTCGTTTTGGTCTATTTTTAAAAAAATCCGCTCAGGTCCCGACTAATCGCCGATTTTTCTCGACCGTCTAATTGAACCAATTTTCCATTAAACTGGACGGTTTGGTACCGTCGGACGTCTAGACACTGATTAGTCGGCTCCCTAGACCGACTTTTATAACACTATTTCGAGCATTCCCACCGGTAAAAGTATTTTCGTAGTCCACATCATATTTGTGAATATATTATTGAACTATGATGTCTTATGCTTTTTGTATGTTGTCATCTTCCAATTTTACACCAATTAAATGTTTAACTTCCTGAAGTTCAACTACTTGTCAGGTTTAATTCTTCTCAGTGGCTGCCATCTCCTTTTTCATTGCATTAAGCCATTCTTTCTTTTCATTTGCCTCATCCACATGTCTCCAGATCAACAACAAAAAGTGCTCGTTGTATATCATAAATCTCTTACAAACTTCTTTTTTAATTTGTTTTTATTTTTCAATATATTTCTATATACCTTCGATGTTAAAATCCTACAAATTTTGTTTCCTCTTTCTTCGTCTCTCACGTTGTGGACTCCTTCTCCTTCCTTCCTCTTCTTCTTCGACTACTTCCGCATCCACCTCCTTCGCGTCGTCACACACACCTCCATCCGCTGTCTTACTTCGTCGCCTCTTCCGCTACCTCCCTTCGTTGCCTCTTCCATCGTGTTCCATCATCTCCTCTTCCGTCGTATTTCATCGTCGCCTTTTTCTGCAATGTTCCACCATCGCCTCTTCCGCTTATTCTTCTGCCGCTTCTTGTTTTCAAACGTCGTCGGTTCATTCAGCGGTAAAAACCGATGGATTTGAGCAATGTAGGTAGATTAGGGTTCTAAGCGATGGATTTGAACGGCCAAAGTGAAAAGAGTTATGTTGTTTGAAAAAAAGGTAAAATATGGAACGCGAAGAAAGAAAAGAAAGAAAAAACGGTTGAAAGAGCATGAAAATAAAATTTCTCTCGTCTAATAAACACAAATTTGCCACCACATATGATAACAAAATCCAAAGGATAATATCATCACACGTTAAACTTCTTTTTTGTCAGATAATATATATATATATATATATTGCATTTCCTAAAAAAAACCATAACACTATTCTTTGATACTTCTCTTTTCTTAGATATAAGATATATATATATATACACACATTTCATAGAAAAAACTATGTTGAAAAAATAATACTTTAAAATTCGAAAGCAAAAACCATAACAAATTGCATTTGATATGATCCCTGTGTTTCAAATAGAACAAACTCATCCCAAGAATTCAAAATAAAAAGAATATTAAAAGTTGTTAATTATACTTTAAAAAGGTATATTAAATATTTATTTGATTTTCATGGATACTAATATCATATAAACAAGAACTAATGGGCTATATTACCATTTTAGTTGTCCAAATAATTTTTTTGTTAAGCACGATATTCGTTTGAACTTTCGATTCATCTTCAAGAAAGCGCTAGACGCTAGGCGGGCAGACACCCATCGCCTAGCGCCCAGAGCGCCTAGGCGGGAGCCAGGCGGTGTCTAGGCGAACTAGACGAATATATATATTTTATTTTATTTTATGTAATTATAATATAATATTTAATTCTAAATATTTATAAGTATTTAATTTTATAAAAACATATAAATAAATAAATTTAGTATTTATAAAAAATATTTATAAGTATTAAATTCACAATATCAAACTTACAATGACAAACAATATAAAAACAAAATATAGAAAATGGTTGTCGAGTGAGGATGATGTTTGACCAAGACAAGGGCAAAGGCGAGGGCAAATGCGAGAGATGAAACCAAGGGTGGAGATGAAACAAATAAGAAGATGAGAAATGAAGGCGATGACAAAAGATGAAGATGATGACAACATACGAGAGACGATAGAAGATAAGAACAACAAGGATGAAGGCAATACGAGAATGAGATACGAATGAAAGGACAAAAGATTCAGATGAAGACAATAAATGATGTAATAGATAGAAGAAGACAAATGAAATAACGATGGAAAAGTCAATAAAAGATAAACGCATGGATATATGTCATTGTTAGTTTTTCTTTAAGTACCAAAACGACGTCGTTTTGACGTCAATTTTTTTAAAAGACCGTCTAGAAATTAATCGGACGGCCAGGGAGCACCTAGCGCCTAGACGGGGCCTAGGCGGCATCTAGACGAGATTTTTAGAACACTTTTTAAGACACGGTTTCTTTTTTAGTGGTCTTGGAAATGATTTGATGGATGATTGAATAAGTAAAATAGACTCAATATATCCATAACTCTAGTTATTGAGTAGTCTAGAAACAGCTTGATGAATTGATTGAGATGATAGTCGAAAAGACTTAATAGCTTAATAACTTTATTGGTTGAATGGTTCGTAATTGTTACAAACTTGATGAAATTATTGTTGAAACGAGTGTGAAGGTGAGTCTCCTTATTTGAAAGAATATATAATCTTTCTAGAATACTTATAGAACCCAAGACAAAAGCGCATGGCCGTTAATAGAGTTTTGATAATATCATGGAATAGAAAAAAAAAAGGAATTAATACGTGTTGCGGAAATCTCGACTTGAGATTTTGAAAGTTAAAGAATTATTTCACCCTCATTAACAAAAATTTTTGCTTCACTTCAGCGCATCAATTTAATCAAAATAGAATGATGCTTAAATGACTCAATTGTTACATTTACCCATTTTTCGTTTATAAATTAAATAGTCACTTTCTGGGGTTGTTGGAAAATGAATATGCATTTTTTTGTCCTATATTGCTTATGATACATCCTTTATTCTTGGATTTATTAAGTCTCCACCCATGAGAAGTTAAAAAGAGTAAATTGAAAGGTTTTGGAAATGAAGTGTATTGCTGATGAAGCACGCGTGTTGCTGATGAAGCACGGACTAGGCACATGTGCGATGATAATGCCACTACCCATCCAGATCGAACTCGATTAGACTTTTTCTATCCTTTAAATAATTTCTTTTTGTTTTTAATGATTTGATTTTAATGTTTCTCAAACCTAACTTTTTCAACTTGAATGAAAACGTGCATGGCCCATACCTTGTCTTCAGGATTATTTTTCGTGATTAGTTTTGAACAAGGTTCGTGAAATCGCCTTGGGCGACCGCCTAGGCGGCGTATAGGCATTGGGCAGAGGGAGATGCTCCGATTTGAGGCAAAACGTCGAGTCTAGGTGGCACACTCACCTAGTCGGTTTGAGCAGCCGATTAAGCGCTCGGCAATTAGGCGGTGAGAAGCCGTCCATGTGTATTTTTTTTTAAAATTTTTCTGACCAAAATGATGTTCGTTTTGGTCTAGGTAATATAGAAAAACAATCCAATCGGAGAAATCTTCATAAACCTCTATCTTCGTAATCGTTGAACCTTATCTTCACCCTCGACGAACCTTTGTATTTACCCTCGCCGACAACGACATCGTCCTCCTCGAAATCGAAATCACCCATGTCTTGGCCAAATGTTGCCCATGTCCTCTCCTCGACTACGCTTGCTCCTCATGTTAACTTCACCCACCCCTCGCATCAATTGCGTGATACCCATCTCGGTTGAAACTGACTTATATATTGAACGCATTATTGCTCAATATTCTCACTCCGAGACCGATTAACCTACATTTCGATATGATTACTCATGTCTATCTGTATTTAAACAACCAACTGGCAATCAATTTATAAAATCCATCACAAACTAAAATATTAAAACATGTATTGGACCGTGGACTTAAAAACAATTATACACAATACTGTAAACCACAACAAAGATCAAACATGTGGATCTACATCTTAAAACTAGATTACAATAATGAGAAAGTAGAGAAAGGGTTTGCGGATGCTCAGTCGATCTTTCGATTTGTTACGGTCATGACATGACCTCGCCTTCAACTTGTTCGCGCTGATCATTTAGCTCTTAGA
The DNA here is from genome assembly GCA_036759665.1 of Gynandropsis gynandra. Lineage (NCBI taxonomy): Eukaryota > Viridiplantae > Streptophyta > Magnoliopsida > Brassicales > Cleomaceae > Gynandropsis > Gynandropsis gynandra. The sequence goes on from CM071874.1 coordinate 23,346,984, forward strand.
TTTGTTCTGAATAACTCTTCGTTGTTTTTGCACAATTCTAAAATGTTTCTCAACTTTTGATATGTTCTAAAGCTTTTTCTTTCGTCTTTATTTGTCCTTCTCCTCCTTTTCATGTTAGAAGTTGTCCTCCTTTAATAGAGAAGCCTCCCTCCTTAAACAAATCAAAATTTGAATTTTTAAATTGTTACACTTCTCCCATGCAAATAAGAATCGTCTTTGACCGTTTCGATTGGATCGCTCGAGCTCGACCGAGCACGAGATCGCTCAGTCGAGCAAATTCTGAGGGACAAAAGTTATCTTTGGGTGGATGAACGCTCGATAGAGTATCTAACCTGCCCGATTCGAGCGAATTCGTGGGATGAATTTTGTTGCATTGCAGTGAACGAATGGCCGACCGCTCGGGTCAAGCGTATCATCTGGAACTTTTGAGAAATCAACTTCAATACGCTGATCGAACACTTCAGACGTTTGGACCGAACATTTTGACTGTAGTTGTCTTTGATGCTGGTTTTCGTGGAGAAAATTATCATGTTTCGTTTAAATGTATTTCTTAGTATCTATTACATACAAGATCACAAAATGACCCCAAAAATGTAAAAAAAAAACTAAATGATGCAAAACAATATATAAAACAAATTAAATGTGATCAAGTACTAAAATAATTGAGGGTACACAAAATCAAACTTGAACCCGAACTCAGAGGAATATTGTTTTTTCTACCGAAACTCGAACTCATTGTATACGAATACCCAATTTTTGGATACCCAATAATCGATAGCTATGACTACCCGATCTTTAAGACATGAGAAAGACTATGTCGAGCTATAGAAAGGCGCATAAAAGACGAGAGGTGAAAAAGACAACTCGAAAAAGATCATAAAGATGATGATGGAGAGAGCATGGCAGGGTGAAAGGCAATGGTGGTGGAGCCGTTCTGTTTGGCTAAATATGCAGTTGAAAAAAATCCATGAAAAAAGATAGAAAAAAGTGAAGAAAGGAGAAAAGACTGTTAGTAGATAAAAATGATTAAGGAGTTTCACTTATAGCATTTTAATAATTTTCAAAGAGATTTAAGATTATATTTGTACAATAAATATATATATATATTAAGATGACCATCCTTGAAATAAAAAGAAAATCAAATTCGAACCTTGATATTTTTTTGTTGGATTGAAGACAAGTTTAAGATGGAATAATTTATCCATCCCTACCTCCAACCTTACCTATTTTTTTTTCATTGAAATCAAGATTGAGTTTCAGATTGAATAATTTGTCCATTCCTAATACCAACCTATCTCTCATGAATGCACATGATAACGTAGAAAGATGTATTAATCTTGGGAAGCCTACAACCATACAACATTGCAACTCGATTATGCCAAAATCCATGTAGGTAACTTTTATTGGATAATTTTTTTTTTGTTTTCTTAGTTTCTCATGTTTAGTGGGTTAGTGGTGTTAGTGGATCATTTACTAAGAATAATGGAGTTAGTGGGGTTAATGGTCCGTTAACCATTGTTAGTGGGTAATGGGTAATTTATTCCTTTGTAATTTTCTCATATAAATTGGGATGAAATGGAATGGAAAAATCACAACTCAAACACCAATCCTTTTGTGTTCTTCTTCCTATCTTCTTATTCTTCTCTTAGAGAATCAATATTTCCAACAATTGGTATCAGCGCGTGTGTAATCGATCCATTGAGAAATGTCTTTGATCTCACAGAACGCTAGAGCATCGAGGAGTCCAGTAAACACAGGACGATGTCGACAGTCTCTTTCTCCTCCTCCACGACGTGGTCGACGTCGGGATGATGGTAACCACATGGTGTAGAATGTGGTTAAAGAGCTGAGAGGTGCGATATTTCCAATGCTCACGAAAACTAATTATGGATATTGGTCACTAATGATGAAGCTGATGCTCTGAACACGAGGACTTTGGGCAGCCGTCGAGGTAGGCACCGATGATGAGCAGGAAGATCAGATGGCGCTTGAAGCCATTCTACGCGACGTGTCGTCGGGGATGATCTCTTCGCTCGCGGTGAAGAAGAATGCAAAAGAGGTTTGGGAAGCGGTTGAGTCTATGCGGGCCAGTTCTGATCGATCACGTAAGGCTAGCGCTCAGAAAGTGCACAAGGAGTACGGGAAAATAGCTTCCCGTGATGGTGAGACGGTGGATGACTTTGCCATGCATCTCTCCGGCATAGTGAATCAACTAGCCATTCTCGGAGATCTTGAACCGGCACACAAGGTGGTTGAGAAATACCTATGAGTCGTCCCTCCCAGATTCAGACAGATCGCATTGTCCATTGAAAATTTGCTGGATTTGTCAACACTTTCATTGGTAGAGGTTACTGGGAGGTTGAAGGCCGCAGAAGAACGGTTTGAGCCAGTGGAGCCCACATCAGGGGCAGGGGTAAACTTTTACTCAGTGAAGAGAAATGAATTGCACGAATGAAGGAACGAAAACAAGGAGATTGTTATTTTGGAGGCTCTATGTCGGAGAAACATCGTCGAAAACAACGACGTCGTAAATCCGTAACAGATGGTGGATCTGGTTCTAGCGAGAACCGAGATAGATCAAAAGATTAAGTATCAAAATTGTGGTAACATGGGTCACTGGGCTAGATACTGTCGATCCATGCCCAAAAATGAAGAAGCACATTAGGCCCACGGGGATGACGACGAGCCTACACTGCTTATGGCCAAGGCGTGTGAGACCACGTTACATTCACCAACATCACAACTTACACCGTCAAGGTCACCACCAACGCATAAGTGCCTTATCCACCTTATGGAGACGAAGGTTACTGCCCATCTTAGTCGTGAAGAGGAGTGCAAAGGCAATCTATGGTTTTTTGACACTGGGGCGACGAACCACATGACAAGTGTGCGTGCTATTTTTTCTGAATTCGATCAATTAGTAGGAACCGTGAAGGTTGGAGATGGATCTATCGTCAAGATTTAAGGACGAGGAACGATCCTATTCTCATGCAAAAACGACAAGCATCATGCACTAACAGAGGTCTATTACATTCCTCGCCTCACCACAAACCTGATAATTGAATGGGGCACCTTGACTATAAGAGATCCACAACGACGACTATTGGCACGGGTCCGAAAATCGTCCAATAGATTCTATTCGATCTGCCTCAACATTGCACGACCAGTGTGTTTGACAACAATAAGTTCCAAAGAATTGTGGAAATGACATGCAAGATATGGCCACATTAGTTTTAATGCACTACGGAAGCTCACTCAACACAACATGGTGTGTGATTGCCACATATTGGTCAAGTTGACCAAGTGTGTGACATTGCGTCGTGGAGAAGCAAAGGCGGAACTCGTTTCTAGAGAAGGCACGACAACGTGCGGTAGATCTTCTTGATCTCGTCCATCACACTGATGACACCAAGTGGGAATCGTTATTTCCTATTGTTTCTAGATGACTATAGTCGTTATATGTGGGTCACTCTTCTCGCAAGCAAGGACCAAGCTCCAGCGGTAATCAAAAGGTTCCAAGCTGCGACAGAGGTACAATCAGGACGGAAGCTCAAGGTTCTTCGTATTGATCGTGGATGTGAGTTACATCGATGGAGTTTGGGGAATATTGCGCCGAAATGGGAGAATGACAATTCATCGCCCCCACTCGCCACAACAAAATGGAGTCATTGAACAACGCAACCAGACAGTCGTCGCCATGGCTTGATGCATGCTGAAGGCAAAAGGTCTTCCAGCAAAATTCTGGGGTGAAGCTGTGACCACTACAGTCTTCATCCTCAATCGCACCTAACACATAGTCTTGATGAAAAGACACCATACGAGGCTTGGCATGGTGCAAAACTGACAGTCCATTTCCTTTGTACATTTGGTTGTATCGCACATGTTAAGGACACACGACCAAATCTGAAGACGCTTGATGATCGAAGCACACCAATGATCTTTTTCGGGTATGAAACTGGGTGAAAGGCATACCGAGTGTACGATCCAGTCAACAAACGAGTGAATATGACACGTGAGTTGTCTTTGATGAAGTGGCTAAATGGGATTGGAAGACCCATGACAAGGGTGGTACTACCGTTTCATTGGAGCCATTTAGCATCGAGTATATCACCACGAGTGAAATAGGCCCAAGAGAAACGATTCAAGAGTCTCCTCAAACTCCTGATGCAACACTAGAGACAATGGAGTTTGCATCGCCACCAACAAATAACGAACCAAATCTTAATGCAGATCATAATGATGCACCTCTACGCTTTCGCACGATAAAGAACATACTCGAACCATCATCACTATGGGGGTTTGCACCTCGTACCTTAGAGGCTGATGAGTTGCACTTTACCAACACAGAAGAGCCTTCGTCTTTTGCTGAGGCAGAGCAACACGAACATTGGCGATAAGCAATGCTTGAGGAGATGAAAGCAATCAACAACAATAGTACTTGGGAACTCGTTGATCTTCCTGTCGGTCACCGAGTCGTTGAGCTCAAATGGGTTTTTAAGGTGAAGCATGACAAACACAGAGCTATTGTTAAACACAAGGCACGATTGGTTGCAAAGGATTATGTGCAGCGTGCGGGGATTGATTTCGACGAAGTCTTTGCGCATGTGGCGCGCATAGAGTCTATACGACTCTTGTTAGACTTAGCAACGAGCGAAGGATGGAAAATCCATCACATGGATGTCAAGAGTGCATTCCTCAATGATGCTAAAAGAGGAGATGTATGTGACGATGTATGTGACACAACAACCAGGGTTCGTCGACCACAACCACAAAGAGAAGGTCTTACGTCTACATAAGGCCCTTTACAGACTTCGACAAGCACCACGAGCATGGAACGCCAAATTAGATACAATTTTACAGTCACTTGGGTTCAAAAGGAGTACATTTGAGCATGGGATATACACTTGGAGTAGAAGAGTATCTCGACTTATCGTGGGTGTCTACGTGGACGACTTGATAATCACCAGGTCCGAAAAAGGCGATGTTAAAACGTTCAAGGCCCGAATGAAGACTTTGTTCCTGATGAGCGATCTCGGGTTGTTGACCTACTATCTCGGGCTTGAGGTATATCAAAGTGTAACCGAAATCATGCTCTTCCAGTCAGCATACATAGAGAAATTATTGGAGAGGTGCGGCATGAACAACTGCAGCCCATGCAAGGCATCTATGGAAGCACGTTTGAAGCTTAGCAAGGAAAGTTCTAGTCCACTTATCGAAGCCACCGAATATCGAAGTATAGTTAGTGGACTTCGGTACCTTGTGAACACGTGACCAAACCTTGTCTATGTGATAGGGTACGTAAGTTGCTTCATGGAGAAGCCAAACGAAGATCATATGTCGACAGTGAAGTACGTGTTACAGTATATTTCTCGGACACGCAGTTAAGGGTGTTTTACGGAAACAAGTGTGGTGGTGAACCGCGTTTGGTCGGATTCAATGATAGCGACATGACAGGTGACATCGATGTTAGAAGAATTGGGCCAAGGAGTCCAATAAGGAAGTATTTTAGGCCTAAACCCTACCTAGAAGTGTCAAAAATGGCCCGAGCCCGCGGGCCCACCCGAATCCCCCCGAAAATGAGCGGGCTTGGGCCGTTAAATGCGTGGCCTGAACAAAATCGGGCCTTCGGGCTCGGGCCTAATCAAAAGCCCGCTATTTTACAGCCCGGCCCGTCGGGCTTCGGGCTGCTCGAATTGCTATTAGGGTTTTTTTCCTGAACATGTCGTTCTTTCTGTCCCAGCCAGCCTCTTTCTTTTTGTCCCTGTGTGTCGTTTGTTCGTTCCCCCTCCCTCCTCCAGAAACTTTGTCGTCGGTCTCCCTTCCTCCTCTAGAAACTTTATCGTCGGTCTCCCTCCCTCCTCCGGCGACTTTGCCGTCGGTCTCCCTCCCTCCTCCAGAAACTTTGCTGTCGGTCTCCCTCCTCCAGCAATTAGGTTTTCTGCCCAAGTTTGACTTTGCCGTCGGTCTCAGCTTTTGCCTCCGTCGTTCCTCGTCAGAAGCTATTTCACAACGGTAAAGATTGTTCACCATTTTTACAACGTCAGAAGCTATTATGTGTCCTCCGAGATGGTTCACCATTTTTGCCTCCGTGTTACCGTGATGTGTTTTTATTGAAAGTTTCACCATTTTTATAAGTTAATGTTCTTCAGAGTTGGTATGTGTATGACAAGTTACAAAATCCCAGAAGGTTTCTAAAACAGAAAAAGGATTTCTTTGAAATCAAAGATTCAGTATTTGGTCTAGAATGGATTCAGTATTTGGCCTAGACAGACGGAGTGAGTTGTTTATGTTGCGTTTGTCTATGTTTAATGTTTGTCTCCATTTCTTCACTGTTTGGTGATGTTTATTGAGTGATTGTTGATTGTTTCTTCGGAGTTGGTATGCGTATGACATTTTTATAAGTTAGTTTGGTCGCCATTTGGTCATCTGGTTGTTGAATACAATTTCAATATTTCCATTGTTTCTTCACTGTTTGGTGATGATTGTTGAGTGATGGTGGTGTTCCACCCTTTTCTATTATGTATTTCACTCGTTTGTTAGGAAAATTAGGCATTAAATTTGTAAAATTAGTATTTGATGATATTTTTATTGCAGATTTCAAATGGACGATAATTTTCGTCATGCTGAGCAAACAGTTGAGCAAACGGTAGATGAGCAAACAGTAGATGATCATACTCAACAAACGGTAGAAGATCATGACGATGACGACGATCAACCCACTCCTCAAGTAAGTGGTTCTAACAAAAGGAAAAGGTCTGATGTTTGGGCACATTTGATTAGTATAAATCCTACTCAAGCCAAATGCACATATTGCGATAAAGTGTTATCTGCAATATCAAGTAGGGGTACATCTCATTTGAAACGTCATGTGGATAATTGCAAGTGCAGACCTAGGACCAACAATCCATTGGAAATGTTGATTGATCATGATGGAAAGTTGAGGGCAAAGAAACTAGATCAGCTCACTTTTAGAGAAAAGCTTGCTAGGTGTATAATTGCTCATGAGCTTCCATTCTCATTAATTGAGTACCCGATGTTTAGAGAGTTGGTTCATTATCTAAACCCGGATGCGAAATTTATATGTAGAAATACTTTGATGGCTGATTGATTGCAATGTTATGAGCGTGAGAAACAGTTGCTGAAGACTGAATAAGGAATGGTTCCTAGTAGAATTTGTTTAACTACGGATCTTTGGACCGCAATTAGCCATGAGGGATACATATGTGTAACAACACATTATGTTGATAAAAAATGGAATTTGGCTAGTAAGATATTGTCTTTCACGATTATACCTCCTCCGCATACTGGACTAGAAATATCGAACAAGATAATCGCTTGTTTGAAGGACTGGGGTATTGAGGATAAATTGTTTTCGATTACCGTAGATAATGTTACAGCTAATGATAGTTTGATGTCCATCTTAAAACATCGCATGCAACCACAAAATTTGTTGATGTGTAGGGGAGAATACTTTCATGTAAGATGTAGTGCACATATATTGAATCTTATTGTGCAAAGTGGATTAAAAGTAATTGAAGGTGCATTGGAAAAGATTAGAGAAAGTGTGAAATATTTAAAAGGATCTGAGTCGAGGATGAGGATGTTTAAGGAATGTGCAGAACAACATGGAATTGAAATTGGGGTTTCTTTATCTATGGATGTTAGCACTCGTTGGAATTCAACGCATGTTATGCTTGATAGTGCTCTGAAGTATCATAATGTTTTTGTTAGTCTTGCGTTGATTGATAAAAATTATAAATGGTGTCCAACGAATGAAGAATGGAATAGAGGGGAGAAGATACGAGATTTTTTAAAACCGTATGGACATTACTACTCTGATTCCGGGATCAACTTATCCAACTGCCAACATGTACTTTATGAAGATTTGGAAAATTGAAATGCTTATGAGAAAGTATAGGGAGAATGAAGATGAAGTCTTAAAGAAGATGGCTGAAAATATGCAAGCCGAATTTGATAAATATTGAGATAGTTATAGTACAATTCTCTCAATGGCAGTTGTTCTCGATCCGAGAATGAAAATGCAATTACTGAAATATTGCTACGATGCCCTTGATGAGAACACAAGTCAGATGAAAATTGATGAAGTTCGAAGTAAGATGTTTTCACTTTATGAAGAATACAAAACCAAATTTGGAGTTCCTATATCTTCGACATCCTCTCAAGACACCAACAAGAAAACGACCAAATGTCGTAGTTCGAGTTAGATGTAAGTTGTTTCTTTTATATTCGTCATTTAATATTTGGTTTCTTTATATAATTTTTTTATTATTTGTATTTATAGGATATTGCTGACTTCGACGACAAAGTACCTTCTTCAGATGATGGATTAGGATCAGGTTTATATAGATATCTAAGAGATCCTAAGATGCATGTGCAACGAAATTCGGATTTGGATGTCTTGCATTTTTGGAAGTCTGAAATTTATGGTAAAGAACTATCGTTAGTGGCGTCCAATATTTTAAGCATTCCTATTACCACGGTTGCTTCCGAGTCTTCATTTAGTGCTGGTTCGAGGGTGCTTAACAAATATCGAAGCCGCTTGTTGGCTTCTAATGTTCAGACGTTAATTTGTGCTCGTTCATGGCTATTTGGTTATTCCGAAGTTGGTAAGTATATGCTTATTATTTGATTTTCATATCGTTTATTATTTGATTTTCATATCATTTATTAATTGTTTTGTTAAACAATTATAGGTACTGCTAACTTGACTACTTCTTCTAGCGTTGCCACCACGATATGCAAGTTCATATGTTTGAATGTTGAAGTTTCAGAATTTGATGTTCTTTTGATTATCTAACGTTTCTATTTTTATGTTAGTTTGACAATTTAAGGATTTCGTAACGTTTTTAATGTAATTCGGAACACTCTAATTAATGAAAAGACATTTTAGAGACGTTTTTTACAAGATCTTCATATCATTATGTTGCCTATTCTATAAGATATTCATTATTTTCTTTTTCCTTGATTTGTATAGTTTCTTTTTTCGTTCTTTACTTTTTTGCTTCATTTTCCTGTATATAAGAATGTGTATTCTATGTACAAGAAATAACATCAAGATAATACAATTCTCTTTTTCTCTCATTAATCTCCCTTTTCTAATCTCTAGTTCATAAAATTCTATAATCGACACACGAAGGAGCACAAGTCGGTGACACAGAAGGTAGTGGCATTTTCCTCATATGAGGCAAAATATATCGCTGATGCAACTTATCAAGGCATTTGGTTAGCTCAACTATTGAGTGACTTCATTGAATCGGAACTTCATTAAATCGGAACCTCAAGCGCCAGAGCTTACGGTGGATAATAAGTTCGCTATTGCGTTGAACAAAAACCTTGTTTTTCACAACCGAAGCAAACACATCGACATTTGATTTTCCTTCATTTGGGAGTTCATTGAAGATGGGAAAATTGTCCTTAAAGTATACCTCTACATAGGACCAACTCGCAAGCATACTTACAAAACTACTTGTATGTATCATGTTTCAGGAACTGCGGACAAAAATTTACATCATATGTATCATGTTTCAGGAAATCATGGCAAAAATTACGATAACACTAGCTCAAACACAAATCTTTTGTATTCTTCTTCATCTTCCTATTTTACTCTTAGAGAATAGGGATCAATATTTCCAACAACTAAAGTTCTTTGACATCAACACTATGTGTACCGAACTTCTAAACCTTTCGTGTAGTGCTATGTTGCTTTCATTTTGATTATATATATGTTTGAGCACGTCTTAGAAGACTATTTCCTGATTCGAAAACCATTCACACTTCCAATGGAGGCATGAGAACCTCCTCAAAAATTATTTAAAATCTCCTCCCATGTGATTCAACCATCAAAACAAAAATAAACAATCTCCTCCCATTGATTATAGATAAAGAAAACAAGACACGACGAGGCAGATACTAAGAGATTAAGGAGACCTAAAACAGCTTGTGGAGTACATAACATATCTATTGCATAGTCTTAATTACACGGACAGATTATGACCCTAAGAAAGCCGCAAAGACTCGAACCCAGAAACATTGCCAACCCATAACTTACCCATGTTCTAAGAAAGCCCAAAAGAAAAACAAAGAAAATAAAGAAAAAAGCGCCAGAGCCTATGAACATTACATATCTAAGAAAACTCTACCCCTAGAGGACCTATGATCTGTTAGAAGAAGTTTCAATCTTCCCCTTGAAAAAATAAGGGAAGATTCGAAACGCATTCGTAACGAAGATGTCTCTGCATCTTCTAGCTTAGAGATTTTGTTTATCTCCGATTTCAGGTGTAACCAGACGGAGGAGATAGCTTTCATTACGGTGGAGAGATGATGTAAAATCATCAAACTGTTGTTTATCTTAGATTATCGGAAATCGAAGGATTCTGTCAGATCTCAAGGCGGAGGATCCTGATCAGGTTGTTGGTGGCGTCGTCGGCTTTGAACATAGAGAATCTTTTCTTTGAGCAGAAGGCCGGAAGCGGTACATCGCTCGGCGGCGGGGAGGTCAACGTGACAGGACCGGCATAGAACGATGGAGTCACTATCCCATCTGATAGACGGATCTGTGTTGGCACCAACTCCGGATCTGGTCCGATACGGCGAGTAGATCCCAGATCTGGATCTTCAACCACCAGATCTGGATCTTCAACCACCAGATCTGTGACCGTCTTGGCGATTTTCTCACCGCGCTTGAGTATTCTCACATGCCCGACCACCAGATGGTTATTAATGTTGTTACCGTTGTTCTTGTTGTGGATCTTCTTCTTCAACCCCTTCGAAGCGACGGTAGTCGGCACAGGAGGCAGTGGAGGCGGTGCCAACGGAGGACCCCCATCCTGAGGACGCGGTGGACTCCGACGGCGGCGATCATTTGGTTGCGGCTTCTTTCGCTTGTTGGGAAAAGCGTTAGGATAACGGGGACATTTCATATGAGGATCAAAGGTATTTCTGGAGAAAGGCCCCTTCAGGATGTCTCGAGGATGAAGAACAGCGACTCCCATGGCTCCAGAGGAAGATTTGATTGAGAGGGCAAAGAAAATCGATTTGGAAGAAGGAAGGAGAATGGGGAAGAGAAGATTATGTGGGGAAAATTAGGGAGAAATTTTAAAGAACTCAAGGGCATAATTGGAAAGAAGAAATTGTGATGAAGAAAAGAAGAGAATGGTAAGGGTTTTTATAGGAGAAAATGGCTACACGATGGCCGGCGTGGTGAAGGCAGGCAGTTTCGAGCCACTCTCCCTCCTATTACATGAGTTACACGCGCTCCTTCAAAGTTATACATACATTTATTTACTTTTTTATTTATAATTTTATGTCTGATACTATTTTCTTTTTCTTGTCGCTAAAAAAATGTCAATAATCTCTGCAACAAACAAGAAAAATGGAGTAGTTGAATATCGGTCAATATTTGTGAGTTGTTACATATTATAATATATGAATTAGTTGCTACATAAATTTATATAGATTGGTGAACATAAATTATAGACGGTAAGACTCATATGTTTTAAAAATATTAAAAAAAGGATATTTATGGATTAGTTAAATATCCAATTATATGGATTGTGCGGTTAGCACAATAATCATAAAAGTTATTTAAAGAGAAAAATTCTATTCTATTTCACTCTAATCATATTTTTTTCTAAATTTTTTATTTTATCGTAATTTTTCTGAACTATCATTATTCATATTATCTCCAAATTTTAAAAATTCATCTTAATTTTTTCCGTTTTCTGTTAATTTTTTTGATAAAAAATTTTTAAAACAACATATTTCTCTCTAAATTATAGCACTTTAATAATATTCCTTTCTAAACTTTTTCTCTCATCCGATTTCCCCTTAAACTATCGTTATTAATCCTATTCCCCATAAACTTTAAACATTCATCACATTTCTCTCCAACTATATAACATCTAATCTATTTTCCCCCAAATTATATGACTTCTAACCTATTTCCCCTAAAAATAAATTGTATATTCAAATTATTTTCAGAATTTTGGTTATTATAAATATAACATATTTTCTTTAATAGTAATGTTTTTTAAAATATTGGTTTTTATAAACGTAATATATTTTCTTGAATAGTAACATAAATTTAATTTTTTGTTATTATAGACGTATCATATTTTCTTTATTATTAATATATTATTAAATTATAAATATTATATTTATATTTTTTATTATTGATTAAAAATATTAAAATAAAATACTTTAAATTAAAATAAAAAATACTAAAAGATCTGCAACATGAATGAAACCACACAATTTTAACAATTACAAAACGATAAAAAAATCATACGTTTTTAATCATATAATTCTTTTAAAAAGTATTTGAGGACTGAAAAATTAAAACAACGAAAAATATCTTTGTATAATAGTTACGTGTGATATCCTACATATCTACGTTTACACATAGAAATAACAATTTTTTATCTTAATTAAAACAAAGAGAAAATATCTTGTGTGGTTACACATCTTTACATCTAACTCATTTATAAACAAATCAAAATTAGGAAAAGTTTAAATTAGGTAGTATCCTAAATTTTATAAAAACATTAGTTGTCTCTTTTAATTATACTTTATTAATAATTAAAAAGTAGGTCTCCGCTTTAAAAGGAGCGTCTTTTGACATGATGGAGACAACAATTATTTTCGAATTAAAATTGCAAATTTCATATAACCGAATATTATTTGTGGTCGAATGTGGCCCACTTTATTATATATCAATAAAAAAAATACAAACAAATTATCACATTATTGAAATAATTGAGGACATAAAAAGTTATCCATTTCCGAACCGGGCCGGAATATCAGATATATTCTCGTAGGGCTAAAACGCTTCAAAAATACGCTTCCCTAAAATAATTATTTAATCGGAAAAAAACTGGAGAAAAGACAAATTTACCCTTAATTTTCGAACGTAAAAAAATCCGCATTCGGGGAGAGTAAAAGCCAAACCCGCATTCTGGGAGAGTAAAAGCCAAGAACAAGTGATTTCGAATTTGAGAGGGATCGATTCGAAGTTGGCAAGAAGGAAATGGCTAGAATCAGCAGCGGTGGAGAAGAGAGCACGAGTCAATCTTCAATGACGTCAATAAGTGTAAGTAGATCGATTTTTAGGGTTTTGGAGGATGTCGAGTCCCAAAATGGTTTATTGATTTGAAATGGGTGTGAGTGTCAATGAGTCGGTTGAGTCGCAAGAGTCGGTTGTCTCAGTGAGTCGGTTTGGGTCGCGATGGTCGGTTGAGCGTCGATTTCTAGGGTTTG
>CM071874.1:23365878-23401458 GCA_036759665.1 Gynandropsis gynandra
TCCCTCGTGTTCCCATATATATAATCATCGAAGAATATCTTCGGGATGTCCTGTAACAAAAAAATGAAAAAAGTAAGTCAAATATTTACATTCTCTACGTGTAACATACCGACAGAGAGAATGATGAAGAAGATTACAATGTAGTTCTCTCCCAGATAACGCAGAAAAATCTCTCTGAAGAAAGAAGGGAAATGTGACATTTTCGGAAAAATTGAAGGAACGAGAGTAGAGAGAGTTTGTGTCGTTATTGTTAAATGTTTGTGCTACAAAAGCGATAGTAGTGTTTTAAGAACTCGTCGGATGAGTTTGACAAAATTTCAAAAAATACATTCAACATTGTTTTCGAATGTCGATATTATTTATATTATAGTCTATTTTGATCCTACATTGATAATGACATATTGATAATGGCATATTGATAATGGCATTGGTCGTATGGTCGCATGAGTCATATTTGTTCGCATGAGGTCGCATTGGTCGCATGATTCATATTTGTTCGCATGAGTTCGCATTGGTCGCATGAGTCATATTTGTTCGCATGATGTCGCATTGGTCGCATGATTCATATTTGTTCGCATGAGTTCGCATTGGTCGCATGAGTCATATTTGTTCGCATGATGTCGCATTGGTCGCATGATTCATATTTGTTCGCATGAGTTCGCATTGGTCGCATGAGTCATATTTGTTCGCATGATGTCGCATTGGTCGCATGAGTCATATTTGTTCGCATGATGTCGCATTGGTCGCATGAGTCATATTTGTTCGCATGAGGTCGCATTGGTCGCATGGTCGCATATATTGATGAATAGATGCGAACTCGGCGAATTTATGGGTTTAAGATGATAAAATGACAAAAATCAATCAAACAATATATTTACAACGTCAAACTAATTAATTCCAAATTAGGGTCGCATGGGTCGCATGGGTCGCACAGTCACATTACATGCAAAATCTACGAATTTACGGGGTTTATAATGATAAACCGTAACAGACCAATCAAAACAATACATTTACAACGTCAATCAATGGTTAAAACAGATTATGACCCATGTGTCCCTATTTGAGTTGTGTATAACCAATGTCTGTGCTACAAAAGCGATAGTAGTGTTTTAAGAACTCGTCGGATGAGTTTAACAAAATTTCAAAAAATACATTCAACATTGTTTTCGAATGTCGATATTATTTATATTACAGTCTATATTGATCCTAAATTGATAATGGCATATTGATAATGGCATCGGTCGTATGGTCGCATATAATGATCGATACATACGAAATCGACGAATTTACGGTTTAACAATGATAAAATGTCGAATGGGTTCTAATTTAATCCATGTGAGGGTCGCATTGGTCGCATTAGTCATATTTGTTCGCATGAGGTCGCATTGGTCGCATGAGACATATTTGTTCGCATGAGGTCGCATTGGTCGCATGAGTCATATTTGTTCGCATGAGGTCGAATGAGTCGGATGGGTTCTAATTTAATCTGATTGAGGGTCGCATGGGTCGGATTATAATGAAGAATTTATCGAATTATAAGGATGAAAGTCCCAAAAACTTTAATCAAAATAATACAAATAATATAGTATTACACAATTACTAACTAACAAACCTTTCTTTTTTTTAAAGTCGGAATTGTCTCGGTTGTCACGTTCCAAACACTGCCAGTGATGCTGGGTTTTGAAGATGGGGTTTGTAACGACGAAGAACACGGGGTTTGTGTCGACACAAATGGGTTTTGTATCGACGAAGAAGACGGGGTTTGTCTCGACGCAGCAGACGGGGTTTGCCTCGACGAAGATGGGGTACTTCTCCGAGCCTCACCGGGTCAAGGATAACGATTCTCTTTAGGTCTCCCGCTTTGCCTTTTCTGAGCCAGTATAGGAGGTTCAAACTCATACTGAGACACTAAAGGGGGAATGTCCCAATCACTGCAATCAGGAACCGGATACACGGTTTCTTGGTAAGCCAAACGCCATATCTTCCGAAGGTAGTAGTTTGAACATAGATCTGGTATCTTGTGACCTTTACCAACCTTATGTGCTGCCGCAATTGCGTGACTGCATGGATACTTATCTACGTCAAACATTTTGCATTCGCACGTTCTTTTTTGAAGACTCACTACAAATCTTCTACCCATCTCATTTCTCACCTCATACTCATCACTCAGACTGTTCAATTCAATAACATCATACTTGGATGCCTGTCCAAACCGTGCATGTAACGTTCTCTCAACGTAACGTGTTAACTTTTGAGAATCATCACCGGTAGCTGCTTCCAACCTATACCTATTGAACCATTCCACTGTCTTTCCCAAACAAACATCTAAAAGCCCTAGGATCGTCAATTTTTTTGACTTCTTCAACGTTGAGTTTATTGACTCGACGCCATTAGTTGTTAATAAGTTGTACCGTTCCCTCTTAAATTTGCATCTTGCCCACTTAACGGGATCAAGTTCCTCTTTCTCCAAATACTTTGCAACATTAGGATACCTGGCCTTCAAATCATTCAATAGCACTTCAAATGCGTTCTCCGTGTATGCTGCCGCACATTTGAAGAACATGTCCGCCACAGTATCACCCTTTGAAGTCTTTCTACCATGGCCTTTATTGACGTAGCTCTTTATATTTTGCGATATATGACGCGCACAAAAACCATGATCAGCTTCTTTATACACTTCTTTGACTGCTTTGATCAAGCTTTTATGGCGATCAGATATCACAACGACATCACGTCCGTCCGGTACCACCTGTTGCAATCTTGACATAAACCACGTCCATGATTCGTCCTTCTCTCTGTCGACTATTCCCCATGCAAGAGGATATTGGTGATGTTCACCATCTTGCGCGGTCGCCACAATCAATGCTCCCTTGTACACTCCTGTCAGAAATGTCGCATCCACGGCAACCACTTTACGCATGTATTTCCATCCCCTTATAGCCGCTCCGACAGCTATAAAAAGGTATTTGAAGCTTTTCCCATCATTGTCGAACATTAGATCTGCGACAGATCCGGGATTTCTTATATAAAACATGTGCAACCACCCTGGAAGCCTCCTATAATGTTCAAAGTCATCACCACGAATATCCTTTTGAGCACCGCATTTGCCTCTTAATGCCATCAAATACGATACATTGGCACCATATTTTGCTTTTACACGAGCCATCAATTCTTTTGCTGGAGGTGTTTCATAACTTCCGGCAAATTCCTCTTTCAAATAATCCTTAACCATTTGCACTGTACCCTTTGTAGCATCGGTGCGTTTAGATACAGGTGAACAATTATGAATGGGATGATGTGTTCTCACACTAAACCGTTTGGAATTCGGGATTGCTGCCACACGTAATTTCCATTTACAACCATTTCCGGAAAACTTGCATCGTACTTCCCACAGCTTCGTATCAGATCTCAATGTTGTATATCTAAACGAAGCTTCGATTGAACCATTCCTTACAAATGCCTGTACATCCTTCTTGCGATCAAACTGTAACCACCATGGAAGCCTCCTATAATGTTCAAAGTCATCACCACGAATATCCTTTTGAGCACCGAATTTTCCTCTTAATGCCATCAAATACGATACATTGGCACCATATTTTGCTTTTACACGAGCCATCAATTCTTTTGCTGGAGGTGTTTCATAACTTCCGGCAAATTCCTCCTTCAAATAATCCTTAACCATTTGCGCTGTACCCTTTGTAGCTTCGGTGCGTTTAGATACAGGTGAACAATTATGAATGGGATGATGTGTTCTCACACTAAACCGTTTAGAATTCAGGATTGATGCCACTCGTAATTTCCATTTACAACCATTTCTGGAAAACTTGCATCGTACTTCCCACAGCTTCGTATCAGATCTCAATGTTGTATATCTAAACGAAGCTTCGATTGAACCCTTCCTTACAAATGCCTGTACATGCTTCTTGCTATCAAACTCTTGCCCAATTTTAAGATCCAATCCATCTCCGAACTCGAAGATATTATTTTCGCCATTGTGAACTACCATTTACGAGTTGTTCTCACCATCACCATACTTATGCTCTACTAGCACATCAGAAACAACTTTATTCTTGTCACAAGCAACTCCATCAACTACCACAGTCATGGCACACCCACATTCTTCTCTTAACCCGCTTGTATGTTCACTATCAGAATCATCCGTCTCCGGATTACTCTCATCAACTCTACTTTTAACTAGACCTGCAATAACACAGTCATCATAATCTACAACACCTCGATCCTCACCTTCTTTAGCAATGCTTCCAAAAGCCGGAATTAGAGGCTCAATTTCCCTCTCAAAAGCAGGAATTAGAGGCTCAATTTCCCTCTCAATTTCGATTTCACAATTCACACTTGCCGATTCTATCTCCACATATAGCAGTGGTCGAATTCCTCTTATGCGATCGAACAGATAATAAATAAGATGTTTGTCATTCATTATATATGTCGGTTTCCTATTTTCACAAATATTGGGCAAATAGCTTAACTTCAACTTCGTTGTATTATTATCCACCATAATCTCTGCGCATAACTCATCAATCAATTGCTGGTATGTCAGACTAACCGGAGGACATAAGAAAAATACTCTCTGGTTTTCCTGAACTCTACCAACCCATTCAGATTCTCCATTTGGGTTTTTTTCCCTTTTACCATCATACAAAAAATAAATCAGTGTGATTTTCTCATCCACCGTATCCATTACACCTGTAACAAAAACATAAAAAAGGTTAAATTCCGTGACCCACAGCGACCGTGCGACCCTTGGACCCCTGCGACCCTTGGACCCCTACGACCCTTTCAACCCTTTGCGACCCCTTTCCCCTGCGACCCCTTTACCTCTGCGACCCTTGGACCCCTACGACCGTTGCAACCCTTGGACCCATGCGACCCTTGCGACCCTTGCAATCCTTGCGACCCTTGGACCCCTGCGACCCTTTACCTCTACGACCCCTTTACCTATATATATATATATATATATCCGCCTAGCGTGCCTAGACACCGCCTAGGCCCCGCCTAGACACTCTGGGCGCTAGGCGCTAGGTGTCTGTCCACCTAACGCCTAGCGCTTTCTTGAACCTTGCATACAATAAATATTTACAATATTCATTTGAAAATAGCTATTCTATTTGCATGTTTTTAAACAAAATATTGGATCAAATTTTTCACATCTAAATTCTATAGGGGACTACTTTCAATTGCCATTGAAGTTAATTCATTCAACCTTTCTTGTGACATAGTGGTTCGCAAGTACGATTTCAAGCATTTGAGCTTCGAAAAACTTATTTTTGCAGAAGCAACAGTAATTGGTAATTGAAAGTATTCTAAATATTAATTATTTTTTTCAGATTTTTATTTAATTGGTAATTTTTAATTTAAAATTATTCTAAATATTAATTTTTTTTAAATAATGGGCCCTAAACTCATTGAGACCCTGTTCGAATGCTCTTGTGGTACATGGGTTAAGCCGCCTATGTTAAAAATATCGTCATGATATTAATATTCACAAATTATCTTTATGACTCAGTATGATCCAAATGATCCAGTGCGATTTAGTGCGACCTAAACGACCTAATGCGGTCTAGTGCGACCCAATGCGACCCAAATGATCCACGAGACCCTCAAAAATCGCTCGAAATCGCTTTAAAATCGATAAAAAGTCGTTGAAAATTGCTGGAAATTCCTAGAAAATGGCTGAAAATCGTTCGAGTCACTAGAAAATGCTCGAAAATGGCTGAAAATAATTCGAAACGGTTGGAAATCGCAGAAAATTGCTCGAAATCGCTCGAAAATTGTTGGAAATCGCTGGAAATTGCTCTCAACTTCGAAATCGTCTCTCGCTCCTTCCTCTCGATAGGTTTTGTTTCACAAACAAAAATATCAAAATGTATATGTTTTCACTAACAAAATATAAGAGCACATATATGTTTTCTTCCATTTATTTCATTAAGTTTACGAGGATATGCGTAAAGTCTTGAAACACTACGAAAATATATTTGATATTCTCGCATCTTACAGTCACCCTTGTTAAGCTTTAAATAACAATTTTTCATCTTAATTAATTTTCAAGATATAGATAAAAAGAACTTGAAAAGATAACTCATAAAATATGTTAAAAACAAATCTCTTTTTTGCTAAAAAAAATTTTAGTCGATTCACAGAAAAAAAAACCTTAGATATTTGAATACTATTTAAAAATAATTATATATTATGAATAGTATAAAAATATATTAAAAACTTCTCGTACAATATCAAGATTTACAAAGGAATACATAGATAAATTAGCAATACATTTTAAACTATAACATCTACTTTTTAAATAGAAATTAAATCTCTAAATTTGAAATTTTATTTTACTAAAACAATTAATATATTTATAAATAAATTAATATATTTTCTAATATATAGATATAGTAATTAATATATTTATATAGATATTTGTTATAATTTCTATATTCATAAAGTTCTATTATACTAAAAATATTATGTATTAAATCAAACCATTTTTTTGTTATATTTCATATTATTATGTCTCAGTTGCTTGATACATTAAGTTGTATAATGTCCAAAATTTAATTTGTTTTAATCTGATATATAGACAATAAACGTATCTCTTAAGATGTTATCTAAAATTTATAATCACTAAATGAATAGAAATTCCAGATAGAAAACTTCATAATAATTATCAAATTTGTTTTTAAATAAAAAATAAATAAACTATTTTCATATATTTGTTTATAAATGATCTCCTATTTTACAATAATATATAAATTAACATTTAAAATAATGTATAACTTTTCAAATTACTTCTAAATTAGTTAATTTAATAATATTTTACTTATAAATAATTTGGAAGTAACATGTTAATCAATATATTGTGAAGTAATAGACAAATTTATGAGTAAATAGGTGATGATTAGAAAGATAGATTATGGAAGAAGTTAATGTTAATATATTCTTATTTATTTTTAAAAAAAAGTTTTGGGAATTATTATGAGATTTTTTTATATAATAATCGGGGAAAAATAAAAATGCACCAGTTGTGCTATTAGGACTTCAATCTTATCAGACTCTCCAAAACAAATCTCAACATATGTCATTATTCTTTAATCGACGATTTTTTCTCTCATCCAAAGCACTTCGATTTTCCTCTTTTTTCTGACGCAAAAATTTCTCTTGTCTCACATCAGATTCATCGTATGTAGTTCAAAATCAGCATTAAATACGTCACGAGTAGCTTCAAATCGACATCCGATTCACCGCGAATAGGTTGAAATTGTTTATTGTCAATAAAGAAACTTGGAATTAAGTACGTTCTGCAGAAAACTCTGGTATATATAGTGAGTTTTTTGTGTTTCGTTTGTGAAATGGATAACTAGAGTGAGTAAGTGAGTAATATATATAGATTCGATTCTCCCTTTGACAAAACGAGTCTTATATTGGTGTAGTCAAAATGAATCACTCAGTGAAATGGAGTGAGTCAAATGATCGTAGTGAGTCACGAAGTCTCATCGAGTTACACGGTCGCACTGGTCATAGAGTTATACTGAAAAACATGGTCGCAGTGGGTCACAGAGTCGCATTGGATCACAAAGTCTCATCGAGTCACAAGTTCGCACTAGATCACAGAGTCATATTGAAACACATGGTCGCTGTGGGTCACAGAATCACATTGGGTCACAAAGTCTCATCGAGTCGCACGGTCGCAGTGGATCACAAAGTCATATTGAAACACATGGTCGCAGTGGAAGAATCACATTGAGTCACAAAGTCTCATCGAGTCACACTGGATCATAGAGTCATATTGAAACACATGGTCGCAGTGGCCACAGAGTCGCATTAGGTCACATAGTCTCATCGAGTCGTACGGTCGCATTGGGTCACAGAGTCATATTGAAACACATGGTCGCAGTGAGTCACATAATTTACCTTTTTTTATGTTTTTGTTACATGTGTAATGGATTCAGTGGATGAGAAAATCACACTGATTTATTTTTTGTATGATGGTAAATGGGAAAACGTAAATGGAGAATTTGAATGGGCTGGTAGAGTTCCGGAAAACTAGAGAGTATTTTTCTATTGTTCTCTAATTAGCCTGATATACCAGTAACTTATTGATGAGTTATGTTGATCATTACGTTTCGTACACATTTTATGAGCCATGTTATGACCGATTTGGATGATCATTGTGACGTTTACGTGTGATTATTATTAGTTCTACTTGTTTCTTTTGATATCGTGTTTGTAGGATTTAATAAATAAAAATTGGGGTAAGACGTGTTGAGAAACAACAAAGAAGCGAACAACAAGCAAGACCATTTTTCCTCAATTTTTTCAACAATGTCTCCAGTGACTAACATAAGATCACTCTCATAAATATCTCCCTAATTTCCAAAACGATCCACACCTAGCATGAACATCAAAGTATAGACACCAAGCATGGAAACCAAGTATGGACATCAAAGTATGGGCACCAAGCATATGCATCAAGTATGGGCACAAAGTATAGGTAGTGGAGCACGAAAGTATGGGCACCAAACACGAGAACCAAGTATGGACATCAAAGTATGAGCACCTAGCATGGGAACCAAGTATGAGCATCAAAGTATGAGCACCAAGCATGAACACCATAGTATGGGCACAAAGTATGGTTAGAGGAACACTAAGTCATTTTAATAATGTATTTTATTTCTTTCAAGGTGTGGAGACTTACTTTCCTATATAAGGAGCTCCAAACCTCATTTATAAGAAACACAAGTTTTGAGTGAAATACATTTGAGATTTTTGAATTCAATAGTTCTTATCTATTAGAGAGAGCTACAACGCTTGGATCAACGTAGAGGAACTCAAAGATGGGCCTCGAATCCAGACTCCCCTATTATTCGCGTTCCTTTCTTTGTTTCCTCTAATGTTCTCAATCTCTTAGATTGATGATTGTTATAGACTTCATGTGTGAGTAGTTGCATTGTTCTAGGAGATAGGATTAGCCCTAGTGGATCCTTGAATCCTAAAAAATATTATTTACAAGAAGTGCAATGCTCCGTTGCTATTTTAATTCTTTATCTGTGTTATTCATGTGGTATGTTTACCTTGATCAAATAGATGTATGTGTTAGGCTTTTGAGATATGGATTGAGGGGAGAATCTTAGTTTCAGATAAAGAGGTTTAGAACAATTGGAATTGGGTCATGGAAATAGAATAATTCCGATTCAGGGTTAAAACGAATGAATCATATAGCTTAATGTATAAATTGGTAGATCATCCACGAAAATAGGGGGTTTGCTTGTTAATGCACATCTTTTTTGCCTTGAAAGAGGATTTGAGATATATTAGGAATGTTCACCTTTAAAATGTCATGGAGTATGCATGATTGTTAGTAGTTGACATGGGATTCTTGGATTACCTAGTGGTGAAACCGATTCCCTAGAGCGTTTGTCTAATTGCTTGAACTCTCATTTTTAATAGCTTAATTTCTCATATCTCTCCAACTATCATTATCATTTGCTTAATCGTCCTATAGTATTTAGGTTAGATTTGTGTTGCATAGTCCCATTGGGATTGATACCTATATTATACTACATACATGTCTTGCACTTGTAGAGTTGGTTTAGTTTTTTTTTTTAATTCGAAAACCTCAAATGTATTTCACTCCAAACTTGTGTGTCTTACAAATGAGGTTTGGAGTTTCTTATATAGGAAAGTCTCCACACTTTGAAAAAAATAAAATAGCTTATTAAAATGGCTTAGTGCTCCACTACCCATATTTTGTATCCATACTTTGATGCTCATACTTGGTTCCCATACTAGGTGCCCATACTTTGATGTCCATACTTGGTTCTCATGCTTGGTGCCCATATTTTGGTGCTCCACTATCCATACTTTGTGCCCATACTTTGATGTCCATCCTCGGTGCCCATACTTTGATTTCCATACTTGGTTTCCATGTTTGCTACCAATACTTTGATGTCCATGTTAGGTGTGGGTCGTTTTGGATATTATAGAAAATTATGACAGTGGTCTTATGTTGGTCAATAGAGACAAAGTGGAAGAAATTGGGAAAAAATGGTCTTGCTTTCCTTTTGTTTCTTCGTCATTTTTCATCACGTTTTATCCCAATTTTCACTTATTAAATCATACAAAAACAACAACAAAAGAAACAAGTAAAACTAATAGATAATCACATGTAAACAGTCATAGTGGTTATCCAAATCAATCACAATATGGCTCACAAAGTGTGTACGAAATTTAGTGATCAGTATCCAGATGATGGTGAGAAAAAAATACAACGAAGTTAAAGTTAATCTATTTGCCCAAAATAGGACAAATATAATGAATGAAAAGTATCTTATGTGGAGAAAGAATCGACAAGTGTAAAGTGTGAAATGGAAATTCAGAGGGAAGTTGAAGCTCTAATTCCTGCTTTTGTAAGCATTGCTAGAGGATGTGAGAACGGAGGTGTTGTAGATTAACAGGACTGTGTTATTGTAGGTTCAAATAACAAAAGTAGAGTTGTGAGTAATTCGAAGGAAACAATCAATATTTTAGATTCAGGGTATTTTGATAGAGAACATACCAGTGGATTAAGAGAAGATGGTGGTTATTGATGAGGTCATCGGTAGTGTCACCGCATCGAAGAGCTCGAGTGACACATATAAGGAAAAACGGAAAATAAACATCTTATATCTATTCCACATCTAGAAAAAAATCGTCCAAAACTGATCTTCTTCCACCAGATTATCTACTTTCCTTTTCCAAAGATCTCGAGCGGCTAGGAAATCTTCTCAAGCCGATCATATCCCACCGAATCATCTACTTTCTTCCTTTGAAGATTCTTAGTGACTATAAAAGCTTTCTAAAATAACAAGTAGATTAAATTTGTAATCATATATTTAATTATTTTCCTTGTTTGATATGAAGTCTTTCCTATATAAAGGACTCCACCCCATTTGTAATAGATTGAAAAGAATTGATAAAAAAATAAACCCCTTTGTTTTCTTGATCATTGTCAAGAACACAATGTCTTCAACTTGTTCCGGGAAAAAGTGAAATCGTGGTGTCTTCAGATTGTTGAAGGAACAACTGAAGTCACATTGGACTATATCAAGAGGCTTCCTCAACTCTTGTGGTGTCCTTCGCTCTACCCTCAAACACCTTTTACCCACATTTCTTCCCCACACGAAACTGCTTTGTCTCGTGAGATCATAGCTGCCACCGTCAAACCCTATCATCCACCATCGACGGAAGAACTATCTTGGAGAGTGCCCTTAGGCCAGTGAAGAGATTCTCCACCTTTCACCTCTATCATCCACCGTCAATCGACGAATTCTTGAAGAGTGCCCTTAGGCCAGTCAAGAGGTCTTCATTGATCCAACGAAATAACTCTCTTGAAGAGTGCCCTTTGGCTAGACAAGGGATCCTCCACCTTTTACCACTATCATCCACCGTCAATGGACGAATTCTTGAAAAGTTCCCTTAAGTAAGTCAATAAATCAACCTTGACATAACGAAACTTACTCGAGAGGTCGAGGTTAACGGATTTTCCGTACACATCTCGAGTTCCCACCCCGAGCCATATATCATTTTGGTATCAGAGACCGGTTCAAGGACCAAAGGTACGCTTCTATCATAAATAAAAAAGAAAAACAAAAGAAGGAAAAATTACCTTTCACCGTGGAATGCCTAGTTGTTACGATTCGAGGGCGAATCGTTCATAACAGGGAGGGAATGATGATGTCATCAGCAATGCCACTACATTGAAGGGCTCGAGTGACACAGATAAGGAAAAACGGAAAATAAACATCTCATATTTATTCCACATCTAGAAAAAAAATCGTCCAAAGCCGATCTTATTCCACCAGATTATCTACTTTCCTTTTCTGAAGATTTCTAGCGGCTAAAAAATCTTCTCAAGCCAATCATATCTCACTGAACCATCTACTTTCCTGTTTTGAAGATTCTTAGTGACTAGAAAAGTTTTCTAAAATGACAAATAGATTAAATTCATATTTAATTATTTTCCTTGTTTGATATTGAGCCTTTCCTATATAAAGGACTCCACCCTATATGTAATAGAATGAAAAGAATTGATAAGAAATAAACCCCTTTGTTTTCTTGATCATTATCCAGAACACGATGTCTTCAAATTGTTTTGGGAAAAAGTGAAGTCGTGGTGTCTTCAGATTATTCCAGGAACAATTGAAGTCACATTGGACTGTATCAAGAGGCTTCCACACCTCTTGCGGTGTCCTTTGCTCCACCCTCAAACACCTTTTATCCACATTTCTTCCCCTGACGAAGCTACTTTGTCTCTTGAGATCATAGCTGCCACCGTCAACCCCTATCATCCACCATCGACAGAAGAACTATCTTGGAGAGTGTCGTTAGGCCAATGAAGATATTCTCCACCTTTCATCTCTATCATCCATCGTAAATTGACGAATTCTTGAAGAGTGCCTTTAGGCCAGTCAAGAGGTCTTCATTGACACAACGAAATAACTCTCTTGAAGAGTGCCCTTAGGCTAGGCAAGAGATCCTCCACCCTCCACCACTATCATCCACCGTCAATGGACGAATTCTTGAAGAGTGCCCTTAGGCAAGTCAAGAAATTAACCTTCACATAATGAAACTTACTCGAGAGGTTGAGGTTAACGAATTTTACGTATGCATCTTGAACTCCCACCCCGAGGCGTGTATCATTTTGGTATCAGAGTCCGATTCAAGGACCAAAGATACGCTTCTATCATAAATAAAAAAAGAAAAACAAAAGAAGGAAAAATTACCTTTCACTGTGGAATGCCTAGTTGTTACGATTTGAGGGCGAATCACTCGTAAAAGGGAGGGAATGATGATGTCATCAGCAATGCCACTGCATTGAAGGGCTCGAGTGACACGGATAAGGAAAAACGGAAAATAAACATGTTATATTTATTCCACATCTAGAAAAAAATCGCGCAAAGCTGATCTTATTCCACCAAATTATCTACTTTCCTTTTCCAAAGATTTCGAGCGGCTAAAAAATCTTCTCAAGCCGATCATATCTCACTGAATCATCTACTTTCCTCTTTTGAAGATTCTCAGTGACTAGAAAAGCTTTCTAAATGACAAGTAAATTAAATTCGTATTTAATTATTTTCTTTGTTTGATATGGAGCCTTTTCTATATAAAGGACTCCACCCCATTTGTAATAGAATGAAAATAATTGATAAAAAATAAACCCCTCTGTTTTCTTGATCATTGTCGAGAACACGATGTCTTCAAATTGTTTCGGGAAAAAGTGAAATCGTGGTGTCTTCAGATTGTTCCAGGCACAACTGAAGTAACATTGGACTGTATCAAGAGGCTTCCACACCTCTTGTGGTGTCCTTCGCTCCACCCTCAAACACCTTTTATCCACATTTCTTCCCCTCACGAAGCTACTTTGTCTCATGAGATCCTAGCTGCCACTGTCAACCCCTATCATCCACCATCGGCGGAAGAACTATCTTGGACAGTGCCCTTAGGCCAATGAAGAGATTCTCCACCTTCTATCTCTATCATCCACCGTAATTTGACGAATTTTTGAAGATTGCCCTTAGGCCAGTTAAGAGGTCTTCATTGACACAACGAAATAACTCTCTTGAAGAGTCCCCTTAGGCTAGGCAAGAGATCCTCCACCTTCCACCACTATCATCCACCGTCAACGGGCGAATTCTTGAAGAGTTCCCTTAAGTTAGTCAAGAAATTAACCTTAACACAATGAATCTTACTCGAGAGATCGAGGTTAACGGATTCTCTGTATGAGCCTCGAGTTCCCACCCCGAGGCGTGTATCAGTTATGCCATGAATATGGTCATTGATGAAGTTATGGTTTGTGGCAGTAATGAAGTTGATATTGATGTGCCAACAGAGCATAAGGATGGTGATGGTGAAGGTCAGAATAACTTGGAAATGGTAGTTTACAAGAAACCAAACAATTGAAATTCAGTCTTCGATTTCAAAGATGGATTGCAACTTAAAACTGGGAGTTTGATAGCAAAAAGGATGTACAAGAATTTGTAAAGAAGGGTTTACTTGAACCTTCTTTTAGATATACAACATCGAGTTCAAATTCGAAGCTGTGGGAAGTATGATACAAGTTTGTTGGAAGTGGTTGTAAGTGGAAATTACACATGGCAGCAATCCTGAATTTTAAACGGTTTAGTGTGAGAACATACTATACCATTCATAAGTGTTTACTTGTATCTAAATCGACAAAAGCTACAAAGGGTACATTGTAATTGGTTAAAGATTATTTGATGCCGAGAAATATGAAACACTTCTAGCAAATACGCCGAGAAATATGTAAAAGCAAAGTATGGTGCCAATGTATCGTATTTGATGGCATTAAGAGGGAAATACAGTGCTCAAAAGGAGATTCATGGTGATGAATTTGATCGTTATAGGAGGTTTCATGGGTGGTTGCACATGTTTTCAAAATGAAATCTTGGATCTGTCGTAAATTTTCAGCTAGATGGTGATGATAATAGCTTCAAATACCTTTTTATG
Source organism: Gynandropsis gynandra (assembly GCA_036759665.1). NCBI lineage: Eukaryota > Viridiplantae > Streptophyta > Magnoliopsida > Brassicales > Cleomaceae > Gynandropsis > Gynandropsis gynandra. The sequence continues at coordinate 23,380,399 of CM071874.1, forward strand.
GTTGTGGGAGTAGCTATAAGAGGATGAAAATACATGTGTAAAGTGGTTGTTGTGGATACAACATTTCTGACAGGAGTGTACAAGGGAGCATTGATTGTGGCAAACGCGCAAGATGGTGAACATCACAAATATCTTCTTACTTGGGGAATAGTCGACAGAGAGAATGATGAATAGTCGATAGAGCGACCCTTATGGGATCCTACATTCAAGTTTGCAGGGCATCGGGCGGTTTTTGTGATACTCAAGGTCAAGGTCATCAATGACAATCACACGCGAGTCTCTACAATGTTGAAGGAGGACATCGTGGTGTCTATGTGTTGTGACTTTTTTTTTACCTTTGTGACCTTTTTCCCTTTTGTAACCTTTGTGATCTTTGTGAACTTTGTGACTTTAGATTTTTATTATTATTGTTAGTTTGGATTGTACATGCTGTTACAAATAAACCGAGATCAATCATTATAAATAAATCTATAAATTCGTTGAGTTCACGTCTATTGTTCCTAATTATTTGAAAAAGGACTACTGTAACCTTTGTGACCTTTCAACCCAATATCACGGGAACTCATCCGACTCATACGACCCTTTATTGGCATTAATTAGTATGATGCATATTTAAATGTTGTAAAATGTCTTATTTTGCATGGGTTACATCCTTTCATCCTTATAAATCCATAAATTCTTCGAGTTTGCATCTATTGTTCCTAATTATGCGAAAAGGACTAATGTGACCTTTGTGACCTTTCGACCCAGTATCACGGGAACCCATCCAACTCATGCGAGCCAATATGACCCTTGTGCGACCTTCAATTGGCATAAATTAGTATGATGCATATTTAAACGTGGAAAATGTCTTCTTTTGTATGGTTTACGTCATTTCATCGTTATAAAACCATAAATTCATTAGTTCGCATCAATTGTTCCTAATTATGTGAAAAGGACCATTGTGACCATACTAACCTTTCGATCCATGTGTGTCTCTTCAGAAATGTCATTTTCAAAATTTTTTAATTGTAAATGTATAATTAAGAATCTACATAGACAATAATATTAATAATGTCAAAATTTGACGAAATTTTAATCATATTATTTTGAAATTTTCTCAAATTCATCCAACGAGTTCTTAAAACACTACTATCAATTTTGAAACACATTCATTCCTTCTACACTTCTTGTAACACATGGAGAAAATCCATTTTCAGTATTGTTTTAGATTGGAAAGTATCTAAATTAACATGATTTACATTTCTTAATGTATCGAAGCACATTTTAAACGTTCAACGTAATTTCTGACCTTTGTGACCATTTTTCAGGAACATGTGTGACCCGTCATTCCCGCCGAACGTTTCCCTAACATTTCAAAAAACATAACAACGTATGGTCAAAGTTGGTCACATATTGTACAGTACAACACTTTGTACTGTTTCGTCACTTCGATGTCATACTCCTGTCTTTTCGAATTCCAGCCTTTCCTTTTTTTTCGAATACGACACAAACACTCTCTAGCTCTCAGCATCTTTCATCCGTCTATCACTCTAACTCTTACATATCCGTCTTCTCTCCATCTGTTAATTTTTTTAAAAAATAATCTATCGAAAATATCTCAAATCCCACATTTCCCACATTTCGTCCATGTGATTCTTCCTAGCTATCTGGAGCATGACCTTGTAATCTCCTTCATATGTCTCTCTGTCTATTTGTTACATGTAGAGAATGTAGAGATATGATTTTTTTTGCTTTTTTTTGCATGACATTTTGAGGAAGTTCTTGATGAGCATATCGAAGGGAAATTGAGGTACAACAACACGACAACTCTTAAATCGGATGTGTCTTACAAAATATGGGAAGTCCAGTTGAACGACCACAGATTCGCAGATGGATGGAAAGATTTCTCGAAGGACCATGATTTTCAAATTGGGAATTTTGTAGTTTTTCGTCACGAAGGTGACATGGTTTTTTACGTCACTAGTTTCAGAGACGATTTGTGTAATTTGCAATATGCATTATCATCATCATCATCCAGCGCAAAAGCAAGGTAATCTTCTTCTAATCGAACATATTTTACGACAATCACCATGCATTCAAATCTGACCGTAGATGCATTGGTAAGTGACCTTAAACCAATTCATCATATATCACTTTGGTTCTTTATCAATTTTTAATCATTTTTACTGATGTAACTTGGGTGATGGTGCAGAACCTTCCAATAGGGTTTGTGAGGCCGAACGATCTTATCGGTAGAAGATGTAAGATAATGATGATGAACAATCAAGGAATGGCTTGGTTGTTAGATTTGAGGCCCTTAAGTCGTGGTGATGCTTATATCAGGGCAGGTTGGAGAAATTTTTGTCCTGAAAATGGACAAAATGAGGGATGTTCCCTCACATTCAAACTGGTCTCCAATGGAATAACACGTGTGCGTCAATTTCTCCCCCAACAGGGTCTACCAATAACAATATTTGATTTCAAATAATTATTGTTATGTTATGAAACATGTGTTTCGGTATTCATTCCCTTGAACTTGTTGTCGTTGTTATTATTGGTGATTTGCTATTATTTTCATTATTATTGTGGATTTATTATCGGTATGTGTTTCAGTATTCATTCTCTTGTGATCCTTGTGACAGACTTTTGCAACCCTTGTGACCCTTGTGACCCTTGTGACCACCCTTTGTGAATTCTCTGACCATTGTGGCCCTTGTGACCTTTATTATCGGTATATGTTTCGGTATTTATTCCTTTGTGACCTTTGTGAGCATTACGACCCTTGTAACCTTTATTATCGGTATGTGTTTCGGTATTCATTCCCTTGTGACCCTTGTGACCTTTGTGATTAATATGAACCTTGTGACCTTTGTGACCTTTGTTATTGGTATGCGACCCATGCGACATATGCACCCTTGCGATATATGTGACCCATGCGACTCTTGCGACATATGTGACCCTTGCTACATATGCGACCTTTGAGACCCTTATGACTCTTTAGGTTTGCACACACGTTGTACCCTTGTGACCTTTTGTAACCGAACTTTGTGACCATTGTTATTATTATTGTTATTTTAGGCTGCACACACATTGTACGCTTAAAAAAATAGGAATCAAATTGAAAATTAAAAAATGAATCAAATTAAAAAAAATATAAATCAAGTTCGAACTTTAAAATATGAATCAAATTAAAAAAATATGAATCAAGTTTAGGGATGAAATGATGGGAGGCATTAGTCTTCGGGTACATCAATACTTACTCCATTCGAAAAAATATATCAGCAACAATCTTTTCACGCATTGAAGCAATTTTGGCATTGCAAATGTCATGGAATTTGTCCTCCCTTCTCGATAGAATGGTTCTAAGTATTTGAAGGAGAAAACACCAAATTCATTCACGGTTTTATTCCGTGACAGACCTTCATAATACCCGTAATGCCATATATCTTCTCCAGAAGTCAAGAAATGAAACCCTCCGACTTGCAACATCTTGGACAAAGTTCTTCTTATAATCTTCACCACCAAATCGGTATGTGTTTCCTTCAACCTTTTTTGGCAGTCATATACCGTAATGCATGGACTACTCAAATCCACTTTAATGTCTACCCAATGATAAGGCATATATCGATTTATAGTTTATGGAATGTTTAGAATCGAGAGCAAGCCATTGTAATCTGCCAATGTCTTCGACGTGTCTCTCAATGCATATGTCCTTCCAAATTGTCCTTAAGAACATCCGACAATTCTTCCATGCCTTCATCCATCCACATCTTGAGCGACAAACATATTATATAAAAGCAAGATCACAAACATAATAATACTTTCACATATTATATAAACTAGTCAACTGTACCAATCCCTTGGTCTTCCACACCACATTCCTACTCCCTTTAGCATCTATAGGTTCTTGAAACATCTTTTATGCGGGATCTTCAGCATCTGTAGGTTCTTGAATCACCTTTTCTGTAGGTTATTAAACCACCTTTTCTATGGGTTCTTCTACAGTAACAACGTTATCTACACCTCTCCATTTTCCTATCCCTCGCCCTCTTCCCTTTTCTCTTGCTACCCTTGTTGTTGTTCAACCCTGTGGGTTTTGTTCTCCAAGTTTTTTTGGTCTTTTCGCCGGTGGCTTAGTCGACGGAGGTTCAACATATGGATCTTATCTTGTCTTCAACGGTTCTAGTTACAGTAGCAGGTGAGCTAAGGCCTGCAACCAAAGAGGAGAAAAGGCCATGTACATGATCCGAAAAGCGCAGTTGTTCTTATTTCATTTCCCTCTATAAAGCCCTTCTTTCAGTTGAATGTTTGCAATGTCCAAACTCCCTGTGTTAAGCGCCCCTAAGAGCTGATTCGAGAACTGTAAGATCAGTCAAGCAGGCTGGTCAAGTACTCCTGTAAGCCATAAAGCAAAGAGCATAGCGGGTAATCTGTGCAAGAAGTGACTTCCTTGCCTTAATAACTTCTTATCTGTCCATTTTTAAATTTCATTTATTTATAAATGAACCATCAGACTCATCTGATGAAGCTTCAACATCTACATAAAAATCTCTTCATTCATTAGACTCATCCTTTGTGACATTGATGACCTTTATGACCTTTGTGACCATTGCGATCCATGCGACCTTTGTGACCATTGTGACCCTTGCTACCCATGCAACCTTTTCGACCCATACGAACTTTGTGAACTTTGTGACCCTTGTGACTCAAGTGACCTTTTTGACTCAATATTACTTACTTGGCGGAACTTTGACATGAAATCAACCTCTTCGACTGGAACTTTTGGAGTTCCCTTAGCACCAACATCAGTGGCAACCTCTTTGACAGGAACCACTGGAGTATCCTCTATGGGAACCTTTTTAGGAACACCAACGCTAACATCAGGAGCAACCACTACAGGAACCACTTTAGAAATGTATTCAAGTAGAGGAATGCTGGACTGAAGCCCACTTGAAGGAATCACGACAAATGTAACCTTTTCAATTAATGTTAAATGTTTGCCACCTCCTCTTCTGACCCCTCTCGAGAATCATTTCAGTCTCTGACTCCATTGACTCTTCTCTTTGCTATTCTATTGACATTGGATATGGACGATGATGGAATTTAAAATCATCATCTCTTAGAGTGTCATAAGATTCTTGTTCGGTGCTCGTATCTTTCTGGACAACCTTTGATTTTTCCGCCTTTTGGCCTTTAGTCTTTTCTGCCTTGTCAGCACCTTTGGGATTTGTCACCCTTGATTTTGGATTAGGCAAATCAAAGTCGACGTTTCTTAGAAGGTCTCTTATGGCGTTGATGATTCTTTTCTCCGAATTCTATATTTCCTTATTTACTTCTGCTCTAGTGTTAGAGAGACTACCGCTTCTTCTCCTTCAATTTTAGTCTCTTCTTCAGCTCGGCTTCAACATTACCTTCTTCTCCTTCAATTTTAGTCTCTTCTTCCTCGTACTCCCCTTCTCTTTCCCCTTCTGTTTCTCATCAAGTGTTGCTTTTCGCATCAGCAATTCGAGCTTAAGGATGTCCTCCCAAAAAATATCCTTTGAATTTCTTTGTAGATGTTCCATCCATATCTGAACATCTGGGTCATTGCATCCCTCGTAATACTATAGATAAAAAAGTAAAGCTTCATCATCGTCTTCAGCATGAAGAACACTTTGAATATCCTGCAAAAACAACAAATAACCATTGTGACCCTTGTGACCATTGTGACCCTTGTGTAATATTTACCTTAGCCTCTCCAATCTGTTTGATCACATCTACATACTTCGAGTTAAAATTAGATTTGACCCGCTTCTTGCACATCCTTGGGCATGATGGATTGGTATCCATAAAATAAATACCATCCCTTTTCACCCAAACTATGGATGGTTTCGAATTGAAGTAGATGAAACATCAAAATAAAATGATAAGAACACAAGAAGTACAAAAACATTAATGTTATTCCAATAATATTTACAACTTACCATGCGTGGGATCATGAAACCGCTACAATGTCATTTTAGTTTCGGTGATTCCCCGCTAACATGCTTGTGGAAAAGTATCCACAAGCTTCTCAAATGTGCAAAACCCCCATGAAAAGCCTTTACAAAATTCCAAATCATCAACAATGTCAATCAGATCTTGGCTTATAGAATTGTTTGAATAAGGCTTGTGATCTAGAACTTGCCACAATACCATCAAAGTTTCCAACCTTTTCTGGTCCACAAAATTCTTCGCCTTCACAAGCGTTTTATTCACTTTTGCGATGGTCACCTTTTCACTACCGAAATTTTTCAGCCTAAATGTATCACACCTTTTGAACTCACATCCTCCGGGATAGGGTCCACAGTGCAATTTGGTAATTAATGCATGCTCCTTATCATCTCCTTTTCGTACGTTTTCTTGCATGATTTTAGAGATGTTTACGATATAGATGAGATGTTTTACGTATGATTCTGTATTTGTTTACTCGTTTTCGTATTTTCATGTTCTTACAGGTTTTAATGTGTATTCGGTTCATTTTGGAGCTAAAGGACGTGCACGAGATAAACTACCAACATCGAGGATCATCACGGAACAAACGGGACGAGAATCGACGAAGAACATACACTACCCGCGCGGGTAACTCCCTAGCCCGAGCGGGCATTTAGTTCGGCGATTTTGTCCAGCAAATTAAGCACGAGTCGGGCAAGCACTACACACGCCCGTGGCATCAGCCCGAGCGGGCCAACACCCAGCACAACCGGGGCACACACCAGCCGAACCGGGGCACTCACTAGCCCGAGCAGGCCGCCTCATTTTCCATCGTGATCCAGCGCGAGCATGCGCGCCGCACCCGAGCGGGTCACACACCCAGCCCGCTCGGGTCGCATCCGTCACCTGTAACTCCAGATAAGTTAATGTTTCTTAAAACGAATAGGAGTTTGTTGGGGACTTATACAATAAGAAATAATGACATTAGAGAAGAGGAATAAGTGATATTTTGTTGAGAAAGTAATGGAAACGTTGCCCAACTTATTCAAAGATGGAAAACTCAAGAAAAGGTAAAATCGGTGGCTGGTGCAACTAAAGGAAAAGAACGAACGACCAGAAGGAAAGGGAGAGAGAAAAGACAAGAAAAGAAGAAGGAGAAGGAAGACCAGGAGCTAGGGGTCGAGAGAGCTTCAGTTAGAGAGTTAGTTTGGAATTCTTGATCCAGGAGAGAGAGTAGAGAGAAGAGAGAGGTTATTGCGAAGGAGACATACAAAGAGCATTGGAGATCAATCCAAGACTTCGGTTTCATTTGGTTTTCATGTTCCTTAGACTTTCTACTTCAATTATGTTTGTTTACGGACGCATGAGCGAGTAGTTTGTTTTGTTCTGGGAGAAGAGATTAAACCTTGGCTTTCCCGGAATCACTTTGCTTTATCTTTAAATGCATCTTTCCGTTTTCGTTTATCTATTATTTATCTAAGAGTTTGAATGACTTGTATTTACGAAGGCCAAGTAGATACATGTGTTAGGGATTAGGAGAAGGACCGAAAGGAGAATTCTAGTCCTAGAAGATCAGGTTTAGAACAATCGAGGTTAGGCCACGAAAGTAGGGTAGCAGCGGTTAAGGGTGAAACGGATGAATCACAGATCTTACGGGTTTAACTTGTCCAGCACTATGAACAAACCCTCATTCAAGGAGTCTTGCTTTACAGTTGATTCGCTGGACAAGTTAGCAAAAGACACACATGATCAAGTAAGTGTTTCCGATCCTCTTATGTGATGCTTAACACGAGTTTGCGAAGATGCATGATTTACGGGCGAAAGAGCTGAGATGTACACTAGGAGACGCCCCAGATGAGGAGATGCCCACACGAAACGCACGCTGGTTTCGCAGTGGAGAAGACGTCCAAACTTGATCCCGAGCCACCTCCGTCTTCTTTTCGGTATGAGTACGTTGAATGCGATAAAATATATCCTGCTGTTATGAATGCTAACTTGAGTGCAGATGAGATGAGAAAACAACCCACACGCGTAAAGAAACGCAGGGGAGTCAGCTCTTCAATGTGTATGCATGGAAATTATACAGAAGACAGCCACAAACCTTCCACTGAAAGGAGGCTGCACCCGCATTTGCACGAGGTAATGGAAAAAGACGTCATAAAACTTTCCAATGCAGATACCATTTATCCTACCTCGGGCAGCGAACGAGTGAATCCCGTGCATGATGTGCCAAAGAAAGAAGTAGTGACTAAGGGATGTCACGACAAAAAGACCCTACCTCATGACTTCCAACTAGGTGACTTAGTTCTACTTTTCAATTCTCGTCCTAAGCTTTTCTCGGGCAACCTACGGTCTGGTTGGTTTAGTCCTTTTCAGGTACGAGTAGTCTTCAAACATGGAGAAGTGGAGCTATGGAGCGATTCGAGCGGAATGTTCAGAGCTAATGGGCAGCGAATAAAGCCCTACCAAGCCGCTCAACCGATCGAAAGTGGAAACTCCATTTCCCTTTCCAATCCATCCGTCGTGCACGCATGAGGAATGGAGATCTTAAAGCTTAAAGACGTTAAATAAGCGCTTTCTGGGAGGCAACCCAGCTGTTTGTTTTCTGTTTTTCTTAGTTTTTAGTTTAAGACTCGGTTAATCGTTAAAAATAAAAGAGAAAACCACAAAACAATACCACCACAAACGTGACTTCACTTCCCTTACCCTCCATCGGAGCTTCACGTCGAGGACGTCGTTCAATTCAAGTCTGGAGGAGCAGCTCACGTTTGTCAGGTGATTTCGTTTCATTTTCTTTCATTTTCCTTTTGATTTTGTAGTTTTTAGGTGATTTTGTAGTTTTTAGTTTGTTTTTGTTTTCGTGAGTTAGAGTCGTCCTAGGCACTTGTCTGGTGCCACGTTTTGAGATGAACCCTGAACCTAGAATTCTTAAGAAGTTGGCCTTTTCCGTGAGATTTTGCAGGTTTGAGCTAGGTTTTTCCTAAGCGTTAGAGCTTATTAGTCGGTTGAAAAACAATAGGTCGTAATTCTTTGGGAATCCTAGTGTTGCTTGTGGGGGGTTTAGACGAGGTTGCTAGGCTAGTTTATCGTTTATTCTCTCTATCCAGATTGTCATACTTCGTGTAGACGATGCTTTACTTCAATTTTTTATGAGGATTACTATATCGTATGAGATCGAGCTTATTTTGCAGACTAAGAGCGCACACTAATACTCCGCTGTTGATAGAAATAATGCCTAAAAAGTATGATTTAAAATCGATATGAGTGCATTGACCTTGATACTCTTTCGATGGTTCAGATTTAATTGGTGGGTTGGCGATCATCTTTTTACGTCCTAAGGGCATGGCACAATAAAACGCCGTCTACTCTGCTGCACTCTTAAATGAGATGCATGAGTATACTATCATCGGAAATCTGGGTCTAAGTAGAGCCTGGATCCCTTCAAATCCGACGTCCTAGAAGCCTAGTGTGTGTGCATATCGAAAAAGAAAAAAAAGCAAAAGAAAACAGAATACATAAAAACAAAAGAAAAAGAGAAAGAAAGAAAAAACAAAAGAAAAAAAGATCGGAAAAGAAACAAGTATCCTCGGTTGTTCTAGGTTTAGCATTTGTCTGAAGTCTTGTTTGGTGGAGAGAGTTACGGTGGTTTGTTTAGTTTTTCTTTGATTTACTTTCTCGTGGGTAGCCTTGGTGAACCTAGGATGAAGATTGAAAACTTAATTAGGCCGAATTTGCTCTCGACGTGCTAGTTGATCAGTTAGGTTCGCTTTAGCGGTATTTCTAGGAGAAGGGGGAATTCTCGGATTTTGTATACCCCACGTGTTCCACGCTTACGTTTGCTTAAGGATAAGCAAACATTCAAGTCTAGGGGATTTTGATCATCTCGTTTTCATACATATTTCTTGCATGATTTTAGAGATGTTTACGATATATATGCGATGTTTTACATATGATTCTGTATCCGCTTTACTCGTTTTCGTGTTTTCATGTTCTTATAGATTTTAATGCGTATTCAGCTCATTTTGGAGCTAAAGAACGTGCACGAGACAAAGTACCAACATCGAGGATCATCACTGAACAAACGGGACGAGAATCGGTGAAGAACACACACTACCCGCGTGGGTAACTCCCTAGCCCAGGCGGGCATTTAGTTCGGCGATTTTGTCCAGCAAATTGAGCACGAGTCGAGCAAGCACTACACACGCCCGTGGCATCAGCCTGAGCGAGCCAAAACCCAGCCCAACCGGGGCACACACCAGCCCGACCGGGGAACTCACTAGCCCGAGCGGGCCGCCTCGTTTTCCATCGTGATCCCGTACGATCATACGCGCCGCACCCGAGCGGGTCACACACCCAGCCCGCGCGGGTCGCGTCCATCACCTACAACTCCAGATAAGTTAATTTGTCTTAAAAAAATAGGAGTTTGTTGGGGACTTATACAATAAGGAAACGACTTTAGAGAAGAGGAATAAGTGATATTTTGCTGGAGAAAGTACTGGAAACGTTGCCCAACTTATTCAAAGATGGAAAACTCAAGAAAAGGCAAAATTGGTGGCTGCTGCAACTAAAGGAAAAGAACGAATGGCCATAAGAAAAGGGAGGGAGAAAAGGGAAGAAAAGAAGAAGGAGAAGGAAGACCAGGAGCTAGGGGTCGAGAGAGCTTCAGTTAGAGAGTTAGTTTGGAGTTCTTGATCGAGGAGAGAGAGTAGAGAGAAGAAGGAGGTTCTTGCGAAGGAGACGTACAAAGAGCATTGGAGATCAACCCAAGACTTTGGTTTCGTTTGGTTTTCATGTTCCTTAGACTTTCTACTTCAATTATGTTTGTTTACGGATGCATGAGCGAGTAGTTTGTTTTGTTCTAGGAGAAATGATTAGCCTTTGGCTATCCCGGAACCACTTTGATTTATCTTTGAATACATCTTCCCGTTTTCGTTTATCTATTCTTTATCTGAGAGCTTAAATGACTTGTATTTACGAAGGCCAAGTAGATGCATGTGTTAGGGATTAGGAGTAGGACCGAAAGGAGAATTCTAGTCCTAGAAGATCAGAATTAGAACAACCGATGTTAGGCCACGAAAGTTGGATAGCAGCGGTTGAGGGTAAAACGGATGAATCACATTATGGGTTTAGTTCAAGGTGTCACCCTTTCCGACAGACCATAATTCCTTATTGTCTCGTAAAATCACTGAGTGATTTAATAGGATAAACATTTGAACCTTCATCAGGATTGAGTCACATTGGAAATGGAATATATGCCTAAATTGTGACTCCTTGCTGAAGTAATTCCACTCATCTTCATTTAACATTCCTCTTAACTTCTTTTTTGTTTCGAAAGGATAACACTTGGTGGAAGTATTTTGCATCCCGTCCTTGTGCTTGAATTCATAGAGAAACTTCGGCTTTGGTGGTACCTACAAGATGACCAATTAAGAATACATTAGACTTTTACCGACTCAAACGACCTTTGGAACTCAAGCGACTCTTGGGACTCAAGCGGCCCTTGAGACCTAATGAGTCGATTGAGTCGAAGAGGGTCATGAGTCTCAAACAAATCATTGAGACTCCTGATCCTCTTCGACTCAAGCGACTCACTGAAACTCCTTACCCTCTTCGACTCAAGGGACTCACTGAGATTCATGACAATCTTCGACTCAAGCGACCCTTGAGATCCAATGAGTCACTTGATTCGAAGAGGATCATGAGTCTCAAGCGACTTGATGTGGTTAATCTCAAGTAATAATATACCTAGACTAACGCTTGCGCAAGAATACAGATCATATAGTACCAGGGTCGAACACGAGGAATTGATGCAACTCTAAAGCTAATAAACTAATGGATAAGACGTGTGAAATCGATAAGTGATGGGAATGCGAATGAAACTAAACTAAACTAATTAACGGGATAAACTCAATGACTAAACACCACGGATTTCGTGAGATGTACGATGATGCAACGAAGTTCTAACAAGATCATGGTTACAGATATCATTACGTATTTGGGGAATTCAAGCTCTTTCCTAGGGTGCACTCTTCTCAGCCCGAGCGGGCTTGCTTGCCCGACCGTGTAGGATTTCAGCCTGAGTCGTGTTCGGTTTCGGCGATTTTCATTCCTAATTGGAGCCCGAGCGGGTCCCCTTTTGCTGCCCGAGCGGGCATGGTCACCCGACCATGTTCACCTTGTGCCCGAGTCGTGTTGTGTTTCGGGGATTTGTGCGTGACTTTAGCCCGAGCGGGCTTCTTCCATACCCAAGCGTGTAGTCTCTATTTTGTTGTTTCCGCTCCTTTCGCTCAGTGCTTGAGTGTTCGATTTGGATCCGTGGCCATGCACATGTTGTATCTGGTCATTCAATCGCGTTTTCGGGATGTAATTGCCGTAATCACTCGTGTTTCGCTTCATGTCTTTGTTTCCTATACAAAACACGAAATGGTAGAAGAAATCCTCGAATGAACTCAATAAGTCGGTAAAGTCCAAGAAATCTAATCAAAACTAAATCTAAGAATCATGTAAATACTACGACGGATTACATGTTATCACGACTCATTGAGACTCCTAACCCTCTTTGACTCATCCGACTCACTAAGACTCTTGATCCTCTTCGACTCAGGTGACTCACTGAGATTCATGACCATCTTTGACTCAAACGACTCATTGAGACTCACACCCATTTGAAATCAACAAACGATTTCGCTTTCAACAACCTAATCCCTAATATATGAAACGTAAAACCCTAGAAATCGATCCACTCACAGACGTCAATAAAGATTGACTCTTGCTCTCTTCTTTATTACTGATCCTTGCAATTTTTTTTCTTTCTTTCTCACTTTAAAATTTCATTGCTCTCAACTTCGAAATTTTCTTTTTCCTCACTTGGAACTCAATCCTTACTTTCAACTTCGAATTCGCCTCTTACTCCTTGCTCTCAATTTTGAAATAGGTTTTGTTATGAAATTTCGCTAAACCGTGTGTATTTCATGTGCAAAAAATAAGGTCACATTTGTCTTTTCTCTATTTTTTCTTTTTAATCCTTACGTTTTCGAGGGTATACGTGAAACAAGGATGCCCTAAAAAAGCATCCTTGCTTTTTTATCGTATGAACAAGGTAGGCTTTGTCTCTTGTAAGATCAATACACCTTCTTTGATCATCCAGATTATGATACCTAGATGCATTGCAATGATATCATCTCGTCATGGCTAATAAATTTGGTTTCGAAGGATATTCTAGATAATATTGTTCATATTTCTTTTGCCTCGACTATTGACATAATCTATGTCATAGATTTTAGTCAAAATAACATGTCTAGACTCTTGGGAATTGAACAAGAACTTCCGAATTTGAAAGAAGGACCATGGACCTCAATGCATGCTACACTAGATTGATTTCCTTTTGGCAAGAGCTTAAGAGTTTTGAAGACTTTCTTTAGTATTCGTGTAAGAAATGTGAATGTTGATTGAATTCCAAGATACAACTTAGAAAGGAAATAAAATACTTATTTAAAATTTTAGTGGGGCTTAATGACGTGTTTTCTCGTGTGAGGAGACATGCTACTCATGGATCTGTTGCCTTCTATTTCAAAAGCATTCACTTTCTCGTTCAATATAAACAACATAGAGGTATTCTGTCTCTTTCTGATGATATATCTTTTCAAGCTTTGGTTGCATCCTCCATCCCGAACCCTTTTCAAACCTTTAGACGAAGGGGTTCTAATGGTTTTAAAGGGAGAATTGTGTACACAAATTGTGATATGATCGGTCACCTAATTACCAAATAGTATAAATTCCATGGTTACACCCTAGTTATCGAGGTTCTTCTAAATCTAGAGCTTCTTCGTCTCAATATGTTGCTCCTCGAATCAATGTCGTGGCTCCAGTTAATTTTGTTCTAGAGGTTTTCTCCACTCTCCCACATCTCAACCTCCTACACAAATGGCGAGGCCATTATCTCAAGAATAACTTCAACAAGTTATTTCTCATTTACTAATGGCTAATAGGCTTGACTCTTCTTCCATTGCTCCCGCTTCTTCATCTTGCTCTATTTGCACTCCTTCCCCACATATTGGTAATTTCATTTTTTAACATTTTCTTTCAAATTCAATTGATAATAAGCTTTCTTTTCCTTTACAATATTGGATTATAGATACAAACGAATCCTTTCATGTTTATAATAATCTTTTCGTACTTGTTTATGTTTCCGTAGTCTTTGATCTCTCTGTCACCCTACTAGGAACATTGTTCTTTCTCCTATCCTTACCTTGTTTTATGTTTTATCTTTCAAGTTTAACTTGCTCAGTGTTAGTTTATTAACACGATATTCTAGATTTAATATCACATTTTCTACTTCATGTCTCATACATGCCACTATCCGGATCTTGATGACTAAAAATGGTAGCCTCCACAATAATCTCTGTATCTTACTCTAACTAATCATATTCTTTTTGTTTATGCATTTTCTTTACTTTGGCATAACAGGCTTCTTTTGTCAAATTCAAAAAAGGCGTCTCCCTTTTTGTTCACATAACAACAAATATAATATTCCTTTAATCTTGTCCATTTAGATGTGTGTGGACCATTCTATATGGAGTATGTAGATGGTTTAAGTTTTTTTTAGATGATTGCACTAGAGTTATTTGGATTTATTTCATAAAATCCAATTCTAAAGTTGATGAGATATTTTCTACTTTCTTGAATTTAATTAAAACACAATATAACATAAAGTCAAGTCTATTATGTGTGCTAATTCTCCTGAGTTGCACATTACAAATTTACTAAAATTAAATGGAATTATTCATTAGTTTTTTGTGCATATACTGTACAACAAATTCTATTGTATAGTGAAAACATCAATATCTGGTTAATGGGCTAGGTCTTTACTTTTTCAGTCCAATATTCCTCTTACATATTGGCGAGAATGTGTTTCATCTGCATCTTACCTCATTAATATGACAATATATATATATTATTTATATATAAAGTTATGTATATATATGGTTACGTAAAGTTATGATACTATATATAATATATATATATATATTATACATGAATTATTATTTTTAAACCCAATATTATTATTACTAAATGATATGTAGCGCGTGGATTTATGATAATTAAAATATATAAAAAAATTATATATAGACCATGTGGAATATATATCCCGGTCATAATATATATTATACTATATGATTCTGCGGGCTCAGCCACCAATAATTAATATTAATAGTTTATGAATATTTATCTGTTATTTATTCTTGTTATAAGGATGGCTATGCCACCATTTTTTTACGTCATATTTTATTTTATGTGGAGGATGAAACCCCATAATTTATTTAATTTATTATTGTTATACGGATGGCCGAGCCACCAATTTTTTTGTTATATTTTATTTTTGTGGAGGATGAAAAAATTTTCACCCCATAATTTATTTAAATTATGTTTTTCATTATTTAATTGTTAATTGGTTAAATAAATCTAAAAATAAATTATCTATAAATATAAATGGACCTAACACATTAATTGTTATATAATAATTTATTTAATTTTGTTTTTCAATGTCATAACTTATATTTGTTTATTTTTTCTCTTCAATGATAACAGATCTTCATGTCGAATTTGGTGAATCTCAAAATCACAGCACTAGATGCCTCTGGAAAAAATTATATGACGTGGGCATTTGATGCTAAAATGCATCTAAAACTAAAAGTCAAAAAGCTTATTGCCACGATCGATAAAGATAATAATTCCTCAGAAGAGGAAAAGGCAAAAGCCATGATATTTTTACGTCATCATATTGCTGATGGATTAAAAAATGAGTATCGAACAAAAGAAGATCCTGCAGATTTGTGGGAATCTCTTAAAGATCGATTTGATCACCAAAAATATGTGATACTCCCAAAGGCAAAGAATGATTGGTTGAATCTAAGATTCCAGGATTATAAATCCGTCGATGAATATCATTCTGCAATGTTCGAAATAATCTCCAGGATGAAATTATGTGGAGAAAAAATAAGTGATTATGATAAGCTGGAAAAAACATTATCGACGTTCCATGCTGATAATGTAATTTTACAACAACAATATCGCGCGAAGGATTTTAAGACCTATCGCGAATTGTTACAGCTTCTCCTCGTTGCAGAACAACAGAACGAGCTATTAATGAAAAATCATCATGCTCGTCCCTCTGGTTCTGCACCATTTTATGAAACAAATGCGAACTCATCAAATTATAACCACTGGCATGGCCGTGGGCGTGGATATATACGTGGTCGTGGTCGAGGCCGTGGACGTGGTCGCGGTCGTGGAAATGGATATGGTAGAGGAAGAGGTCGGAGTAATCCACCAAATAATTTCCGTCACGGAGAAAATAAAAGGAAAGATAATCGAGTGAATGAAAATGAAAACGTGACTAAAAGGCGAAAAGATACAATATGTCATCGATGTGGTATGAATGGACATTGGTCCCAAGTATGCCGAACACCAAGACATTTTGTTGATTTATACCAGAAGTCACTGACAGATAAAGACAAAAATGTTCAAACGAATTTTGTCTCAGATGATCTCGATGATCTCCTGGATAACGACAAGGTTGGGATGCACCTTGACATTGCAGACTTTATATATCAACCTGATAATGAAAATGAGAAAAGAAAATGAGATTTCGACATGGATTTCTTTGTTATCATTATCTCGTTTTTAACACTTAGCTTGTTATTTTCGAATGTATTTTTCCTTTCGCTGTTTAGCTTTTAAAAGTTGTATTAGATTATCTTTTGTTGTAATATTTTGTTACATTGTTATATATCATATGCGAAGTTTGCTTCATATTTTCAGGTTCATCTATATATTTATCGGATCAAAGTAATACAAAATATGTCACGATAAAACATCAATGATGGAGACATATGTCTAGCCGATTGTGCTACGACACATACAATATTGAAAGATAAAAAATATTTCTCCAAGTTGAGAATACATGAATCCAATGTCAATACAATATCTGGAAATGCGAAAATAATTAAGGGATGTGGAGAAGCAAATTTTATAATGTCCAGAGGGACAAAATTTATCATACAAGATGCATTATTCTCTCCACAATCCCAAAGAAACTTATTAAGTTTCAAAGATATTCGCCAAAATGGCTATCATGTTGAGACCATGAATGATAAAAATCGTGAATATCTTTATATCACGACGATGGTTTCTAAAAAGAAACATATTGTGGAAATTTTACCAGCTTTATCCTCTGGACTATATTTCACAAAGATAAGAATGGTGGAAACATATGCCACATTAAACCCAAGATATGAAGACATGTTTAAGATTTGGCATGATCGATTGGGTCACCCTGGTTCAATAATGATGCGAAAAATTATCCAAAATTCCAATGGTCATCCATTAAAACATGAGAAGATATTTCAATCTCATGAAATTACATGCAGTGCTTGTTCTTAAGGAAAATTAATAATAAGACCATCATATGTCAAAGTTGGACATGAATCACCATCGTTTTTAGAACGATTACATGGAGATATATGTGGACCTATACATCCACCAAGTGGACCATTTCGATACTTTATGGTATTGATCGATGCTTATAGCAGATGGTCACACGTTTGCTTATTATCAACCCGCAATGTTGCATTTGCGAGGTTTATTGCTCAAATAACAAAATTACGAGCTCAATTCCCCGATCATCCTATTAAGAAGGTGAGGCTTGATAACGCTGGTGAATTCACTTCTCAAGCATTCAATGACTATTGTGAAGACACGAGCCATGCAATCCTACCAATAACCTAAGTCTATTTCATACCCCTAGACAATGTCCAAGCGATCTTTATACCAATTCCCCTAAGCTTGAGATATCATTAGACTCATATTCTCGTTCTTTTTCTTTTTTTTTCTCATTTTTTATAGATCCGCGCTTGGTTTCTAGGACGTCAAAGTCGAAGAGGAATGGCTTTCTACTTAGACCCAGGCTGAATTTATGTTGGATATAATTCACCATCTATCATTAGATATCTTGAACCAGAAACGGGTGATGTATTCACAGCTCGTTTTGCTTATTGTCATTTTAATGAGAATGAATTCCCACCGTTAGCATGAGGAATAAAACAAGCCTCACGAGAGTTAACATGGAAAACACAATCATTGTTATATCTTGATCCTCCTACAAAACAATGTAATATGGGAGTACAAAAGATAATACATTTGCAAAATATTGCGAATAGACTTCCAGATGGGTTCAATGATACAGCTCGGGTTACAAAATCATATATACCGGCTGCAAATACCCCTGCTCGTATAGAAATACCAAAAGGGCATACGGGTGAAAGAATTTCAAATGAGTCCACAACAAGCTTAAAGCGCGGACGGCCACTTGGTTCTAAAGATAAAAATCCTCGAAAGAGAAAGAAGTTTGATAATAATGATGATTCTCAAATAATAGAGAACATTCAAAAAGAAACAAATGAGGAAGATGATCTTCAAAATGAAAATTATGAAAATAATCATGAACATACAGAAAACAATGAAATTTCCATCAATTATCTCTATGATGAAAAGATTATAAGAAGAGATGAAATAAATGACAATGATGGAATATTCTCTTTCTCTATATCCAAAGAATTTGAAAATGATAGTGAAGATCTAGAACCAATGTCAGTGTTAGAATGTCAAAAGAGACATGATTGGATCAAATGGAAAGAAGCTATGCAAATAGAATTAGACTCATTAAATAAAAGAAAAGTATTTGGACCCATCGTTCAAACTCCAAATGGTGTCAAACCGATTGGATGCAAATGGGTTTTTGGGCGAAAAAGAAATGAAAATAATGAGGTCACGAGATATAAGGCACGACTTGTCGCACAAGGGTTTTCCCAGAGACCTGGAATTGATTATGAGGAAACATATTCCCCTGTTATGGATGCAATCACATTTAGATATTTGATGAGTTTAACAGCATCCAACAACTTAGATATGTACCTTATGGATGTGGTTGCGGCATATCTATATGGATCTTTGGATAATGATATATACATGAAAATCCCTGAAGGATTAAGAATGCCGAAAACATCAAACTCAAAACCTAAAGAAATGTGTGCAATCAAATTGCAACGATCTTTATATGGATTGAAACAATCTGGACGTATGTGGTATAATCGTCTAAGTGAATATCTATTAAAAAGGGGATTTGTGAATAACCCTATTTGTCCTTGTGTTTTTATTCAGAAAACAACAAGTGGATTTGTGATTATAGCTGTTTACGTTGATGATCTGAATATAATTGGTACCTCAAAAGAGATTGAAAATGCTCGTAATTATCTGAAAAAGGAATTTGAAATGAAAGACCTTGGACAAACAAAGTTTTGTCTTGGTTTACAGATAGAGCATCTAAAGACTGGTATATTTGTACATCAGTCGAATTATACAAAGAGAGTATTAAAACGCTTTAACATGGATAAAGCAAATCCATTAAGCACTCCAATGGTATGTAGATCTTTAAATGTTGAAAAAGATCCATTTCGTCCTTGTGAAGAAAATGAAGATATACTTGGACCAGAAGTACCATATATGAGTGCAATAGGGGCTCTCTTGTATCTAGCAAATTGCACTCGTCCTGATATAGCATTTGCTACTAATCTCTTGTCACGATACAGCTCATCCCCTACACGTCGTCATTGGACAGGGATTAAACATATCTTTCGATTTACAAGGACGATTGATTTAGGATTATTTTATCCTAGAGATTCCAAACGTGAATTAATCGGTTTTGCAGATGCAGGTTACTTATCAGATCCTCATAAAGCTAGATCACAAACAGGATATGTTTTCACAATTGGAGGTACAGCATGGCAATGGCATTCACAGAAACAAACACTAGTTGCAACATCTTCAAATCATGCCGAAGTCATAGCACTTCATGAAGCGAGTAGAGTGTGGCTCAGGCTCAGAGCTTTAACTCAACACATACAAGAGACGTGCGGATTATCAACTAATATCAACCCAACAATACTATACGAAAATAATGCCGCTTGCGTTGCTCAAACAAAGGAAGGATATATCAAAAGTGACAGAACAAAGCATATACCTCCAAAATTTTTCACGTATACACAAGAACTTGAGAAGAAGAAAGAGGTTGATGTTCAATATATCCGATCATGCGAAAATGTAGCCGATTTATTCACAAAAGCGCTCCCTACTTCAACATTGAGAAAACACATTCAAAATATCGGGATGCGTCACCTCCGAAGCTTATGATTAAACAAAGAGTTGACAATTCGAGGAGGAGTTTTTATGACTGTACTCTTTTTTCCTCATCATGGTTTTTATCCCAATGGGTTTTTCCATGATAAGGTTTTTAACGAGGCAGTCAATAGACATTTAAGGAGGAGTGTTAGAATGTAAATGTCTATGGGCCATAGCCCATATATTTGTTTATTATTAAATTTAGTAATCTTTGCCTATAAATAGGCAAATACCTCAATGTAACAATACATCTCATATCACAAATACACACATATTCTTCTCTTCATTTTCTATCTCATTCTCACGTCTTTCCACTTTCTCCCTCTCTTACTTTACTCTCTCTCTTCCCTATCTCTAATTTCATTTCTCAAGATAATGTTTATATATATATATATTATTTATATATAAAGTTATGTATATATATGATACTACATATATATATGTGGTTACGTAAAGTTATGATACTATATATAATATATATATATATTATACATGAATTATTATTATTAAGTATATAATAATTATTTATATTATAATCATATAATATATATCTTATACTATATAATATATATACATATATATATATCAATTAATATTTAATTTTCAACATTTATGAACTTTTGAAAGGTAATTCTCACTATATTCATCTTAGGTCTTTTGTATGTCTTTCCCTTGTTTCCACTCTACCTTAGGATAGAAATAAATTTTAATGGGGGGAACTTCAAAAATACCCTCGTAGGGCTAAAACACTTCAAAAATATCCTTCCCGAAAAAGAAAAAATTTTTAACTTCAAAAGTACCCGTATAAATGTTGATATTCCCAAAATACCCCTGCGACCTTACGACCCAGTTCGACCCAGCGATCCAGTTTGACCCTGCGACCCTTGTCCC
>CM071874.1:23421353-23432293 GCA_036759665.1 Gynandropsis gynandra
ATTTAACTTAACTTAGCTTGTAACTCGGGTCGCGACCCGCTCGGGCACTCAATGTGCCCGCTCAGGTGCGGCTAGGTCAGGTCGCGTAAGTCGTGGTCCGTAAGAGATGCCCGATCGGGCATGATGTCCGCCCGCTCGGGTGTAAGGCATCTGGTCGGGCATTTCCTTGCCCGAGTCGTGCGTGAATTCGCACCAAATTTCACCGTAGCCTTTGCCTTATCGTGTATGAGTTGTGCCCGATCGGGTGGTGGCTCCTCTTGGTAAATCTCGTCCCGTTTGTCCCGTAATGATCCTTGAAGTTGCTCCTTAGCTCCGTGCATGTCCTTTAGCTCCAAAATGAACCAAATACGCGTAAAAACCTGTAAGAACATGAAAACACGAAAACAAGTAAAACGGATACGAAATCATACGTAAAGCAACACATATATATCATAAACATCCCTAAAATCGTACAAGAAATACGTATGAAAACGAGATGATCAACCTACAACCCGAATTGGAGGAACCACCCGAATCTTTCATACCGAACGACTCAACCATTGAAGTATTCAGGAATTCAGCAAAGACAACAAATGTACCAGCAAGATAACCAGCAATTTCAGCATGCTCAGCAAGTTTCGTAAGCTCCTCAACCTCCTCAAGACCCTTCGTCAAACCTTGAGGCGGTAATGCTCGAATTTATCAAGGAGCAAAGGCAGCAACAATCGACTCAAGCCAAATTCAATGTGGATGTGGGGACAACGATTAGCGAGCTCAAAACTCATATGGAATCCTTGAGCAAGCATGTGAAGAGCTTAGAGAACTCAGTAGCACAACAAGCTGCCTCATCCTCTGGGAATCACGGACAGCTTCTCGAAAAACCCGAATTAAATTCGAGAGAGTAGTGAACGCTATTATCGTGTGCAACACTAATATGATCGAGAGCTCGCCCTCCAAAGAGCAAGACCAAGTTACGGGAACGTCCATTAAAAGAGGCAAAGGTACCGTCGCGATTATGGAAGGAGTTGAACCAGATTTGGACAAACCATATGTTGCTCCACCGGCGTACAAAGCTCCAATACCGTTTCCTCAACGTTTGGTAAGCAGCAAGAATGAAGAGAGAGTAGGCAGATTTGTAGAGGGTCTCAAGAAGCTTGACATCAACATCCCATTCGTGGAAGCCCTCCAAAAATTTCTAAGCACGCCAAACTTATCAAAGAGGTTCTTTCAAAAGAGAGGCATATCGAAGAGAAAGAGACGGTGGCACTCACCGAGGAATGCAGCGCCATCCTTCAAAACAAGGTGCAACCAAAGTTGAAGGACCCCGGAAGCTTCTTCATTCCATGCAAAATAGGTAATATTGACATGTACAATGCTTTGTGTGATTTAGGAGCAAGCGTGAGCATCATGCCACACCCGGTCTTCAAGCGGATGGACTTCGGGAATCTCAAACCTACAAAGATGTCTCTACGCCTCGCAGATCATTCGGTAAGACATCCGGTGGGAATTGTTGAAAACGTTCCCACCAAGGTAGGTAATCTTTGTATTCTCGCTGATTCCGTTGTACTTTACATAAAGGAAGATGCTACGGTACCTATTATTCTTGGTAGACCGTTTTTAGCTACTGCAGGTGCCATGATAGACGTACAACAAGGAAAGCTTTCTTTACGTGTCGGAGATGAGACGATAGAGTTTAACTGGTCCAGCACTATGAATGCACCCTCATTCAAGGAGTCTTGCCTTAGAGTCGATTCGCTGGACGAGTTAGCGAATGACACGCTTAATCATGTAAGTATTTATGATCCTCTCGTGCGATACTTGACTCTAGTTTACGAAGATGCAGTATTTCTCGATGAAGGAGCTAAGATGTACACGAAATTCATGAGTGCTATTGAAGCACTAGGAGACGCCCCATGTGAGGAGATACCACACGAAACGCACACTGATTTCGCAATGAAGAAGGCGCCCGATTTTGAATTCGAACCTCCTCTGTCTTCTTTTCTGTATGAGTACGTTCAATGCGATAAAACATATCATGATGTTATGAACACTAACTTGAGTGCAGATGAGATGAGGAAACAACCCACTCGCGTAAAAAAGCGTAGGAGAGTCAGCTCTTCAATATGTACGCACAGAAATTCTACGGAAGACAGCCACAAACCGTCCACCGAAACTCAAAGGAGGCCGCACCCGCACTTGAAAGAGGTATTGGAAAAGACATCATAAAACTTTTTGATGCAGATCCATTTATCAAACCTTGGGCAGCGAAAGATTGAATCTCGTGCATGACGTGCAAACAAACAAGTCGTGACTAAGGGATGGAACGACAAAAAGATCTTACCTCATGACTTCCGACTAGGTGACTAGTTCTACTTTTCAATTCTTCTCCTAAACTTTTCTCGGGCAACCTACGGTCTCGTTGGTATGGTCATTTTCAGGTACGAGAAGTCTTCACACATGGAGAAATGGAACTATGGAGCGATTCAGCGGAACATTCAAAGCTAATGGATAGTGACTAAAGCTTTACCAAGCTGCTCAACCGATCGAAAGTTGAAACTCCATTTCCCTTTCTGATCCATCCGTCGTGCACGCATGAGGAATGGAGACGTTTTAAAGACGTTAAATAAGCACTTTCTGGGAGGCAACCAGTTGTTTTTTTCTATTTTTCTTGGTTTTTTAAGTTTAAGACTTGGCTAATTTAATTAAAAAACAAAAAAACACAAACACAAACGTGACTTCACTTCTCTTACCCTCAATCGGAGCTTCACGTCGAGGACGTCGTTCAATTCAAGTCTGGGGGAGCAGCTCACGTTTGTCAGGTGACTTCGTTTCATTTTCTTTTATTTTCTTTTTGATTTTGTAGTTTTTAGTTCCTTTTTTTGTTTGTTTTCATGAGTCAGAGTCGTCCTAGGCACTTGTCCGGTGCCATGTTTTGAGATGAAACCTGAACCTAGGATACTTAAGAAGTTGGCCTTTTTTCCGTGATATTTTGCATGTTTGAGCTAGGTTTTCGTAATTCTTTGGGAATCCTAGTGTTGCCCGTTGGAGGTTTAGACGAGGTTGCTAGGAAAGTTTATCGTTTATTCTCTCTATCCAGATGGTCGTACTTCGTATAGACGATGCTTTACTTATTTTAATGAGGATTATTAGATCGTATGAAATTGAGCTTGTTTTGCATAATAAAGAGCGCACACTAACACTCCGCTGTCGATAGAAATAATGCCTAAAAGCATGACCTAAAATCGATATGAGTGCATCGACCTTGACACTTTTTCGATGGTCCGGGTCTAAGTGGTTTCTACGTCCTAAGGGCATGGTACAATAAAAATGTCGCCTACTCTGTTGCACTCTTGAACGAGATATGAGTATACCGTCATCGATAGTCTGGGTCTAAATAGATGTTGAATCCCTTCAAATTCGACGTCCTAGAAGCCTAGTGTGTCTGCATAACATACAAAAAAGAAAAGAAAAAGAAGACATAAAAAGAAAAAAAAAAGAAGAAGGAAAAAAAGGAATAAAGAAAGAAAGAAGCTCGGAAAAGAAACAAGTATCCTCAATTGTTTTACGTTTAAGCATTTTTCTGAACTCTTGTTTAGTGGAGAGAGTTACGGTGGCTTGTTTAGTTTTCCTTCGATTTACTTTCTCGTAGGTAGCCTTGGTGAACCTAGAATGAAGATTGAAATTCAAATAGGCCGAGTTCGCTCTCGACTTGCTAGTTTATCGGTTAGGTTTGCTTTAGCGGTATCTCTAGGAGAAAGGGCAATTCTCGGTTTTTTATATACCCCACGTGGTCCATGTTTATGTTTGCTTAGGGACAAGCAAACATTCAAGTCTGGGGGATTTTGATCGTCTCATTTTAATACATATTTCTTACATGATTTTAGAGATGTTTACGATATACTTGTGATGTTTACGTATGATTTTGTATCTGTTTTACTCATTTTTATTTTTTCCTGTTCTTACAGGTTTTAATGCAAATTTGGCTCATTTCGAAGCTAAGGAACGTACACGAGACAAAGTACTATCATCAAGGATTGTAACGGAGCAAACGAGACGAGAAAGGGGAAAGACAACAAAGTGCACGACCAACAGAATGTATAGCACGACAACGCTGAGTAAAGGAAGACATGCCCGACCATGCTTCAGCCAATGCTCGACCGTGCTCAATGGGAAACACCAATGCCCGACCATGCATCAACCTCAGCACGACCGTGCTCAGCATTAGACACACCTGCCCGACCGGAAATCCCTTTCCTGCTCGACCGAGCTACTCAGCCATCAATTTGGTGCACAACGTGCACTAACTCCAACACGACTGGGCGTTTGAAACAGAAACATCCCCGAACATCATGCACGACCCGGGCTCCTAAGGTGCACGGTCGGGCACTCTTCAAGGGATATGCCCGATCGGGCTCACCATCTTGCGCGGCCGGGCATGGAGGTACACTGACCTGAAATGCAGAAAAGGAAACGTTTAGCCATGGAGAAGAAAAGGAAGATTACGAGAGAAGAATGGAAAATCATGACCAAAGGGGAAAGAAGAAGAAAAGGAAAAAGAATAGAAGAGGAAATAAGACATATTCAATCGTTTTATAGACGTTACAGTTAGACACACAGACATAGATGTTACAAATACAGAAGAGAGACAGAGAGGAAGAAGACAGAGACTTGCAGGAGACATTCAAAGGGCATCGAACAAGGACTTCGGTTTCGTTTGGTTTTCATATTCCTTAAACTATCTATTTCGATTATATTTGTTTATGAACGCATGAGAAAGTGTTCATTTTGTTCTAGGAGAAGGGATTAGCCTTGGCTATCCCGGAACCGCTTTTGATTTATCATTGAATGCAATTTTCCATTTTCCTTTATCTATTCTTTGTCTGAGTGCTTGAATGGCTTGTATTTACGAAGGGCAAGCATATGCATGTGTTAGGGATTAGGAGAAGGACCGAAAGGAGTATTCTAGTCCTATAATATTAGGTTTAGAACAATCGCGGTTAGGCCACGAAAGTAGGGTAGCAGCGGTTGAGGGTAAAACGAATGAATCACAGAACTTATAGGTTTAGCTTAAGGTGTCATCCACGAAAGTAGGGGATAACTTGACTAGATCACGTGTCTATACCTTGAGAGAGGGTAGATATCATATTAGGATCGTCTGCCTTAGATAACTTGATCAGGATTACATGATTAGATAGGTTGATTGTTGGTTTCGGTAGTCTTTTGGTGAAACCGGATTCCTAAAACGTTTGTCTCAGTGTTAAGAACCCGTTAGTTTATTGTTTTTAGTTATTTCATCTTAAAACCAATATTTCGTTTATTAGCAAGTTTGATTCGTAGTTTGAGTTTAGGTTGTGTTGCGTAGTCCTTCTGGGATCGACACCTAGAGTACTACACACGTGCCGTGCACTTGCGGGTAGTTTAGGTTAATAATTGTTTAACTTTGAAAGTGCATTAGTAACAAAGCCCGATCGAGCTTAATGGTGTTGATTCCTGGATTCAACTATGCATACTTGGAGCTACAACCCAATCAGAGCAGATTCAGACCAAAGAACCGCATGGAATACCCGAGAGAATCAAGTGAAAGGACCAAAAACACTAAGTTAATCCATCCCACTCGTGCTCTTAGAAGGCCCCGCTCGGGCTGTACCCCTTAGAAAATTCAGCCCGACTAGGGGTGCCTCTTATTCCGATCGTGCTGCATGCAAAGCCACGAACCCGCGTGTGTTGTCATACTAGCCAACATGGGCTACGCCTTCAAAGGATTCTGCCCACCTCAGTGAGTCATCAAACCCGCTCAGGTTGCCTCAAAGATGAAAAGCTCGAGCGGGTCCTCCACTTTGCACGTGCGGATAAGGTGTCGTAACATAAACCCTAAAAGAGTTCAAACGAATAAAAAGACTGAAAACGATGCCCCAATTAATAGAGAAGCGGTATAGAACCCTAGTCACGAGGAAAAAACACATAGAGGAAGCTCAAGAGAAGGTGGATAACGAAGGAGACAACATCGGAACACCAGTGACAAGATAGGGAAGTCGGAGGCATCGTATTTCTTACTCCTTGTCATGTCTAGTGTTGCTTTCTCTCGTTTTGTATCTGAACCTATGAGTGAATAGGTTTGTAGCTATAGGTTAGGGACAACGATTTTATAACGGATGCTTATGGTTATGCGTTAATTCTTAGATCTTTCAAAGTTTCTTGTATTTCGATTATATGATCAATGCTATGAATGTTCTATACTTGTGTTGTCTGCTCAGTAATTTAGGAGTTCATATTTAACTGGAAAGTTAGATTATCAATCTGGAACCATTAATTGTTGATTGAATTCGATTGTTGAGAATCTGACTGGTCGGTTAATCGACTCAGGAATTAGGATTGCATGTTTAGTGCTACTGTAGTTACGTGTTAATCACTGCTAAGAGGTAGGATTGCATGTTATTGTGGTTAGAGGGTTTAGATGTCGAGAGAACCATTCCATACTTATTAGCATGAATTTCCCATTATCAAGATAATTTGATTGGTTTATGATCTTTTGTTGGCTGCATCCTTGAAATTCCGATAACCCGAAGCCCTTATTGCTTTCATAATTCGTTTAGCATTCTTAGACTTTACTCCATATCATCATAACTTTCATCCGTCTTAGTTTAGTTATATTCTTAATTTAGGTTGCATTAGCCCCTAGAGTTCGACGTTGGTATTACATCGATCTGTATTCTTGTGGTAAGTGAGTATTAGGAATTTTATTTGCTTGATAGTTCACGTATCAAGTTTTGGCGTCGTTGTCGGGGACTAATTACGACCTAGATTAGGAATTTGCTAGATTAAAATTTACTCATTTCCGGAGTCTTAGTTATTTTTTGCATTTTTCTTTTCTTTTTATCGAGTCTTCCTTACCTATATCGGATTATATCTTGTCTTTGGTTGTTCCTCTATTCTTGTGCAGGTACCATTGTATGAGACACTCCACACAAAACTACTCATATACGATACCGAGATTGAAAGAATAGCATGAGATTTGCACAAAAAGAAGAGAATTAGACCTGCATATTCTAAAACCAAAAGAGACAGAGAAAACATATCAGAAGCACACAATCCAAAGGAGGTAGGAACTGAGAGCACAAGCTCTAGTACAAGCAGCAGAGAAGGCAACACTACTGAACCCGAAATGGACGTTGCCGAAGAAACCTACCGAGCTTACACAGCTCCAAAGCACATCCAGTTGCTATTGCATATAGCCTATCTGATGGTAAACCAAGTTGAGCTGCAACTGGATTTCGTCTAGATGCTGAGCAATTCTTCTTCAGAGGAATGGAGAATGAGGATCCAAATCTAGACCTTACCGACTTAAGATGCTCTGTGCACTACCAAAGTCGGCACGAGAGTCACACACGAAGACCTATACATATCCGCATTCCCATTCTCACTCAAGGACGCAACACAAAATTGGTTATTTAACCTGCCTACTGTTTCTATCACCTCATGGAACAAGCTAGAGCAATGGTTCATGTAGTAGTTCTTCCCACATCATAGGACATTGCTAGCCAAGAGTCGAATCAACTCATTCATTCAAGAAAGAGTCGAGAGTCTACATGATATGTGGGAGCAAGAGATATTGACGCATTTGTCCACATAATGGGATGGATAAGAAGTACCTCATCACCAGCTTCATGCAAGGAATCCAAGAGACCATACACTTCACGATTGTAGCAGCAGGTGGTGGCTCCCTCAACAACCTCACTTTCCAACAACTTGAGACTTTAATCGAGAACATGGTAAGGGAAGGAGGTAAGAATGTTGGAGATTACAACCATGATCTCCCATCCAAAGTTGATATAAAGGTGGTAGATATTGTTAATCTTGATTTGGTTGACATAAAGCAACAAGTTGCTGAGATCTACAAGATGATGGCGAGACTACATGTAGAGCAACATGATGCATCTAGAGGCCAGGGAATAGAGGAAGTCAACTACTTCAACAACTTGCCTTACCAAAACGACTACATCAAGAGCCATCCCAACCTTTCTTATGGCAATACAAGTAACGTAGTGAACCCGCATTACTTTCAACGACGAATGATGACAAGAAACCAAAACCAAGGTTTCCAGGAGAGGGGGAGTGGCCAGAACTAAGGGTATCATCAATGTGCACAACCTTCTGGTGACTCTGACGTTCTCTCTATGTTGCAATTGTTGTTGTAGGAACAGAAGAATGACAACTATACACTTGGAGAAATCAAGGTTGAGCAAGATGATGCGAGAAAGCAGATGGAGAGCTTCCAAACACGCTTGAAACATTTGAAAACACAAGTGGCACAGCTAGCCCAAGGGTCTAGTCTACAGCCTGGGCAATTCCCCGGGACGCCTGAGACAAACCCTCGGGACCAGATTAATGCCATCTATTGCTCAAGGAGTGGAAGAGAAGGAGCCCGACAAGGAAGAGGAGAAGGAGCTAGTCTATATGAAACCGGCCCCGAGGCCACCAGCCCTACCTTTCCCGCAGCGCCAAAGGAAGTAGAACGATGGTGCTCAATTCGCCTAATTCATGGAACTCCTAAGGAAACTTGATGTGGTCAATCATAATAAATACCTAGACTAACGTTTCTGCAAGAATACGGATCATGTTGTACCAGGGTCGAACACTGGGGAATTGATGTGTTCCAAGTTAAACTAAATTAACCTAAACTACCCGCAAGTGTACGACACGTGTGTAGTACTCTAGGTGTCGATCCCACAGGGACTAAGCAACACAACCTAAACTCAAACTACGAATCAAACTTGCAAACAACGAAATATTGGTTTTAGGAATGAAATAACTGAAAGCAAATAAACAAACGAGTTCTTAACAATGAGACAAACGTTCTAGGATTACGGTTTTACCACAAGACTACCAAAATCAACAATCAACCTATCTAATCATGCATTCCCAATCAAGTTATCTAAGGCGGACGATCCTAATATGATATCTACCCTCTCTCAAGGCATAGACACGTGATCTAGTCAAGTTATCTTGTACTTTCATGGTTGACACCTTAAACTAAACCCATAAGATTTATAATCCATCCGTTTTACCTTCAACCGCTACTACTCTACTTTCGTGGCCTAGTCTCGGTTGTTCTAAGTCTGATTATCCAGAATTAGAATTCTTCTCTCGGTCCTTCTCTTAAGTTCCTAAAACATGCATCTACTTGACCTTCGTAAACACAAGTCAATCAAGCACACAGACAAAGAATAAATAAATAAAAACGGGAAATTGCATTCAAAGATAAATCAAAAGAGGTTCTGGGATAGCCATGGGATAATTCCTTCTCCTAAAACAAAACGACTACTCACTCATGCATTCAAAAGCAAACAACATAATCAAAATAAATAGTTTAAAGAACATAGAAAACCAAACAAAACCGAAGTCCCTATTCGATCTTCAATGCTCCTTGGATGTCTCCTCCGTCAAGAGTGCTCACGAATAGCTCATTCTCTCCCTACCCTCTCTCTGCAGCTCTCTCTACTCTCTAACGTGTGTTCTTACAAAAACTGAAGTGAATTCGGCCCCTTAGCTCTTTTCTTTTTCTTTCCTCTTTTCTTACTTTCTTGTTTCTCCTCTTTTTCCTCATTGGTCGTTCACTTCCTTTCCTCTTCTTTCCTCTTGGTTGTAGCATGCTGTTTTGTGAGTTTTCCATTCTTATTTGCATTGGTTTCTATTCTGGAGTAAGTGGACACGTTTCCTTTCTATTTTCCAGCCATATAACTCTCATTCATCTTCTTTAACAATGTTTCCTTTGTGTGTAGGCATCTAACCACTTCCTTTTCTTGTTTCTCGCAAATTTCCTTTCTTGTTTCTGCAGGTGACAGACGCGACCCGCGCAGGCTGGAGAGTGTGCCCTGCACAGGCTCACTTAGAAGGGATTATCCACGTGTGCTGAAGGCTTGCTGACGTGTGGAAACACGAGTTATAATTTTCCTAGTCCACTTCACCGCAAGTATACGGATCGTGTAGTACCAGGGTCGATCTCTAGGGACTAAAGTGGCTAAACTAAGAATGAAACTAAACTAAGACGAAAGAAAATAGAATGGGATATGGTCTTAAATTTCCTAAATTGACAATGGGAAATTCATGCTCTACGGTGAGGAGTGATTCTTCCGAGCCTAAACCTCCTAACCATGGATACATGCAACCCTACCTTCCAGCAGCGATTAAGATATACCATGGCAGCATTATGACCGCAATCACTATCCCTAAGATGACCAACCGACCGGTCAGATTCTCATTCGTCAATCTTAATCTACAACTTAGCGGACCGGATTCGTTCCTTAACCTTCCAGCAAGGTTCGAGATCCTATGTTGTTGAGCGGTCAGCACTAACACATGCATGATATTGCTAAGCGTAGAACCGTAAATCAAGAATAAATTCATAAAACTAAGCATTAACGCGAAACATCGTTCATACATACAAATCCGATATCCCTACCCGCAGTAGGGACTCTACTCACTCATGGAATAAACAGATGAAGAAGATAGCAAAGTCCTATACATGATAAACCCTAAGGAATTCGATGCCTCGACCTTCCCTATTGTGTTACCGGTGTACGGATTGGTGCTTCTCTTTTTCTCCGATGCCTCCTGAGCCTTTCAAGATGTTTTTCCAGTCCTCTCTTGCCCAGTTTGTCGCCCCCTTTGCTATAGATCTATTCAGTTCTCTTTATCCGCTCGTTTTAAATTGAGATCTAGGTTGTTGCGAATTACGCGGCCCGCTCGGGCACAGGTGTTGCCCGGTCGGGTATAGGCTCGCCCGACCGTGTTGGTTCATGGTGCCCGATCGGGTGGACATCACCCGATCGCGTGGTTAAGCGGGCCCGAGTCGCGTAAACTCTCGGGGCAGATTGGATGACTAATAGCCCGAGCGGGTATTCTTCTTGCGCCCGATCGGGTAAAGCTATCCGATCTCATTGCTCATGTGCCCGGGTCATGCT
>CM071874.1:23439921-23472885 GCA_036759665.1 Gynandropsis gynandra
CCCGACCGGGCACCCTTGTGTCCTTGATATTTCCCTTTTCCGCTCGTTGCTCGGGGGTTCCTTTGGGTTCTGGAGCTCTGAGTAGATATGTCTTCTATTCATGTGGTTTTGATCAGAAATTCTTCAATTGAGCTCATTTAGGCCTTGTCGCCTAAAAACCTGAAAACCAACAAAACGGGTGTGTGAAGCTCGAAATCATATCGGATAAGTAAGGCTCAATGTAAGATACATGCGAAAATGGTGTAAAAACATATCCTAATATTAATACACTTTCAGTGTTATCACTTGCCCGACCCGTGCTGAAGCTGTTGGATGTGCTGGACTAATGGCCCCGCGCGGGCTAAGGAATGTGCCCGGCGTGGGCTAAGTTGAATGCCCCGCGCGGGCTGTGATGCCGTTCAAGGTCCGTGCCGACTGAAGTCCTCCCCGACCCGTGTTGTTTCTCGTCCCGGTTGTTCCGTTATGATACTCGATGCTAATACTTTGTCCCATGTATGTTCTTTAGCTCCAAAACGAACCAAATATGCATTATAACCTGTAAGAACATGAAAACACGAAAATGAGTAAAACAGATACAAAATCACACGTAAACATCGCATATATCATCATAAACATCTCTAAAATCATGTGAGAAATACGTATAAAAATGAGACGATCAAAATCCCCTTGACTTGAATGTTTGCTTGTCCCTAAGCAAACGTAAACGTGGAACACGTGGGGTATACAAAAACCCGAGAATTCCCCTTTCTCCTAGAAATACCGCTAAAGCAAACCTAATCGATCAACTAGCAAGTCGAGAGCAAATTCGGCCTAATTAAATTTTCAGTCCTCATCCTAGGTTCACCAAGGCTACCTACGAGAAACCAAATCGAAAGAAAACTAAAAAAGCAACTGTAACTCTCTCCACCAAACAAGACTTCAAACAAATGCTAAACGTAGAACAATCGAGGATACTTGTTTCATTTCCGAGCTTCTTTCTTTTTTCTTTCTTCTTCTTTTTCTCTTTCTTTTTTTATGTTGTGCAGACACATTAGGCTCCTAGGACATCAGATTTGAAGGGATCCAGCCTCTACTTAGATCGAGACTCCCGATGACGGTATACTCATGCATCTCGTTCAAGAGTGCAGCTAGATGACATTTGTGCCATGCCCTTAGGACATAGAAAGATGATCGCCAACCCACCACTTAGACCCGAACCATCGAAAAAGTGTCAAGGTCGATGCACTCTTGTCGATTTTAGATCATGCTTTTAGGCATTATTTCTATCGACAGCGGACTGTTAGTGTGTGCTCGTATTCTGCAAAACAAGCTCATTTTCATACGATCTAATAATCCTCATCAAAAGAAATAAAGCATCATTCTATACGAAGTATGACCATCTGGATGGAGAGAATAAACAAAAAATAGCTTAGCAACCTCGTCTAAACCTCCCAAAAGCAACACTAGGATTCCCAAAGATTTACGACCTATTGTTTTTCAGCCGACTAATAAGCTCTAACACTTAGGAAAAACCTACCTCTAACATGCAAAATATCACAGAAAATGCCAACTTATTAAGTATCTTAGGTTCAGGGTTCATCTCAAAACGTGGCACCGGACAAGTGCCTAGGACGACTCTGATTCACGAAAAAAAAACAAAAACAAACTAAAAACTAGACTCAGAACTATGAAATCAAAGAAAATGAAAAGAAGTCACCTGACAAACGTGAGCTGCTCCCACAGACTTGAATTAAACGGCGTCCTCGAATTGAATCTACGATGGAGGGTAAGAGAAGTGAAGTCACGTTTGTGGTGTATTTTTTTGTTTTTTGGTTTTTTTTATCAATAAACCGAGTCTTAAACTAAACAACTACGAAAAACAGAAAACAAAGTACTGGGTTGCCTCCCAGCAAGCGCTTATTTAACGTCTTTAAGCTTTGACGTCTCCATTCCTCATGCGTGCATGATGGATGGATCGAAAAGGGAAATGGAGTTTCCACTTTCGATTGGTTGAGCGGTTGGGTAGAGCTTTAGTCGCTGCGCATTAGATTTGAACGTTTCACTCGTCTCTGATGTGTATTCAAAGTTAAACAAATAACCTAAACTACCCGCAAGTGCACGACACGTGTGTAGTACTTTAGGTGTCGATCCCACAGGGACTACGCAACACAAACTAAATTCAAACTATGAATCAAACTTGCAAACCAACGAATATTGGTTTTAAGATTGAAATACTAAAAATAAATAAACTACGAGTTCTTAACAGTGAGACAATCGTTCTAGGAATCTGGTTTCACCACATGACTACCGAAACCAACAATCAACCTATCTAATCATACAATCCCGATCAAGTTATCTAAGGCAGACAATCCTAATATGATATCTACCCTCTCTCAAGGCATCGACACATGATCTAGTCCAGTTATCCCCTACTTTCGTGGCTGACACCTTGAACTAAACCCATAAGTTCTGTGATTCATCCGTTTTACCCTTAACCGTTGCTATCCTACTTTCGTGGCCTAGCCTCGGTTGTTCTAAACCTGATCTTCTAGGACTAGAATTCTCCTCTCGGTCCTTCTCCTAATCCCTAACACATGCATCTACTTGGCCTTCGTAAATACAAGTCATCTCTCAGACAAAGAATAGATAAACGAAAACGAGAAATTGCATTCAAAGATAAATCAAGGTGGTTCCGGGATAGCCATGGGCTAATCCCTTCTCCTAGAACAAAACAACTACTCGCTCATGCGTTCAAAAGTAAACAACATAATCGAAGTAGAAAGTCTAAAGAACATAAATACCAAACGAAACCGAAGTCTTGAATTGATCTCCTATGCCCCTTGAATGTCTCCTTCACAAGAGTCTCCTTCTTCTCCGATTCTCTCTCTACTCTCTCTATTCAACTCCCTCTCAACGGCTATGTTTTTTTCCTCTCTAACTCCTCGTCCACGAACCCTAGCTCTCCTCCTTGTCTTTCTTTCTTCTTTTCTTTCCTTTTCTCCTGGTTTTTCCTTTTGGCCGTTCACTTCTTTCCTCTTTGTCGCAGCAGCCACCGTTTTACCTTTTTCATGTGTTTTCCATTCTTGATTAAGTTGGGCAACGTTTCCATTCTTTTCTCTAGCAAAATATCTCTTATTCCTCTTCTCTAACGTCGCTTTCCTTTTTGTATAAGTAACTAACGCGACCCGCGCGGGCTGGAGTGTGTGCTCCACGCGGGCTGCGGCGTGCTGTTAATGCTGGAAACAAGGCCTCCCCAGGCGGGCTAAGGAGTGCCCCGCGCAGGCTGATGCTCATAGTGAAGCTTGTGCGTGCTGATGGCTTGCCCGATCCGTGCTCGTTCTGCTGTACCAAATGCTGAACCAAAGGCCCTCCGCGCGGGCTAGGGAGTGCCCCGCGCGGGCTGAAGCTTGTCTTGGATAAATGGTATCTGCATCGAAAAGTTTTGTGACGTCTTTTTCCATTACCTCTTGCATGTATGGGTGTAGCCTCCTTTGAGTTTCAGTGGAAGGTTCGTGGTTGTCTTCCGCATAAGTTCCGTGCGTACATATTGAAAAGCTGACTCTCCTATGGTTCTTTACGCGGGTGGGTTGTTTTCTCATCTCATCTGCACTCAAGTTAGCATTCATAACATCATGATATATTTTAATTGCATTCAACATACTCATACCGAAAAGAAGACGGAGGAGGTTCGGGCTCAGGTTCGGGCGTCTTCTCCACTGCGAAACCAGCGTGCATTTCGTGTGGTATCTCCATACGTGGGGCATCTCCTAGGGCTGCAATAGCACTCATAAATTTCGTGTACAGCTTAGCTC
This sequence comes from Gynandropsis gynandra, assembly GCA_036759665.1. Taxonomy (NCBI): domain Eukaryota; kingdom Viridiplantae; phylum Streptophyta; class Magnoliopsida; order Brassicales; family Cleomaceae; genus Gynandropsis; species Gynandropsis gynandra. Next base: position 23,443,713 of record CM071874.1, read on the forward strand.
TTTCGTCTGTAAATCCTGCATTATCACAAACTCGTGTTAAGTATCGTACAAGAGGATCAGAAGCACTTACTTGATCATGCGTGTCTTTTGCTAACTCTTCCAACGAATCCACTCTAAGGCAAGACTCCTTGGATAAGGGTCCGTTCATGGGGCTGGACAGGTTGAATTCCATCATCTCATCTCCGACACGTAAGGAAAGCTTTCCTTGTTATACGTCTATCATGGCACCTGCAGTAGCTAAGAAAGGTCTACCAAGAATAATAGGTATCCTAGCATCTTCCTTTATTTCAAATACAACAAAATCAGTGGGAATGAAAAGATTACCTACCTTGGTGGAAACGTTTTCAACAATTCCCACCGGATATCTCACCGAATGATCCACGAGGCGTAGACACATCTTTTTAGGTTTGAGATTTCCAAAGTCCATCCGCTTGAAAACCGAGTGTGGCATGATGCTCACGCTTGCTCCTAAATCACACAAAGCATTGTCAATGTCAATATTACCTATTGTGCATGGAATGGAGAAGCTTCCGGGGTCCTTCAACTTTGGTGGCAACTTGTTTTGAATGATAGGGCTGCATTCCTCGGTAAGTTCTACCGTCTCATTCTCTTCGATATGGTTCTCTATGGAAAGAACCTCTTTGATGAGTTTGGCATGATTAGGCATCTTTTGGAGGGCTTCCACGAATGGGATGTTGATGTCAAACTTCTTGAGACCCTCTACAAATCTGCCCACTCGTTCTTCATTGTAAATGCTCACCAACCGTTGAGGAAACGGTATTGGAGGTTGGTACGCCGGTGGAGCAATGGAAGGTTTGTCTAAATCTGGTTCAACTCCTTCCATAATCGTAATCGTACCTTTGCCTCTTTTCATGGACGTTCCAGCAGCTTGGTCTTGCTCTTTGAAAGGCGAGCACTCGATCATATCAGTGCTGCACACGAAAATAGTGTTAACGTACTCTCTCGGGTTTAATTCGGGTTTACCAGGAAGCTGTCTGGGATTCCGAGAGGATGAGGCAGCTTGTTGTGCTACGGAGTTCTCTAAATTCTTCACATGGTTGTTCAAGGATTCCATCTGAGTTGTCAGCTCGTTGATCGTTGTCCCCACATCCGCATTGAATTTGGCTTGAGTTGAATGTTGTTGCCTTTGCTCCTTGATAAATTTGAGCATTAACGCCTCAAGGTTTGACGAAGGGGCTTGAGGAGGTTGAGGAACTTGCGGAAATTGTTGAGCATTCTGAAATTGTTGATTATTTTGCTGGTACGGCTGTTGTGGGTGCTGAAATCCCGAATACTTCATTGGTTGAGTCGTTCGGTATGACAAGTTTGGGTGATTCCTCCAATTCGGGTTGTAGGTATTCCCGAATTGCGTGTTTCCTTCTACTAGGCGTAATTCATATGTTCCATGTTCTCTTGCAGCGTGCATTGATAAGCCACATGTTCTGTATCACCGCAATTCACGCAGTACATAGCATTTGCTGCATTACCCGTTTGCTCTGCCCTAATTCAGCTCATATAAACCTCGAGTTCAATTAGGCATACCTCTCGGTGTTGACCACATAGTGTGGTTCATGGCGAGGTTATCGATCAGCTCTTATGCCTCCTCGACGCTCAAATCCATAAATGATCCTCTAGCAGCATTATCCAACGTCGTTCGGTGTTCGTCTGAAATTCCATTATAGAAAGTTTGGATAACATACCACTTCTCGAGACCATGGTGTGGACACATCTGTAGAAGATCCTTAAATCTTCCCACGCTTCAAACAACGTTTCTCCATCTCTGCATCTAAACGTTGTGATTTTCCCCCTCATCGAATCGTCTTGCTCGGAGGAAAAAATCATGAGAGGGACAATGTGCAGAGCTGGTCCCAAGTCGTGATTGAACTAGCGAAAAGTGATTGCAGCCATGTTTTCGCTCGTCCCCCAATTGAGAAGGGGAAGAGACGCGGTAAGATCACGTCCTCCGAGACTCCGTGTATCTTGAATGTACCGGAAAGCTCTAGGAAGTCTCTAAGGTGCTGATGGAGATCCTCGTGATTTCCACCCATGAATTGCTTCTGATAAAGCATGTTGATCATTGCCGGCTTAATCTCAAATTGTTCCCTAGCAACATCAGGCATCCGTATGGTGGTTTGCACGTTGTTCATATCTGGCACCACGTAATCTCTGAGGCGACATGGTGGAGGAGCATGTGGTTCTCGTGGTACGAGTTGCTGTTGCTGCATATGTCCAAGGCCGTTCTGATTATCCACATCTCGGTTATCTGACGGCTCTACGAAGGACAATGAAAAACGATTTAGGTAGAAAGAACGAAAGAAAAGGAAACGAAAAGAAAAACAAAACAAGAATGACTCTAGGCTCGAATCTAAGACGTGTTGACAATAGTCCCCGGCAACGGCGCCAAAAACTTGATGTGTATTCAAAGTTAAACAAATAACCTAAACTACCCACAAGTGTACGGCACGTGTGTAGTACTTTAGGTGTCGATCCCACAGGGACTATGCAACACAAACTAAATTCAAACTATGAATCAAACTTGCAAACGAACGAATATTGGTTTTAAGATTGAAATACTAAAAACAAATAAACTACGAGTTCTTAACAGTGAGACAAACGTTCTAGGAATCTGGTTTCACCATAAGACTACCGAAACCAACAATCAACCTATCTAATCATGTAATCCCGATCAAGTTATCTAAGACAGACGATCGTAATATGATATCTATCCTCTCTCAAGGAATAGACACGTGATCTAGTTAAGTTATCCCCTACTTTCGTGGCTGATACCTTGAACTAAACCCATAAGTTCTGTGATTCATCCGTTTTACCCTCAACCGTTGCTACCCTACTTTCTTGGCCTAGCCTCGGTTGTTCTAAACCTAATCTTCTAGGACTAGAATTCTCCTCTCGGTCCTTCTCCTAATCCCTAACACATGCATCTACTTGGTCTTCGTAAATACAAGTCATTCAAGCTCTCAGACAAAGAATAGATAAACAAAAACGGGAAATTGCATTCAAAGATAAATCAAGGTGATTCCGGGATAGCCATAGGCTAATCCCTTCTCCTAGAACAAAACAACTACTCGCTCATGCATTCAAAAGCAAACAATATAATATAAGTAGAAAGTCTAAAGAACATAAAAACCAAACGAAACCGAAGTCTTGAATTGATCTCCAATGCCCCTTGAATGTCTCTTTCGCAAGAGAGTCCTCTTTGTCGCAGCAACCACCGTTTTACCTTTTTCGTGTGTTTTCCATTCTTGATTAAGTTGGACAACGTTTCCATTCCGCTGATGCTCATAGTGAAGCCTGTGCGTGCTGATGGCTTGCCCGACCCGTGCTCGTTCTACTGGACCAAATGCTGAACCAAAGGCCCTCCGCGCGGGCTAGGGAGTGCCCCACGCAGGCTAAAGCTTGTCTTGAAGACCCATACGTGCTGAGGACCTCCCCGATTCGTGCTGAAGTTGCTGGGGGTCAAGCCCCGTGCGGGCTAGGTGAATGCCTCGCGTGGGCTGTATTATTCCTCGCCGATTCTCGTCCCGTTTGTTCTGTGATGATCCTCGATGTTAGTACTTTGTCTCGTGTACGTCTTTTAGCTCCAAAATGAACCAAATTTGCATTACAACCTGTAAGGACACGAAAACACGAAAACGAGTAAAACGGATACAAAATCATACGTAATCATCGTATCTATATCATAAACATCTCTTAAATCATGCGAGAAATATGTATAAAAATGAGATGATCAGTCTCGCTGCAAAGTTATACTGCTCAATACGGGAATACCTCTCGTACCTAAAAAGGACCAGACCAACGAGACCGTAGGTTGCCCGAGAAAAGCCTAGGACGAGAATTGAAAAGTAGAACTAAATCACATAGTTGGAAGTCATGAGGTAGGATCTTTTTGTCCTGCCATCCCTTAATGTGGTCCTCGTTCGCTTTACGGATCACTGTCACTGCTTCTTTCTTTGGCACGTCATGCACGGGATTCACTCGTTCACTACCCTAGGTTGGATAAATGATATCTGAATCAAAACATTTTATGGTGTCTTTTTCCATTACCTCTAAAAAAATTATCATTCATTAAAAAATAACTCTAAAACTTCTCCAGAATAATATGGCAAAACATAAATAAAGATGACACAAACCTGAAGAATAAGCACCAAGAAAATTTGAAGTTTCCTTGAAGAAATCGATGGGTGAAGTGGAGGAGAAAGCCAACGGGAAAGGAAAAAAAGTCACGTGAAGAGAAGAAGAAAATGGGGGCTAGGTTTTCTTAATAATATATTTTAATAACCGTTTGGCTAACCGATATTATTCGGTTATTACCCGAACCGAATCAAACCCAATGGGTTTTACATATTCATACCCGATCAGACATTTTAAGTATACCCAAACCGAACCAAAAACTATAATTCGGTTGGTTCGGTTTGGTTTTTAAAACCCGAAACAATAATATCCAACCCTACTGTTGTTTACCTCATAAAACGCATGCCAACCCCTATGCTCTCGTCCAAAACCCCATACGAGTCTCTGTTTCAGTCCTCTCCTAACTACAACAAACTTTGAGTCTTTAGATGTTTGTGTTATCCTTGGTTACACCCTTATACTACACACAAACGCGACCCTCGTTCCTCTGCATGTGTCTACCTTGGCTATTCACCATCTCAAAGTGCATATCTATGTTTTGATCCTCTAAAGTCTAAAGTTTACACATCTCGACATGTTTGATTCCGTAAGGCCATATTTCCTACGTAAACCCATCCAACTACTTCCCAAAACCTCCAAGTCCAATATAAGAGTCCATCTCTCCCTTCTAGTCCTCTTCGGTCTCTCATGTTAGGTCTTTGTTGTCACCTCCTGATTCATCATCCCCGGATTTGCCCCCACGTAGGAGCCTTCACATGAACCTATCGTCACTGACAGAGCTGCCTCTGTGCCAGAGTCATCTGCAGAAGGAGAGCACATACCCGCTGAAACAGAGCATTGCTCACCTGTAACAGCTCTTGCTTCTACTGCCATGGACTCCACCTCTGCTCCGCCTCAAAATCATCATCTCGTGATCACAAGAGCCAAGAATTGCATCACCAAACCAGGTACTCAGTTCAGCTACAACGCCTAATGCTCCTTCACCGAAGTAGAATCATGCAATGTTACTCATGTACTCAAACTACCAGTGTGGCGTGAAGCTAGAAGCCTTGAGTTTGATGCCTTACTTCAGAACAACACACAGACACTGGTACCTCCGGACAAAGTACATAATGTTGTTGGATGTCGTTGGGTTTTTCGTATCAAGCGCAATCCAGATAGCTCGGTTGATTGGTATAAAGCACGTCTTGTGGCAAAGGGATTTCATCATCGTCCGACAATTGACTTTCAAGAGACCTTCAGCCCGTTGTCAAATCAACAACCATCTGTTTGGTTCTCATTCTGGCTATCACGAAAGGTTGGATTCTTCGATAGCTAGATGTGAACAACACCTTCTTGCAAGGTCACTTATCGGAGGATGTTTACATGTCGCAACCTCCTGGGTTCATTGTTCGTAATCGATCTCATCATATCTCCAAGCTAAAGAAGGCAAAATATGGTCTCAAACAGGTCCCTCGGGCCTAGTACTTTAAGTTTTAGAAGTTCCTTGTTTCACAAGGATTTGTTAATTCCCTTGTTGATGCATCATTGTTCATTGTACGACAATCAAATCTCACCATCTATATCGTTGTCTATGTTGATGATTTGGTTGTCACATGAAGATGTTCATCCCATGTCTAAGAGTTCATTGAGGTGTTGGATGCTCGCTTCTTGCTGAAAAGTCTTGGTAATCTCTCTTATTTCCTTGGTCTTAAAGCATCTCAGGCAGCCTCTGGTCTATTGCTGACACAACGTAAATATATATCAGATCTTCTCCACAAGACGGACATGTTGATGCCAAACCTGTGATGACACCCATGGCTTCTACAACTCGGTTTCTACTCATGTCTGGTGACCCTATTTCGGATCCCACCGAATACAGACAAGTTGTTGACAGCCTTTAATATCTTTTGCTGACTCGTCCTGACATCGGGTTTGCGGTAAATCGTCTCTCCCAATTCATGCACTCACCGACCAGCGAGCATTGGATCGCAGCAAAAAGGGTACTAAGATATCTTTCCGGCACATGTAATATCGGTGTCTTCTTCTCTGCCAAGAACCCGCTCAGCCTACATGCCTTAACTTAGGTTGATTGGGAAGGTGACCGCGATGACTACTCGTCCACGAGAGACACATTTTACATTGGCCACCATCTGATCTCTTGGTCCTGCAAGAAGCAAAAGATCGTTGCTCGATCCTCAATAGAGGTTGAGTATCGAGCTCTAGCAACTGCAGCAATTGAGGTTCAATGGGCCATTTCTCTTCTCATAAAGTTGGCTCTCCATCACGGCTCCACTGACTGTCTACTATGACAATATTAACGCTACATACTTAAGTGCCAATCATGTTTTTCACTCTCCGATTAAACACATTTTGTTGGATTATCATTTTGTTCATGGCTTAGTTCGAGAGAATCGTCTCAGGGTTGCTCATGTTCATTCAGCCGATCAGCTCGCGAACCTCCTTACCAAACCACTTCCTCGTTCATCATTTCTTTCTCTATGCAACAAGATTGGTCTTACCATGGGTGATCCATCTTGTGGAGACATGTAGGAGAATATTATGTAAATATATGCAAATATATTGTTATCATGTACCTAGGAGTTGGTTATGGTAATACTATATATATATATATTACTCATGTAAACCTAATATAAATTTTGAGCATTCTCTTCTATACAATTCATTTAATTATATGTATTGATGAATTGGATTTATTTGAGTTAAATAGGTTATATGAACTAAATGTGTTTATCTAGATTTTTAATATATATTACAGATAATACTGTTTAAATATATATGTCAGATTATTTTATATTCAATAAGGTTTAGCATGTGTTAGATATATGATCTTTGCATTCCAACTCGAATCCGGAAAACACAAATATTTGAATTTAGGATATTCGAAAAATACGTGGTTCATAGTGATATTCAAATCCACTAACGACACACAAATAAATTATATATACGATAGTTTTTTTTCGACTGTACCTAAATTTAGTAAGAACATTTAAAAGATAGATTTGATGTGAGATTTATGCACGAAATTTAGTTTATATCTTTAAATTTTAAAAAATTATTTTAGGGATAAATTTTTTTTTCTTTCTCTGTATTTTGAGACGATTTTTTGGTTAATCTTTAAATTTAAGAACAAAATTTTAGAGATGAACTACAAAATTTATGAATAGTTTTTTTTCACACTAAATTTACGAACGGAATTTTACAGATATATTTTTCGTTTGTTCTTAAATTTAGTGAATGAAAAAAAAATTAAAAGATAAATTTTGATATGTTCCAATTTTTAAGATAAATTTTAGTTTTATTTTTAAATTTAGAGATGAATTTTTATTGATGAATTTTAGTATATTTCTAAATTATTGATAACAATATTTTTAAAAATTTTATATAAAATATTAAATTTAGAAAAATAAATATAAATTAATTGAATTAGTTGAATTAAATATATTATAGCCATTTTACAAAAATAATTGAATTTCTAATTTATTAAACTACATGTTCAAAACAACTTAATTAACTAAATAAAGATTTTTAAATGGGTTGGTTTAATCTTGTAGACCCAACCCATCTTCATATCTTTACATTTAATAAAGCCCAATATTTGTACATTCAAATTCAACCTAATATATTCAAATTCCACTAACCCAGCAGAGAAACCCTAGCCATCTCCCTCGCTGCCGCTTGCAGAGCACAGAATCGGTTAAGGTTTGGTTTCCCTTCTCACCATCGTGTCTCTTCGAGCTCATTCTTGTTTTAGGCTTGAATTTCTGTTAGGTTTCAGATATTCTTTTCAGTTTTTCTGTTTACGTTGATTCTTGGAGTATAATGAAAACTAGTAATTGTGGTCTATTTTCCCCTGAATCATATATACGAGTTTCAATCTTTTCATTTGTATGATTTCATTTTTTTTGGTGTTCTAACTAGCTATTTTATCGTTTTTTTGTCCAATCCGAATCGTATTCTGATAATTTAATTATTAGATAGCTCACAGATCTATGATTTTGTTATGTTTAAGAGTTTAGAAAGTACGAGGTCGGGTTACCATTGCTCTTTTAGCATTATCTGTTCTTTGGATGTTGGGTGCGAAAGAATAAAATATATATAAAACGCTATGAATACACAAGTATGGGGGTCTCAATTCTTTTGGAGAAACAGTGTTGAATTGATGCAGTTTTATCGTCTTCCAGTCACAAATTTGTTTTTCTTGAATTTTGCAGTATTTTCGGAGCTATAGTCCTTAATCTCCCAAGATGCAGAATGAAGAGGGTCAGATCACCGAGCTTTACATCCCAAGGAAATGGTATTACAGTGTTGTGTTTCCTCTGTGCTTGTTATTGCAGTCTGTTTGAATGATTAGTTTGATTCATGGTGTTTTGTGGATGTTGTAGCTCTGCAACCAACAGGTTGATCACTTCAAAGGATCATGCCTCCGTCCAAATCAACATTGGTCATCTCGATGCTGATGGAATCTACACTGGCCAGTTCACCACCTTTGCTCTCTGCGGTTTTGTCCGCGCTCAGGTTTGTCTCGTTTTTGCCGAGCAATCTCAACTACTGTGTTTCTAAATTCTGTTTTGATTTGTCTCGTTTTTGCTTAGCAATTCCAACTCTTTGTTTCTAAATTGTCTTTTTGGTCCTTGTGATTCCGATCTATATTTAACCAGAATGAACTAATTGTGGTTTTGAGTTTGATGATTTGCATCAACTGCTAATGTAAATCTCAATGCTCTGGTTCATCATATGTAACAAGTTTAACCTCATAGCTTGAAGATAATGACATTGGGGTCAAATCTGTAATTGAACATGACGGACATTGCATTGTTGGGAATCGATGTTAAAGCATGTTGTGGTGCTTGAATTGTGCAGGGGGATGCCGACAGCGCCATCGACAGGCTGTGGCAGAAAAAGAAGGTGGAAGCCCGACAGCAGTAATGAATTTTGTTGTTCTTCTAGGTTGTTGAATGAAGCTTTGATTTTTGGTCTGATCAGACATACTGAAAACCTGTTTATTTTATTTCCTCTAAGATAACACATGTCTGGTTTGTGAACTCTGTTCTTCATTGGTTTAATTGGAGAGCGGGTTGTTCTGAGATTATCGTTAGATTTTTCACCATTTGATTATCAAACTAGTTTGAGACGTGCATTTGTGGCGGTACTGATGATCTTGTTCAGATATGAAGTGATGAATAACATTCATAAGTACCAAGAATATGGGAAATGGTAATCTCAAGGTTTGGGAATTGAGAACAATGCATGTATTTACTGGTTCCCTAATAAATTGTTCGGTTTTGATTTACCGTTGAACTCAAATGGTAAACCACGTAAAACCCCAAGCGAGAACAATTAGTATGGTTAGATTTTTTTCAAAAAATATGGAAAACTAATGGTTAAATTTGTTTCAAAAATGTATATAACTAATAAATTTGTCGAAATTCATTGATGTATTGTTGGTTTAAATAAAATCAGTATCCCTCATGTTTTTGGTTTGAGATGGAAACTGTGACAATATAACAATAACATCAAATGACTGCGAGAATTTTCTTGGCAACTCAATATCATTGACAATGGTTCCAATATCAGTTAATACATTTCAATGTATTATGTGTTATGTTTTCTTGTATCTGGGACTAAGGATTTTATTGGTTTTCTGTTGTGTTTGGTCAGGTAGCATGGTGTCCTACCGAATAGTGCAATTTCATCTGGGTTCTTTGAGGTTTAGCTTGCTCATATTGTACAATACTTCAGCTTACACATCTAAAATGCCATGTACATCAGCTTACAAATATTATTATCTTCAGCTTTTATTTTAAGATAGTAAGATTCGATGCTAGAAATTCAAGCTATCAAATTTATTTCCAGTTTGGTCAATATAGAAAGTTTTATCGACAAAAAAGTGGTTTCTATTTTGCTTTTTAGTTTATTGTTAGTGTTGCTATGTGAAAACTATTGAACCTAGGTGGCTATATTCTTGTTAACGAAACTAGTGGACAAACTTAAAGACATTGATTTTCGTCCGCTCATCAAATTATGTGAGGAGATCAACACGTCCGAGGTAGAAGGAGGTGATGTGCTTCTGAGATCGTCTTGTACGATACCCGAGGTTGAGGGTTGTGTTATGGCATTTGAGAAGGCTTAAATGATTTGATTCAACAATCTATAATATCAATGTACACCTTATTTTTCAACGATCATCATGTAGAAACTCTACGGTTAAGCGTTCTTGAGGTGGCGTAATATTGGGATTGGTGACCTATCTATCCTGTACGCGGAAGAAGACTCGTGATTTATGCAGATCAGTCGTCAATTCTTCAAGGCTTTCTAGAGATGATATATGCTTCTCGGAGGGGATCGTCGCATTACAGATGGTATCAAAGCATGGTTCTTTTAAAGAAACACATGATATGTAATTAATTTGTTTGATCAATTTGAAGCTTATGATTGTCCACCTGAATGATTCTTTTGGGAAATGCTTCCAGTGATGTAAAATGCTACTCTCTACTGTTATTGATGTGTGTTTCCTTAAAATATTGTGTGTATTTGGATAACATACTATTAAAAGACTTGAAGACAATTGGAAAGTAAATTGAAAATTAATTTATAACTTGACCAATAAAGAGCACAAGGTTCTCCATTTATACAAGATTGAAGACAAAAATAAATAAATATTTACGGAGAATATTCCTCTGCAAATTTAGCAACTTAGTACTAAAACTTTGTTCACAATGGTTATTTTCGGAATTACCTCCAATGCCATTCGTTTTGGAGTGTGGTGTGACAAGGCTTTGCAAGGATTTTATATCTGGACAATGAGCAGCGAATGTTTTGCATATAAGAGGGATGAAAGAGTATATATTTTTCTAGCTTTGGCACTATTTGGTGTGTGAGTTAAATGTTATATTTTCTCTTAAATTTTGTGTTGTTGGGAGAAGTCATGTATGCTCATATCCCTCAAACTTGAGTCGAGTGTGATGCCAAGACCAAATTAATTGTGAAGATTGCATAACTGATTATTGGGGAGAGTTTTTGTAACAATATATGTCACTGAAATTGAGCAACAATATGTTTAGTCATAATCGAGCATAGAACAATTTTTTCTCTAATAAAATAATAGTAAAGTTCTATATGTTTTGAACGTTTCTGAAGCTAGAATTAGTAGATAAATAAACAACAGAGAGATTATCGCAATGTAAAATTGTTGGATGATTTTGAATAATGTCGAGATCACAGACCTAGAAAGATAGATAGGTTATTTCAGTAGCCAATAAAGCCATGGCACGATATTCAACCACATTTGAAGAGCGAAAACTGTTGGTTGCCTCCTGGCTTATCTAGAGATTAGATTACTCCATAAGAACACACAAAAACCAAAATTTGAATGTCGAGTATGTCGATAACCTTTTCCATTCACCGTTGATGAAGGAATGCATTGTTAAAGAATTGTTTTGATGAAAATATAAACCAAGATGTTAAGTGTTAGTAAGTGCTTAAGCAACTTGAATTCTACAAGATGGTTTAGGCATTTTTTTACATATGTGATTAGTTGTAAATGAGATATTAAGTGAGGTACTGAAGGGATCCTAAGATTCTACAAAAGTGTGTTGGATCATGGTAATCAACAAGATCATGGTTTGTGATTGTTTGTTTCAGAGGCATAGGTGTGGATAGAGGCTTACACACTAAGCATATTTGTTTTATCAAATATATCTAATGCATATTAAGTGTGATGCAAACACAAAGCAGAGGAATGGAACTGAGTTTGGATTCCTAAAAAATGGTGTAACTTTCGTAGATTTTTCATGTGGAAACGAGAGTTGAGTTGAGTGAGTAAATTTGAGATTAGAGTGTTTGAATTTCCAGTGAGTAACGTGTCATCAACGTAAAGTAATAAAGTTATAGTGATGCTATCATGTTTGTAGACGAAAAGAGAGGGATTAACCAAACTTAATGAGATAGGAATTCAACTTGTGAAACCATGCTCTTGAAACCTGTTTTCACCCATAAATAGATTTCTTTAAACGACATACATGATTTGGAAAGTGTTTGTTTATAAAATCATGATGTTGGGTCATTACACTAAAGAAATTCATGACTAACATCGATTGTTTAATTTACCAATGTTGTGTAATGACAAGGAATAAGACAACTCAGATGGTTGAAGTTTTAACTACATAAGTGTCAACAAAGTTTATTCTTTTTACTTGATGATAACCTTTTGTCACTAATTTGTCACTAATATGGATTCGAATCTATCTAGACTACCATTTGGCTTTAGTTTTGATATTAAAACCCATTTACATTCTAGAACATTAACGTGACGAGATGGTGGAACTAAACTCCAAATTTCATTTAGTTCTAAAGTATTAATTTCTTCCTTCATGGATGCGGTCCAACCAGGGTGTTTTAGTGTAGAAGCAATATTTTTTGTGTGTAATAGTATTGAGTAATGCTATTTTTGGATTGGGTTTCAAGATACCAGATTGTGGCCTTATAATAATGGGGTATATGCATGGAACTAGAGGTTCTGGTGAAGGATTTGTGGAAGTGGTTGTGTTGGAATTTTGATAAGAGAATGAGTGGTTTCTTGTAGCACATGATCTGTCTAAATTATTTCTATAACATAGTTAATTTGCTCCAAACATGTAAAGGTGTTTGATAAGTAGAAATAACATAAGTATTAGGTGATAGAGGCAAAAAACTGACCGGGTATCTTTGCTGTCATACTTTTAATAGAGGAGTAGTGTTGCTAGATGCAAAGGAGGAGTATTTAGACGTGACGGGAAATTAATCTTCATTGAAGATGACATATTGAGCTATATAAACAAGACAAGTGGATGAATATATACATTTATAACCTTTGTAACTATCCTTATAACCAATGGAAACACATTGTAAAGAATGAGGTTCGAGTTTTTTATGAGTGTACAATTACATATAAGGATAACATAGCCTACCAAAAGCTCAAAGTGAAGTGTAATCAGGATCTATTCCATAAACTAGGATGTAAGGACTTTTGTTAGCTAGCACTTTGGATGATAACAAATTGAAATTTAATTTTGAAGTAAAAAAAAAAACCTTTACCAATAGAGTAAAGGCACATTGGCTTGATAGAGCACAACAATTTTATGTCCATTAGTTGACGATGTTTTCTTTCCGAAAATCTATTTTACTCTGGTGTGTATGGACATGATATGCACATCTTGTTACCACAATTAGCTAAATGGTGTATGAACGATCTTCTATTAAACTCACCTCTTCCATCATATTGGAAAGTTTTAATTTTTTTTGTTTATTCTTCTGAAAGTTAACAAAAAGTGAGAAAAACTCACCATTGTACTTGAGAGAAAAGAACCAACAAGAATGAATATGATTATCAATGAAAATAACATAATATTTAAATCCATAAGTTGAACAGTGTAAGATTTCAAGAGGTTTTGAAGCTTTAAATAAAGAACTACTAAATGAAAGTTTAATGTTTTTCAAAATTTGACAAGAGTCACAATAGGTTGAGGAAGACTTGTCGATGTGTATCTTGCATTAGACAAAAGAAAGATGAAGAACTTATTCGTTTGGGTGACCAATCCTTTCATGTCATGTTTTTTATGGAGTTATCCTCTGTCTGATGAAAACTAGAGTGTATGGTGTAGAGTATTATAAGACATATAGACCATTAATTATGTGGCCCTTTGCCAAAAACTTTTTAGTGCATTGTTCATTAATCATAAAACCATTAGAATAACTAATAACATAGCGAAGGATATTTGAAATAAGTTGTTAAAGTGATAAGAGTGACTTAAAGAGGGTGTACCACAAGAACATTTTGTAAATGGAGCGTACCCTATGGTGATGCTAGAATGGGGGTTGAGTTACTTAGTATTGACCACGCCGAGAGCTCATGAGATTCCAGTTAAGACTCGATTTGTGTTTTCAAAAGAAGATAGTTTGTATTTGTGAGTTTAACGTTATGAAATTTCAAATGTTAACATGAAGCAAAGATAGAAACGTAGTTGTGTCCTCCATTGAAGGAGACTGTAACTTGCCTCTAATACCCTAGATAGACTTGAAGAAATTTAGAGAGGAAATCGAAAATTCATTTCTTGCTTGACCATAATAGAGCACAAGGTGCTCAATTTATATATTTACAAAGAATATTTCCTCTTCAAATTTTACAACTTAGTACCGACAATTTGTTGGCAAAAGTTATTTTTGGAATTTTCTCCAACGAAGTAGTCGTTTGTTTTAGCGTGGAGTTTGACAAGGCTTTTCAAGGACTTCATATCTTCATGATGGTCGAAGGATGATGAGTAGCAAAGGTCTGAATGTTTCGCATATCAAAGGGATGAGAGAGCAGTCAATGTTGTATTTTCTCTTTGAGTTGCTAGGACTTTAGGAATGTGATAAAGAGAAACTATCGCTATCTTCATTCCACCAAAATCAAAGATACAATCTAGAGCCTTTGAAGATTGTCCAACTCTAACCCAAAACATCGTTTCCCTAATTTTTTGATAAATGCTATAACTAACCCCAAACCCCATCTTATACCCTTCATTTGAAGGTTAACAAACTCTAGTTGACTAACTAAAGCTAGTACAAAGTTCAATTATAGTTCACAAACACAAATATGCACAACAAAGTTCACAATACAACAACCAAACAATGCAACAATCCACAATGTACAACGTAAAAATCAATCTTCATCTTTAAGCTCTCGCCACTTGACTTCCCTTCTTTATCCTCCTCCTTGTATATACTTGGAAAGTCATATCAATACCGCCCCATAAAGACGCAGCTTGTCCTGAAGCTGAAATGCTAGAAAATGAAGCGCCAGCTCTCCACGATGCCACGATGAACTTTTTTGAAACTTGATGGACGATGTATGTTAACTACGATTTGAACATCCACCTTTCGAGGATATCTAGAAATTTCTCATGACCAAAATATTTAATAAAAAATTGAGAAATAGAGAACACCACCTCGTTCCCATTGACAATGTCGGATGCCCTTCTTTCCCTTTCTCTTCAAAACGTAAACGGTATTGAAGTTCATCATGTTGAAAAGGGAATAACAAATCTTTACAAAACCAGCATGCTCGATCTTCTTATTAGAGAAAAGTTCTTCTTTGGTGAAGAAATCCCAAAAAATCCACAGCTTACAATCAATTTCTCTTCTTTCAGACATTTCCTCAAACACTTTGCAGATATTCGTTTGAGGAATTTCATCGAACATCTTCCATGTATTACCCAATTAGAATAAGATCCCTCCATATCTTTGTGCAAAGAAATTCAAACCAATTTCGTGTCTTCCTCAACATTCCATGAATACAAAATCCCTCAGTCAGCACATTCAATGAGACAAACTCTATCAATTCTAGGGAAGACGAGGACTTACACGAACACCATTTTCCTCGTTCTGCAATGTTAAGTGTTGATCCTTGTCTCAGAAAGAATCACATGTTGAGCCTGCATAGCATCTTTTTGGCCTTCATTTTTTTTTACTTCTCCAAATACTTCTTCTGCTTCCCTTAAAGTTCTCTTGAATCACATTCTCCCTTTTTGTTTTATCAAGGAAAAAGGACCCGCTGAAAACCCAAATCAGGTTGGTTAAAAATGGAAACCACCTTTCCTCTATGTTTGTTGGTTTTTGCTCCCCTTCTTTCATCATCTTGGGTGGAGACCATGGTGGCACCATTGTTACGGTTGAGTAGTTTCTTAACCGTGGTGATTGTTGCATCATAAGTGAGGGGATGGTGTCGTTTCCATTGACGGGGAAGGTTAAAGGATTTCTCCTACCACGTTTCTATACTTTCGTATTCTTGTACTCCATAAAAAAATTTCAAGAAAATCAAATCAACGTCTTCATCATCTTCTCGGTCTTTAACATCTTCATAATCTTTTTTTGTCAATTGTTTTCCTGCGAAATCCATATCCATTTCGCCACCTTCTTCACCAGTTTTTTTTTTCATGAAATCCACCTCGGTAACTTCATCTTCCAAAAAATTCTTCTTCAGTCCTGACTGGAAAAACGAGAATAGATTTGCCCTCGCATTGTCGTAGCTATTGTAACCGAACCGCTCAACAGCTGCGATAAAAAATCATTCCATGATGTGATGGCACTGCGACATAATTACCAGTGGAACCAATTTAGTGCACGACCAGCAATCAACATCGACGCAAGATAAAGCTTCTCGGTGTCGGAACATTCTCCGAGAGTAAAATCTCTCAACACAAACAAGCCATCTCGAAACACAATATCCCTCAAACACCGGCATCTCGTGTTTCCAAAAGAGAACCACAATCATTGATAATCGATCTTCATATGTAGTCGTAGCTATTTTTCAAATTGATAACACCTACACTAAATCCAACCTTCTCCTGCAACGGTTTTGTTGCCAACGTCTCTCATCGAAGAACCAAAGACTCACCGACGAAGGAAAAAGTCGGAGTGACTATTGACGCCAATGGAGAAGGCGCCGATGTAGACAACAGTGGTTGAGCTTGGGTTGCCAAACACAACTCCTTCAAGATAAACTCTATATTATGCATACGAGATAGTTGAATCTCGATACTAGTAATTTTCGAATCCAACAATTCCAGTGGAGCTAGTTGCTATTGTATACCAGCCATTTTTTATTGCATATTATCATCCAAACTTTTCAGATCTTCTTGAATCTGTTTCAGCCTAAGTTCACTAATCTTAAATCTCCACGAGCAAGCAAAAATTCTCCAGAAATCAAAGACAAAACTCTGCTACCAAATTGATAGAGAAAAACTGCCGTTATTTTTATTCCACCAAAATCAAAGATACAATCCGGAATCTTTAAGTTGTCCAGCTCTATCCTAATACATCCTTTTCCCAAATTTTTATAACTGCTATAACTAACTCTAAACCCCATTTTTCTACCCTTTATTTGAGGGTTAACAAACTCCAGTTGACTAATTAAAGCAAGAACAAAGTTCAACTACAGTTCACACATACAAACCTGCATAACAAAGTTCAAAATACAACAACCATACAACAACCAAACAATGCAACAATCCACAACATACAGCAACCAAACAATGCAACAATCCACAATGTACAACGTCAAAATCAATCTTCATCTTCAAGTTCTCGCCACTTGACTTTCCTTCTTTGTCTTCCGCCTTGTATATACATGGATGGTAGAGGAGTCATGTATACTTATAAATATCTGCATATCGATGGAGATTAAGATTTCCTTGAACTCTGTCATGCTTTACAGAAAACCCTTGTAAGTTTTAGTTGCTGCATTTGAAAGAATTTATGATTTGTAAAATTACTAAAAAAAAAAATACAAGAAGAGGATTGTTATTTAATAAGGAGACTATATTATATATCCTGATTGAGACAATGCTTGACGCAACAAATAATGTGATTGTATCTTAAGGTGATCTACACGTGAGGACCATTCCTACTTCTCATCCTATCATCTTTCTAATATATATTTTTTCTTTTCTCTTTTTACTGAGGTAGATCTTTCTGATACATGTACAGAAATCTTGAATGTTGCATGATAGGGGATGGTTCAGATAGGTTATGCTGCATTTGCTTTTTTATTGGTGCTTCTGTGTGTGTATTTTTACCCTCTCTCTTTTTCTTTTTGCATTTGATGTGCTTACCCCTGCTTGATCTGTGGATTTTCCTTCTACTGATTCAAAGGAAAATGGACTGAGTTTTCAAAATGAAGAGCCAATTGGGTTTGCTTGTTATTCTTTCTACATCTGATCCTCGGTTGCCCTTTAATAAATAATCTTCTTTTGCTTCCTCTCCTTTGACATTATCTATTATGATATTTGAACATCCCAAGCATTAGCGGGATCAAATACTACGATGTGTTCCTCGATCAATTCTCTCATTTTGTATGGGTTTATCCTCTTCATCGTAAGAGTGAAGTGTTTGCAAAAAATTTCCATTTTCATTCCAAGGATCCACAGTTTGATACATCGATCAAAATATTTCAATGTAATCACGGAGGAGAATTTGGCAATCGAGGTCTTTGGGCATTCTTTGATTTGCATGGCATTCTTCTTCATTTTTCCTGTCCACAAACGTCCAAACAAAATAGAAAACCGAACGCATGATCCAAACCTTAAACAACCTTATCCCAACATTTTTTTCCAAGCGTCCATACCACCTCATTTTTTATTGAAGCTCTCCATGTTGTTGTCCATCTTGTCAACTTACTTCCCTCGGTTTCCATCCATAATAATATTCCCTTTACCAAACTCTATCATAAGTCGACCTCTTATGACCACCTCCGTATCTTGGACTGTCTATGTTACTCAAATTCCTTGCGACATCTCCTCACAAGCTTTCCCACCGCTACTCCTTGCGTTTTTCTTGGGTACCCGAGTAATCACAAAGGTTTCTGTTGCTTTGATCTTTATTCTCGACGGATAATTATTTCACGTCATGTGGTATTTGACGAGACTACTTTCCTTTTAGCCTCACAACCACATATACAAAGGCACCACCACTTGATTTCCTTGATCATGTTATTGATACGTCACCCATGCTTCACCATCTCCTTCAACAGCCACCAACAACCCACCCTCAACAGCCACCGACACCAAGCCCTACACCACAAACCGTAGCCCCTCTATCTACTCGAACCCACCAAATGGCCACTCGCAGCTAACGCGACATCACTAAAACCAAAACACGTATTCAACCTAAACACAAACATAGTTTCACCTATACCATCCTCTCATCTAAAAGTCCTTGAGGATCCGAATTGGCGTGACGCCATGCAACTCGAGTTTGATGCTTTGATTAAAAGTGGTTCTTGGGACCTAGTTCTGCATCCCATGGGAAATAATGTTGTGCGTTCTATGTAGCTATTCAAGCATAAATTTCATGCAGATGGATCTCTTGCGCGCTATAAAGCTCGGTTGGTGGCGAACGACAAATCACAACAACTCGACATTGACTGCGATGAGACGTACCCGTCGTCAAACCAACTACAATTCGCACGGTACTTAGCATTGTTGTCTCCCGCGATTGGCTGATCCACCAGATCGATGTGAAGAATGCTTTCCTTCATGGGAACCTCAACGAGACTTTTTACATGTTCCAACCAACGGGATTTCGAGATGAAATCCATCCGGATTTTTTATGTCGACTTCGAAGGTCTCTATATGGGTTGAAGCAAGCCCCGCGTGCCTGGAACCAAC
The DNA here is from genome assembly GCA_036759665.1 of Gynandropsis gynandra. NCBI lineage: Eukaryota > Viridiplantae > Streptophyta > Magnoliopsida > Brassicales > Cleomaceae > Gynandropsis > Gynandropsis gynandra. Next base: position 23,463,047 of record CM071874.1, read on the forward strand.
GCTTCACGTCCTTCGTGTCACGCCTTATTTTCTCGCAAAGCCGGAGTGACTCATCTCTCTTTGTCTTCCGACGAAACCACGAGCAAGCCATGTTGCTCCTTTATGTTGATGATATAATCCTCACAGCAACATCTACCAACCTACTCCTTTAGATGATCTCATCTCTAAACTCCAAGTTTTCCATGACCATTCTTGGCGGTCTTCATCATTTTCTGGGTATCGTGGCTACAAGGAATTCAGAAGGCCTATTCCTCCATCAGTCCCAATATGTAAAGGCATTGCTCAATCGAGCTTGGTGAGCTTGTCAAAGACCCGAGCTCTTACCACAACATCGTTGGTGCCCTACAATACCTCATATTTACTCGCTCGGATTCAATACGATATTCAACAGTTATGTATTTTCCTACATGATTCGCGTGAACCTCATCTTAAGGCTATGAAGCGAGTGCTCCGCTACATAAAAGGGATGTCACACCATGGGCTACAACTCCGTCGTTCCACTCTTACAAGCTTAACAGCTTATTCGAACGCGGACTGGGCCGGGTGCATAGATTTACGCATATCTATATCAGGATGTTGTGTTCTCCTTGGAGATAATCTGATCTCTTGATCATTAAAACGACAATCCATAGTCTCTCGTTCCAGCGTCGAGGCCGAGTATCACGCCGTAGCTAACGTTGTTGCAGAGATGTGCTAGCTCTGTAACCTCCTCTTGGAGTTTTATTGTCCTATCTCAAAAGCTATATTGTTTTATTGTGACAATATCTCCACGGTCTACCTATCCACCAATCCTGTATAACACCAACAGACGAAGCATATCGAGATAGACATCCACTTTGTTCAAGAGAAAGTTGCACTCGATGTTCCTTCCTCTCGATTAGACCTTCTCCGACTTCGACTGCGGGGGAGTGTTAATGTAGATAGAACGTATATTCTGTTATTAACTCCCCAACACTCATCACATACATTCAAACGACTCTCTATAGATTGATTGTCCTTGCGAATATCACCACTCGTTCTCCCAAGCTTGAATACGCTCCAAGCTTGTCACAGTCATTGTTTTATAATGGTCCCTACCAACAATACTTGCTGAGATCATACGATCGGTCTCTCTTAGATTCCAACAACTCAAACTGTAGTCGCCTATAGTTCTAGAGCTTCCTCAACTCCTTTGACTTCAACAACCTTTATCTACAAATGTGGCACTTCCTAAATTTGTTTCTTATGTATGAACTCATCTTTATAATGCTCAACAACTCGAAATTAAAAAAAAAATTGTCTAGAACAATTTCTAATTCAGACATTAACAAAATATTTTCAAAGGTATATCACTTGTTACAAATACTAATCGAACTTCGACTCCAAAGACTCCTTAATCATTATTGTCGCAGGATTTAAACGTGAGTGTCTCGGCTGCATGCACACGCCTGAGCTCACAGTCTTCTAAAAGTCGGCCTAGATGGCCGACTAGTCGACGCTTAGGCGCTCGGCGGTGTCCGACTGCCCGATTAATAAAAAAGCGGTGCTATTTTAAAAAGAAATTTACCAAGATGACATCGGTTTTGCTATTTTTTAAAAAAAAAATTGAACCAAAACGACGTCATTTTGATCATTTTGTTTTTAATAAATTAAACCAAAATGACGTCGTTTTGGTTGTTTCTCTCTTTGTCATGGGGTTTTTCCAGTTTTGAATATCTTTGGTCAACTTCGTTCGTCGTTCCTCTAGTTTTAAACATCGTTTGTCATTGGTTCGTAGTCATCTTCGTCTTCGTTTCCGTTCGTCTATTCGTCATCTCTGTCTTCATTCGTCCTTATGTCATCTTCATCTATTCGTCTGTTCGTCCATCTCAGCAATCCCACAAAGCCTTGACTTAAGATAAGTGATTCCAAGATAAGATCATTTTAGCACCGACATATAAATTCATCTAACACACTGTGGATATTAGATATTTAGATCTTCATTATTATTTTGTTATGTTTATGATATGGTTAATAGATTTATAAAACTTATTATTTTATATATGATATTTTTTATTTTTGTTCTTTTTTATATTATATTTTATAATTTTGAAAATTAAAATATATTAAAAATATTTAAAAATGAAAAACGCCTTGTCGCCGACTAATTGGACTAGTCACTAAGCGTTGACAGACCGTTCGACTAGCATCTAGCAACTTTTACAACATTGGCTCATAGTCAAGGTACATTGCATTACATCTTACATTGCATTACATCTTCTGAAACTCAATTCAACCGCACTCGGATTCACTTTCAAGAGGTTGTTGTCATTGCGAAGACTTAAAATCTGCCCTAAAGTTTTTTAGGTAAATTTGTTAGCATCAAGAGATTTGACCAAAGAACAGTTTCACGGCCTCCGTTGGCTCTACTCAAACAGTATGGGAGCTTGAGAGAATCGAAGCTTGTGTGTTGTATAAGACTACTGTCTCTTACATCTTGTGAGGGCCTGAACATGTGTAAGGCCTTTTTGTTCTATGGCTTTGATCGGTTTGCCTATAAACACAACGTTTACATTTGAAACGCTAACATGGATGTAGCATTTATTTATCGACCTAACCAGTGCAAAAATCAGAACAATCAAAGGGTTTATCCTTGACTGTAAAATCGTCAAGTGCACCTAAAAACACTAAAGGAGGAAGAAGAAATGGTAATACACAAAGAGGAAGTGATACTAGTACTAATAATGGAATAGCAGTGGAAGCAACAAAATCTCCATACAGAAACCCCCAAACAATCTTCCCCTCCAACTCAACTCTCTGCATATAAAAGCAGTCCCTCTCAAAAGAATCTAACCCCAAAAGAATCCAGTCCAAATAATACAATGGTCACGATGTCCAGATACAGTAACACGATAATCGAATGAAACAAGATCAGATGGTAAACAAAAGTAACCCTGTGCCACGCCGCGCAAAATATTGCTCTCAGAGCATCAACCAGAGAAGCATGGATCCCAATGCCAAGCTGAAAACCTTCTTGGTAGCTCCATTCTGCAAAAGAATTTACTATGAATGCTTACAAGGCATCACAACTTGCATACGTAATGAGAGCCACCAAAGATTAGAAAGCATTACAACTTCAATCACTTTCACGTAAACAAAACCTACGAATGTAATCTGATTATATCTGAGCAGAGAAATGGTGGGGTTTTTTATTAATTGAGAAAATCCGGGGCAGTTTTTGAAAAAGCTAAAATTCTAGGGGCTCAAACACTAGCTTGCTTTTAATTAGTCCAGTGCATATCTCATGTTTTAGACTTATGCCACGTGGAAAAAGATTATTGGTCAGGCGTGAGCCGGCCACTAACGCGATCTCTGACCTCTCGGGCTAGAAGATCTCGAGACACTAACTACAGAACCCGATGCAACCTACGATTATATAGCAACTTCATGCTCATGCTAACTTGCGCTATTCATCATTTCAAGTGTTACTTTAACCAGTTGATCTGTCGAATGGCTACATTTTGATTTCAAAGCATCGTAGATCTGAAGCTGTACTGAACAGATCAAGTGAAACAGAAAAGAAAATTTACGGACCTGGTCGCTGTTTCCAACAGAGGGACCAGGAGACAGAGATTCACTGCTTGGTGCGGGGGCAACGGTCGGCGGAGCCGGCGGGCTAGACAACGGTGACGGCGATGGAGCCTCTGGCTTCTTGGTCGGTGCCTGAGCTGGGACTTGAGCAGGTGGGGAGGCAACGGGTGCTGGTGGAGGAGTCGACGGAGGGGGAGTCGCTGGGGGAGGAGAGGCTACGGGAGGAGGTGGGAATGCGCCGGCGGTGGAGCGGAGACGGATGGGGGAGTAGCCGGAGGTGGAGCGGAGACAGGTGGTGGTGAGTTCGCCGGAGGAGGAGTGGTTGTTGGTGGAGGAGAGGAGACTGGAGGTGGTGAGTTCGACGGCGGAGGGGCTGTGGCAGGCGGCGGAGAGGTGGTGAGGTTCGGCGCGGCAGGTGTGGCAGTCGGAGGAGAAGACGGAGCCTGGCCGCCGACGCCGGCGACAAGGACAACGCAGAGAATACTAAAGAGGAGCTTTCGATCCATGTTTTGTGTTAACGTGCGCACCCTCCGAGTGAATCACCAAAGACACTAGGAATGGGAAGACAGGAAATAGAAGAAAGCTTTAAATAGGAAAAAAAAGGGATCGAGATTGCAAACTACCGAAACGTTGTCGTTTGAAAGAGTAGTGTTGCTGTGATTCTGTTGTGTGTATTGTATACATACCGGGTTGGGGGACCCACCGTGTCATGTGATAGTTAGCGATGCTAGATCTGTTGACACGTTGGCTAATTCATAATTTTAATTTGTTGGTATTAGTTTTATATTATTAACGGTAACTATATTTTTTAATTCAAAACAAAATATAAATTACAGATTTGTACGAGAGTAACAGTTATCACCTTTTAAATATTTATCCAAAGAAGATATATTTTATATTTTTAAATGTTATTATATTATGTTTCCATTAACTAAAATAAAAACTAAATGTTATTAGGGTATTAATTTTATATTTTTTGAAAAAAATTTCAACTCCAATTCTAGTCGATAATTTCATATTGTTTTTGTCCTTTAAGAGACCTTTACGTTTCATAGGATCTTAGTGACTCAAACAATCCTTGCGATTCAAGTTATTCTAATGATTCAAGCGATCTTTACGATTCAATGAGTCTTTTGAGTCGGGGATGGTTATGAGTCTCAAACGACCCTTGCGATTAAAACGACCATTGCGATCTAATAAGTCTCTTGAGTCAAAGAAGGTCATGAGTCTCAAGCGACCCAATAAGTCTCTTGAGTTGAAGAGGATCATGAGTCTCAAGCGACCCACTAAGACTTAACCCTCCTTGACTCAAACGACTCATTAAAACTCATGGTTCTCTTCGACTCAAACGACTCATGAGACTCACACCCATTTGAAATCAAAAAAACAATTTCGCTTTCAACAACCTATTCCCCTAATGTATTTCAACTGCAACGTAAAACTCTAGAAATCAATCCATTCACAGACGCTAGAGAAGATTGACTCGTACTCTCTTACTTTGAACTCGATCCTTGCTCTTAATTTCAAAATCGCATCTCGCTCCTTATTCTCAACTTTGAAATTACCTCTCGCTCCTTGCTCTCAGCTTTGAAATGAGTTTTGTTTCGAAAAAATGCCAAACTGTTTATGTTTTCACATGCAAAAAATAAGGGCATTTCTCTATTTTTTCTTTTTTATTTTTAATCCTTTAATTTTCGAGGATATACGTGAAGCAAGGAAGTCCTAGGAGACATCCTTGATATTTCGCCCTATGAAATTATAATATAATAAATCTCACATTATTATATACAAATTTATTAGAATTATTTGAAAAAATATTCAAAATGTTATGAATTTTGATAATATTAGTTGTTCTAGAAGTATTTGTCTAATTATTATCCCGAAGTTATCGTTTGTAGTTTTGGAGATTGAGCAACAGAGGCATATTAGTTTACAAGTCAAATTGAGATTTAATCCGTTTTATGATTTCATTTTTAATGGTTGATGGGATGGATTGGAACGCATCATCGATGATACGGAGCCTCCATGGGAAATCCATATTGAGATCGGTCTCACCGTCAACAATTGACCCGATCGGAATCCTAAGAGAACTTTTTCTCCATGTTTTGATTCTGTACCCTGTAATACTCTTTTATTAATTGTTATTTAGACATAACATAACCTTTATTATCATCTTTTAATTGCACTTAAAACATATAGTTTCAACAATTTATAAGTTGTTTCAAGTGTCAATTACTTGATAATACAAATACGTATCCCCATACGTATATCACCTATCATACCATATATGTTAACCTCGGATATATGTCTATTCTTAATAGACTAATTCATTTTATCAATTATGTATCCGATGCTAGTGACAAATATAATCGTTTATCATGTTGATTGTCTAACAATCATCGATGGATACCAAAACACTTACTAGTGTGTGACCTCATGGGCCGAACACTTAACTGGTAGGTGATTCGACTTACTAATCGTCTAATAGTTTGGCGTCTAGCGCCATTCATAAACATCCTTTATTCCGATGAACCATAGTAAATAGGAATTCAATATTTCTCTGTACTTTCAACTTCAGATAATCCTAGGGTATAGTTTGACTATCAAACCCCAATACTTTATCACCTATGTTTCATATCTACCACAATCAACTGTCGAATGAACTCAAAAAATTTCTTTATCTTATTATATTTTTTTCATTGGCCAAGTCTTTTCAATCATTACGATTTATGATACCATGGAGCTCAAACTCTTACCAAGAGTTGATGGATCTCATCTTGATCAAACATCAATTGCACTAACAAATGATCATTCTCAATTTCATTCTAAGAAATGTTCTATAACACAAGGTGTTCGAAATCAAAGAATGAAAATTAACTTGTCAATTTCTCTGTTAACCTCAGGTTCAAGGAAAATCTGACATTCACATAATTTTCCGAAAAATTCTATTGACAGATAAATTCCAACTTAACTATTAGGAAATCTCACTTTAGACCAATTAAATGATCAATTCCCCATGCGAATCATCCATAGATGTGATTTAGTAAAATTAACATACTAATTTTTATATAGTAGAAACCATCAGATATATATAGATATATCTGGATATCTAACGTCTTATTGGTCATCCAATGATCAAGAACACATTTTTTATTTATATACGATAGACTCATATATTTTTATCATGATCTTTATCATTATGACTAGTTTTCAATATAAATCATCGAAAATCACATATCTCATATGCAATAAACATATATATACTCTATATGTACAAATCATTAAATGAAATAAAATAAAGCCATATTAATAGAATAAAATGTTCATACATAACGTAGACTAGTTCTAAATAATGTCAACTCCTTCGAACTAAATTGGAACTAATTCCAATATGTTATATCTCTCAATCATATCCTCAAGTTATGCTCGTCAAAATCCTTTGATCCAAGCGTCTTTGCATGTTAATTGACTGCGTTTTCTATTCCATCGATTTTTAAAAACTGTACATCACCACATTCTATGATTTATCCAATTAGATAGTAACTTCTGTAGAACATGTTTTTATCTTTGATGAGTTTGTGGTTCTTTCGCCTGAGCTATCGCTTCAGTATTATCATATAATAATGGAATGAGCTCTTTTATAAAAGGGATCACACCAAGTTCACTAATGAGCTTTTTCATTCAGATCGCTTCTTTCGCTACCTCGAATACAACATTATATTTTGCTTCTGTGACCAAGCCGGATATTGTAGTCTGTTTCGAAATTTTTCTAATGATCGCTCCACCATTTAAGCAAAATATATAGCCCAAAATGGATATATCGATGCCCTTATCCAATACAAAACCCGCGTCGGTGAATCCCTCTAACTCTAAGATAGAGCCTCCATATATGAGGAATTGGTCTTTAGTTCTTTTAAAGTATTTAAGTATAATTTTCACTAACTTGTAATGTTTCTCATCGGGATTTGCCTAATACTACTCGTTAATGGGAAGGCCACATGATCATCTCATTTTCGTACACGTTTTTCGCATGATTTTAGATATGTTCATTAAGATAATTGCAATGTTTACATGTGATTTTTGTATTCGTTTTACTTGTTTTCGTGTTCACATGTTCTTGCAGGTTTTGAAGCGTATTTGGTTCGTTTCTGAGCTAAAGCAAATACACGAGATAAAGTAGGAGTGTCGAGGATCACAATGGAGCAAACGAGCCGAGAAACAGATAAGAAATGAGCAAGATATGAACTGGTGAGACGGGGGACATGCACGGCCGAGCATGCCAATACGCACGTCCGGGCATAAACTTGGAAGATATCTGCCAAGAACGAAGCATGGCCCGGGCTTACAAGTTGCATGATCGAGCTCGACCAAGTGGAAGCATCCCCGTCGGGCACGTTGTCAAGCCCAGTCAGGCACACTAAATAGAAAAGCGCCTCAAAGAGAACGCACGGCTTGAGCACATGCAAAGCCCGGATGATCACCCTTTTGAAGAAGTGCCCGACAGAGCTGCATGCTAAGCCCGATCGGGTGCATAACCCTAACACGAGAAAAGGAAACGCGGTATGCCGCTAGAAGGAAAAAGGAAACAGGGGCGCAGCTTGCACAAAAAGGAAAAGAGGCAGCTCGGTCGGGCATGGTGTCAAGCCCGGTCGGGCACATTCTAAAACAAGTTTCCTTTTCTCGGTTTGAACTGAATTTTGATGGGGAAGTTCCCAAAACTTGGTGGTAGACGACCAATTGGGATTCTTTGCGTTCCAGGAGGAACTGTTGAGAAAGGAGACATTCACAAACATTGTAAAATAATCGATACCTCGTTTTGTTTGATTTCTATGATTTTAGACTATCTATTTTTTCACGATGTTTTGTTTTGAACTCATTTATGAGTAGGAGTTTTGTTCTAGGAGAAGAGATTAGCCCAAGGCAATCCTGAAACCTCTTTTAATCGATTTATGAATGCAATTCCCTATTTATGTTTATCTATTCTTTGTCTGAGTATTTGAATGTCGTGTATTTGCGAAGGACAAGTAGATGCATATTTTAGGGACTTAGGGGAAGGACCAAAATGAGAAATTGATCATCTCATTTTCATATGTATTTCTTGCACGATTTTAGAGATGTTTACGATATAGTGCGATGTTTACGTATGACTTTGTATCTGTTTTACTCGTTTTCGTGTTTTCATGTTCTTATAGGTTTTAATGCGTAATTGGTTCATTCTAGAGCTAAAGGACGTACACGAGGCAAAGTACCAACATCGAGGAACATCACGGAACAAACGGGACGAGAATCGGCGAAGAACAAGCTCAGCCCGCGCGGGGTACACCCCTGCTCGCGTGGGCATTTAGTACGGCAATGCTACGTGCCACTTGTCCAGCAACTTGAGCACGAGTCGGGCAAGTACTACACACGGTCGGGGCATCAGTCCGAGCAGGCCACACCTCAGCCCGACCGGGGCATGCATCAGCACGAGCGGGCGCTCCCTAGCACGCGCGGGTTGCCTTGTTTTCCATCGCGATCATGCGCGCTGCGCCCGCACGGGTCACACACTCAGCCCGCGCGGGTCGCGTCTGTCACCTACAACTTACAGATAAGTTAATTTGTCTTAAAACGAAAAGGAACTTGTTGGTGACTTATACAATAAGGAAAACGACTTTAGAGAAGAGGAATAAGTGATATTTTGCTGGAGAAAGTAATGGAAACGTTGCCCAACTTAATCAAGAATGGAAAACTCAAGAAAAGGAAAAATCGGTGGCTGCTGCTACAAAAGGAAAAGAACGAACGAGCAGAAGGAAAAAGGAGGAGAAAAGGAAAGAAAAGAAGAAGGAAAAGGAAGAATAGGAGCTAGGGGTCGAGGAGAGCTTCAATTAGAGAGTTAGTTTGGAGAATTCACATGAGGAGAGAGAGTAGAGAGAAGAATGAGATTCTTGCGAAGGAGACGTACAAGAAGCATTGGAGATCAACCCAAGACTTGGGTTTCGTTTGGTTTTCATGTTCCTTAGACTTTCTACTTCAATTATGTTTGTTTACGGATGCATGAGAAAGTAGTTTGTTTTGTTCTAGGAGAAGGGATTAGCCCTTGGCTATCCTGGAACCACTTTGATTTATCTTTGAATGCATCTTTCCGTTTTCATTTATCTATTCTTTATCTGAGTGCTTCATTGAATTGTATTTACGAAGGCCAAGTAGATGCATGTGTTAGGGATTATGAGAAGGAACGAAAGGAGAATTCTAGTCCTAGAAGATCAGGTTTAGAACAACCGAGGTTAGGCCACGAAAGTAGGGTAGCAGCG
>CM071874.1:23473131-23483812 GCA_036759665.1 Gynandropsis gynandra
GTTTCGGTAGTCTTGTGGTGAAACTGGATTCCTGGAACGTTTGTCTCATTGTTAAGAACTAGTTTGTTTATTTGTTTTTAGTATTTCATTTCCAAATTCCATATTCGTTCATTGCAAGTTTGATTCACAGTTTGAGTTTAGGTTGTGTTGCGTAGTCCCTGTGCGATCGACACCTAAAGTACTACACACGTGCCGTGCACTTGCGGGTAGTTTAGGTTAAATATTTGTTTAACTTTGATAACGCATCAAAAATCTAATCCCAAACATTCAAGCTTAGAACAACCGAGACTAGGTCATGAAAGTAGAGTAGTAACGGTTGAGGATTATATCGGATGAATCACAGAATTGGATGGGTTTAGGTTAAGGTATCAGCCACGGAAATACGAGGTAACTTGACTAAATAACGTTTTTATGCCTTGAAAGAGGTTAGAAATCATATTAGGATCGTCCGCCTTAGATGCCTTCATTGGGAATGCATAATTAGATTGATTGATTGTTGGTTCTAGAGAGCCTTGTAGTGAAACCACATCCTAGAACGTTTGTTTAGTTGCCGAGAACTCGTTACTTTATTACCTTTAGTTATTTGATTTGAGAACCATATTCGTTCATAGCAAGTTTGATTTGTTTGTTTGAGTTTAGTTTGTGTTGCGTAGTCCCTGCGGGATCGACACCTAAAGTACTACACACGTGTCGTGCACTTGTGATAGTTTAGGTTTAATTCATTTAACTTGAACGCAACATCAAGTTTTTGGCGCCGTTGTCGGAGACCATATGTCAACACGTTTTAGATTCAAACATAGGGTCATACTTGCTTTTTGTTTTGTTTTCTTTTCGTTTATATTTCCTAACTTCGTTTACTTTTCCTTTGTAAGTGCATGCATACGTCTCACGATACATCAAACCTACTTCAGATCGACCCTAAGATCGAGAGAACCTGCAGGCAATTGAAAAAGGGCAAGGGAGACGGGAGAGCAGAGTCGTCCAATCAAGGAGAGATGGATGACCAGAATATTGTGTTGGGAGGCAATGGATAACCTCAGTTACCCATTGGTAATGTGGCACAGTTACAGCAGCAACAACTACCTCCTAGGCCGCAAGAGCCATAATCTCCTCCACCACGTCGGCTTCGAGATTACGTGGTACCAAATTTGAACAATACCCAAACTGCAATAAGGACGCCTATTGTTGCTAGAGAGCAGTTTGAGATCAAGCTTGTCATGATCAATATGCTGTATCAGAAGCAGTTTATGGGTGGAAACCATGAAGATCCCCTTTAGCACTTTAGGGTCTTCCTAGCGCTTTCTAATGCATTCAAGCTAAAATGGAGTATTAGAGGATGCAATTTTGCTGCGTCTCTTCCCCTTCACAATTGGGGGACGCACAAAAATGTGGTTTTAATCTCTTCCCGCAGGTTTCATCACTACCTGGGATCAACTCTGCACTTTGTTTCTATCACGGTTCTTCCCTCCTAGCAAGACGATTCAGATGAGGGGAGAAAACACGCCATTATGATGCAGAGAAAGGTAAACATTATTTGAGGTTTGGGGAAGGTTTAAAGACCTACTACAGATGTGTCTACACCATGGTCTAGAGCAGTGGTACGTGATCCAGACTTTCTACAATGCGATCTTAGATGAGCACAGAACAACGTTGGACAATGCTACTAGAGAATCATTCATTGACCAGAGTATAGAGGAGGCATATGAGCTGATCGATAACCTTGTCATGAACCACACTATGTAGTCCACATCGAGGGGTATGTTGAGAGAGTTGGCAAGTTTCTAGAGATCCTAAAGAATCTCCACATCAACATCCCATTCGTGGAAGCCCTCCAACAAATGCCTAAACACGCAAAATTCATCAAGGATATTTTCTCCAACAAGAGGCGCATCGAAGAGAGTGGGATGGTAGCACTCACTGAGGAATGCATCGCCATTCTCCAAAACAAGTTGCCCCCGAAGTTGAAGGACGTCGGAAGCTTCTCCATTCCATGCACCATAGGGGACATCAACATTGACAAAGCCCTGTGCGATTTAGGAGTAAGCGTGAGCCTCAATACGTCGTTCTTGTGTGTAAGTCTCTTGAACCACGAGGGTTACCATCGTCGCGTCCTCGACGATATCCTTTTGAAGTGCACCGAGACCGTATAAACGCCCCTTATATTGTCTATCTGACTACAAAAGAAAACACGTTAAAGTTAGCATCGTTAGAAAATATTTTATTAAAATATTTAATCATAAACAATGTTTTCATTATTTACCTCCAAATAAATTTTGTCATTTTGTAAAGGACTGAGATCGTCGGGAGTTGAACCGCACGCTTGTGACTGTTGTGTGATCTTATCTCTCATAGCTTTCACGGTCCGCTCTGCCCGAGGGTCGACGAGTTCTGGTTCGTCGCTCTCTTCCCCAACGAAGGACTTCTTCTTGGCATGGGTTTCTACAACCAACTCAAGAAGAGTTGGTTCTCGTCCGATTTTCTACATCTGTAACACTATAGTTATATAATTAGATAACAATTTTATATAATAATAAAATTTAAATAATATAGTAAAATAAATTATACCAATTCTTTTCTTCATTTCGGGAATGACTTGGAACCCGAAGCATGGAGATGCGGACCATCTACGGGAACTTTTTCGCCAATTATCGACATTTTTTGGCCTTCTCGCTCTTGGCCTTGAAGTCTTTGGACTCTCAGTGTTGGACGAGTTGGTTGAACACCTCATCTGTTGCACGGGTCGGTTTGGCATTCTTCTTGTAATAGTTGCACTTGGCGTTGTTCATCATTAAGAGCAACGGGGATTGAATATCGCGCATTCAAGCAGTGTAGATGCTCGACGTATCCTTCTTCTGCCGTCTATATGCGCGCTGAAAAATTAAGATAAATCAGTTACTAAATTATATATCAGTTGAAAAGTTAAATTGCATATATAAAATTTGACTTACGATGAATGTACACCACCATCGACGACGTATGACTTCTGGCGTCACTTGCCAAGAATAGTACAAAAGATCTTGTAGCGATCCTTGGATGATTTTGTTGTTCGTATGTTTTAGAACATCATTCACATCAAACCTGTAAGTGAAAATCAAATTATTAGATAATATTTATAGATAAATACAATCTAAATTATATAATTACTCTCTTACCATAACGTCCCATCAGGACGTTCAGGATCAAGATTGGGATGGTAGGACGCTCGTCGAAACTATCGATCAAAGCGTCTATGTCCACCATATCATATTCTTCATCAAATATTGGCTGTGCCAATATAGGTAAAGGAGGCCGATATGGTGGCAGTGGAGGTGGTGGCGGGGCTCTAGTTGAACCCGCCAACATACCTCCACAACTGATAAATCGTCTCGCTCTAATTTTGTGTTATGTATAAGTGTTGTAATGACACGTCTTCCAGCATGCCCTTGGGTATTCTAACACTTCGATCAACCATGGTGAGTGCCATTCATCTAGATTTAAGATCCAACATGTCCCTAAGATCGAATTTTTCGTATAACGATAATGGTAGCACGCTCACACTTGCTCTGACATCAATTAGTGCATGGTTAATTTCATAATCACCTATTTTACAAGGGATCATAAATATACCTGGACCAGGCATCTTCTTGGGTAGGTTTGGCTATAGCATTGAGTCAGTCACCATGACGGTTTCCATCTCCACGTCTCGTTTGTTCGCAAGCACCTCCTTCAAGAACTTAGCGTATAAAGGCATCTTCTTCAACGCTTCGTGGAATGGAATGGTAATATGCATCTTCTTCAACATCTTAGCAAACTTGGCAATTTGAGCATCCTTGTTCTTTTTGCATTGACGTTGGGGAAATGAGAAAGGAGGCGGTCTTGGATCGGGTTTTACATATTCCGGCTTCTCCTATTCGGTTTTCTTTTTATGCTCTTCAACGTTGCTTCCCTTTTTCGGTACTGTACTAGACATTTCAACTTTATCAAATGTTGAAGGAGTGGGATGATCTATCAGTTTCTTGCGTTGAATACCACTGTTTTTGGTTTTGGATCTTCCAAATCATTCCCACAGGAGATCTCGATCCATTTTTTTCTGACGTTGTGGGAATGGCAAAGGAGGCAGTCTTGGTTCGGGTTTTTCATATTTTGGCTCTTCTTCCTCTTCGGTTTTTTTTCTTGTGCTCTTGAATGTTGCTGCCTTTTTCTATCGCTGTACTAGATGCTTCACCACTTTCACATATCAAAGGAATGGGCTCATCCACCGTCTTACCACTCCTTAGGTATATGGCGTTGACGTATTCACAGGGATTCGTTTCTGACCTTCCCGGAAGTACTCCTTGTGGACGTGCTGCCTCTTGTGAAAGTTGTGCAACTTGCATCTCCACGTGTCTAAGGTGAATTTGAAAGCTCTCTATCTGCTTCTTGGTGTTCTCTTGATCCACATTCACTTCCGTCACCAAATGATTCTGATTTTGTTGCACTTCCATCAACAAGTTTCTTGGAATTGGAGGAGACGGGTGAACATGGTGTTGATGTTGGGGGCTGCGTCGAATTGGTTTGGCTGTGATTGAGACGCATATGAGTGATAATTCTGAGTTTGGGACAGCGTCATTTGCTGAAAGTTCTAATTTCTTTTCATCATTCGTGGCTGAAAGTTTCCCGATAATTTTTGCGCGTCAATGAACTATCGGAGTTCTTGTAGGAGAAGTTAGGGTGATTCCTCCATCCGGGGTTGTATGTGTTCCCCAAAGGCTGGTTGTTGCTTACATAGTTCACTTCCTCGTACCCTTGAACCCCTTGTTCCTCTGATTGCTCCGAATAATGAGGACAACACGACTCAGATAGGACATTTTAGATTCCTGTGACTTGGTCTTTCACCTCGGCTAGTCCGGCGTATAAAGCATGCGTCTCGTTCAAGTTAGCCACCCTTGCTGGAGCATTGCGATTATATTCTCCAGTGGCATTGTTGCCTTCATCAGCCATACGATCGAGTAGATCCTCGATCTATGGAAACGTGAGGTTGCTCAAACGATATCATCATGGACAATATCGAGGATCCCGAGCATGAAGAGGATGCCTCAATATTACAAGAAGGTCCCGTGACCCGAGCTAACACAAGAAAAGAGGGCGTGACCCGTGTTACGGCGAGCGAAGAGGACGCGACCCATCCAAAGGAGAGAAAGGCGGATGCGACCCATCCTACGGAGAGAGAGAAGGACGTTGGTCCCGTGACCCGTGCTAGGGCTAGAGAGGAGGAGGCCTTAACCATACCAGCAGGTCCCGTGACCCGAGCTAAAGCTAGGACGTTCAAAGAAGCTATCTTTGGATTATTTGCGGCCGTGCGGGTTCAAGACGAGTGCTCGAGTCCACAAGGAAGTTCCAACATCCGAGTCATACTACAAGCCGAAGCACATCTCGCAACGATCAAGGGTAAGTGTTTCGTGTGTGCTCTTTTCCCACCATTGGTTTTGTCCCACATGGTTTTCCAACGACGGGTTTTTAACGAGGCCACGACTCACTCATGTTCCCCTAATTGTTGACCCCCGACTTCATATGTCGTTCATATTGACGTACTTTATTATTACATTTATTTTTATTTTTTATTTTGAATTTTTGTTTATTTAACTACAAGCCTTTCATGGCTTGCATGCATTTATGGTGGCATTGAAGTCTTGCAAAACTTCTTCCTTTATATGGTCGTCCACCCCCTTGTACACACAACAAACTTGATTTTGAATTTGAATTTCGGATTTTTCTTTGAGAATTCCTCCATTGTTGGTATGTCATATTTAGCAATTTTTGGTGCGTAATGTCCAACACTCGTTCGTTCTTCATAGGTGTGTCATATCCTCGAAGACGAGCTCGGTAAATCGAGAGCCTTCCGCAACTCTCCTGTGACCTATCGATCCACACGCCTTGTGTAAGGAGTCTTCTGACTCAGCTGCAGGGTTACCCATCCTACCAATCGAGAGCCTTCTGCAACTCTCGTGTGACTTATCTATCCACACGCCTTGTGTATGGAGTCTTCCGGCTCGGCTGCAACAAGGGTTTCCGTCATACCTTCATTCTAGGGTATCGTTCCAGCGAGAATCCCGTCAAGTGGTATCAGAGCTCACTCTGGAAAAGGGTGGTTCATCTTCGTCCGTTTGGTTGTTCTTAGACCAGTAGCTAGTGATTCAACTGTGCGTAGTTTCTATTCGTTGTTAAGTATCGTTTGTGTTACGAGTATTTGCTGCTCATGCGCTACGTGTTTTGCTTGTGGGCTACTTTGTGTGTTACTTGTGCAGACTTTCTGTGTGGTTGCTGTGCGTATAATCATCAAAACACAATGGGAGATAGCGGTGCAGAAACCAGCCGAGTAAACAAGTTTTGGTTGAAGCTTTTTCTGCTCGTTTTGAGCAAACTCTTAGCACCAAAATGGACGAGTTTCGGTAGGAGATCCGACACAAAATTCAGATCCGATCGAGAGTAAATCTTTCTCTTAACCAACGAGAAAGGATTCAGCAAGATGAGGGCAGTAACTATTATGAACAAGACATTTCATCTTATTCCCGAAATAGTCAAAGACGACGCCGAGAGGTGCGGGAATGTAGGGATGAACCGAGGGACGACCTTGCTGGTCTTAAACTCAAAATGCCTCCGTTCCATGGCAAGACTGATCTGGACGCTTATTTGGAATGGGAGAAGAAAATTGAACTCGTGTTTGGTTGCCAGCAGTACACCGAGACCAAGAAGGTTAGGGTTGCTACAACGGAGTTTGACGGTTACGCTTTGAGTTGGTGGGATCAATCGGTAACTTCTAGGCGACGTAATGGAGAGAAACCTATAGAGACATGGCTGGAATTGAAAACAATAATGTGTAAACGGTATGCTCCGAATCACTGTATCCGAGAGCGACAAATCAAGTCTAATCGAACAACAACTCCAACGGAAAAGGAGCTCTCATTCGAGCTTTGGGGCTGGAAAATTCAGTCAACTATGGGAGGAAAAGCCAAGTTATCAAAGGAGAGACAAATCTGTTCCAGCGGGCAAAGATGAAGTTAAAGTGGTTCCAGCGGCTCCACGAGAAAAAGGAAAAACCGAGGCCACTACATTGAGAGCTCGGGACATAAAGTGCTTCAAGTATCACGAAATGGATCATTATGCGGATGGATATCAGAACAAGAGATTTATGATTATTCGTGAGAATGGTGAGATTGAATCCGAGGACAAGGAATCTGAATCTTCGACGAGGAGTATGAAGAAGAACTCGGGTTAAAGGTCAAGAAGCACCCGAGGCCTTACACACTACAATGGCTCCTTGAGAACAGAAAATTGACATGACCAACCAAGTGGCCGTGTCTATCACCATTAGAACATATGAGGACGAGATCCTGTGTGACGTTATTCTCAAGGATGCGAGTCATACCCTTCTCGGTAGTCCGTGGCAATCAGATCATAAGGTAATACATGACGGTTCTACTAACTAGCATATCTTTCGAGTTTAATGGCAGGAAAATGATTCTTAATAATTCGACACCAAGAGAAGTGCAACAAGATCAAATGCGCCCAAAACAGAAGGAAGAACGCATAATAAAGCCATCGAACTTCTGCGCTAAATTGGGTGAGATCAAGAAATGTCCTTACTATAGTCAATCGGTTTTATTATTCGTGTTTAAGGAAGCTCTCTCAAGCTTGACTAACCTTGTACCGGTGCTGCCGAGTGAGATTATTTCTTTAATGCAGACTTATAAAGGTGTTTTCCCGAAGACAAGCCTACGAGATTACGTCTTATATGCGGAATCGAACATCAAATAGACTTCATTTCTAGAGCCGCACTTCCAAATCGGCCAGTTTATAGTACATACCCGGTAGAGACTAGGGAGTTGCAAATGTGCCACCATTACCTTTGTTCGAAAGAGTTTGATATACATACCGATCACGAATCACTCCATTACAAGCAAGGTAAGGAAAACATCGTAGCGGACGCCCCATCCCGAAGGTATGCCTTACTTACTACTTTAGATGCTAAGTTGCTAGGATCTGAACAACTTAAAGAGATATATGCATCTGATTTGGAGTTTGAAGAAGTGTACAAAAATGTGTGAAAAGTTTGCATTAGGTCATTTCTTTAGGCAAGACAACTTTCTGTTTTATGATAACCGATTGTGCGTGCCTAGCTGTTCTATGCGAGAATTCTTTGTTAGAGAAGCTCATGGAGGTGATCTTATGGGTCATTTTGGGATTTCTAAAACGCTTAAGATATTACATGATCACTTCTACTGGTCGCACATGAAGAGGGATATTAAACGAATTTGCGAAAGATGCATCACGTGCCGACACGCTAAATCTAAAGTTCAACCTCACGGTTTGTATACCCCTCTACCTATCCCGACTCCCCCTTGGAATGAAATATCTATGGATTTCGTGATTGGTTTGCCTAGAACTAAAAATGGAAATGATTCAATCTTTGTGGTTGTTGATAGATTTTCTAAGATGTCCCACTTTATAGTATGCCACAAAACGGATGATGCATTGCACGCAACAAATTTGTTCTTTAAGGAAGTAGTGAGGTGGCATGGAACGCCTAGGATGATAGTTTCAGATAGAGATACAAAGTTCCTCAGTCGTTTTTGGAAGACTCTGTGTTTTAAGCTAGGAATTAAGTTATTGTTTTCCACGACGTGTCATCCGCAAACTAATGGACAAATCGAGGTGGTTAATCAAATCCTAGGAACCCTTTTGCGTGAAATTGTTAAAAAGAACTTGAGAACATGGGAAGAATGTTTACCGCATGCTGAATTTGTATGTAATCATGTTGTACATTCTGCTTCCAAATATTCACCATTTGAAATCATTTACGGGTTCAACCCCACCTTACTTTTGGATCTAATGCCATTACCTTCGAGTGATCAAGTTAGTTTAGAAGGAGAAAAGAAAGCTAAAATGGTACAGCAGATCCACGAGAAAGCTAGGAAGAACATAGAGGAGAAAACAAAACTCTATGCAATGTAGGCAAACAAAGGACGAAAGCGAATGATTTTCAAACCCCGCGACCAAGTGTGGAATCGTTTGCGAAACGAGCATTTCCGAAACAAGAGAAAAGCAAAGTTGATGCCCCAGATTGACAGACCCTTCACAGTGACCAAGAGAATCAACAACAACATTCATGAACTCGACTTGCAAGGTAAGTATAAAGTGAGTTCCCATTTTAATGTTACTAATTTGGTGCCTTTTGTCGCAGATCAAACAGATTTGAGGAAAAATCCTTTTCAAGAGGGAGGGGATAATATGATCATGAAAAACTTCGTGGATCCTGATCATCTCGTTTTCATACGTATTTCTTGCACGATTTTAGAGATGTTTATAGATGCGATGCTTTACGTATGAGTTTGTATTCGTTTTACTTGTTTTCGTGTTTTCATGTTCTTACAGGTTTTTATGCGTGTTTGGTTCATTTCGGAACTAAAGGACGTGCACGAGACAAAGTACCAACATCGAGGATCATCACGGGACAAACGGGACGAGAATCGGCAAGGAATAGCCACTACCCGCACGGGTAACTCCCTAGCCCGAGCGAACATTTGTAACGGTGATTTTGTCCAGCAATTTGAGCACGAGTCGGGCAAGAACTACCACGCCCGGGGCCTCAGCCTGAGCGGGCAGCAGCACAGCCCGAGCGGGCAACCGCACAGCCCGACCGGGGCACCTTCTAGCCTGAGTGGACTGCCTCATTCTGCATCGCATTCTTGCACGATCTTCCGCACCGCATCCGAGAGGGTCACTTACTGATGTGCGTTAAGCTCAAGTAATAAAACCTAGACTAACGCTTCCGCAAGAATACGGATCGTGTAGTAACTAGGGTCGAACACAAGGAATTGATGCGACTTATAAGCTATTAAACTAATGGAATAGACGTATAAGGTGACTAAAGATGGAATTGTTATTGAACTAAACTAAACTAAATCGATGAGATAAACTTATAGCTAAGCACCATGGGTATCGAGAGTTTGCATAACGATGTAACGAAGTTCTAAAAGGATAATTGGTCTAAGGTACTATCATGAGTTCAGGGAATTCAAGCTCTCCTATAGGAACTGACTGGCGTAGACTTGTCCACTATCTAGCATGCATATACCAATGTATCCATTGCGCATCTTACATGCATAGACGCATTACGACTGCTATCCTAATCCCTAGATTCAACCGATTGACCTGGCGTAGATTCTAAACCGATTAAACCCTAAATCATGGCTAAGTTCCAAAATCTAATGCCCTGGCGTTGGTTTATTAGACTTCTAACATCATTCATTCGAGTGGCGTACAAGTAATGAAAGCATTAAGATCAACCATGAAATCTGAAAACATGATAAAATACCAAATTCATTCATAACGAGTGGCGTACAAGTATGAAAGCATTAAGATCCACCATTCATTAAGCAAAAGACTTCATTACATTTTGGCAATACTCTCTAACCTATGGCAATAGATCTACTTAGACATGAACTCAGGAAACGAAACACAAAAGAAATCTAAATTCAAAATAGAAAGAGAATAAGAATGCTCCCTATTCATCAACCGATGTCTTCAATAGATCCTCCAGGCTTCGGATCCCTCGTTCCGTCCTTCTCGATCCCTCCAAATATGTGTCCAATGTCTCTGAATCGTCCCCCCTTCTTTCTGGTTCGAAAACTCCTTTTTCTAGATCAGATCTCTCTTAGTTTGG
>CM071874.1:23493922-23514564 GCA_036759665.1 Gynandropsis gynandra
GGACCCGATCGGGCACATAGTGTACCCGATCGTGCAGGCCATTTACCCGACCGTGTGCATCCATGTTCGCCCGAGCGGGCACCTTTGCCCGATCGTGTTCTTCTTCAGCCCGAGTCGTGCAAAGTTACGGCGCATTTTGATGACCATTGACCCGAGCGGGCACTCCATTTCCACCCGATCGGGCACTCATGCCCGACTATGTTCCTTGAGCACCCGAGTCGTGTAGAGCTACGGGGTTGTCATGGCATCAATTACCCGAGCGGGCACCTTCTAATGCCCGATCGTGCACGACCTAAAATGATGTTGCCGCTCCTTTCGCTCGATGTTTGCACGTTCTCTTCAATCCACGGTCTTGCACAAGCTGAACCCTGTCATTTTGGGGTTAAATTGCCAATTTCTCTCGTGTTTCTTGACATGTCTTCGTTTCCTACACAAAACACGAAATGTAGATGAAATCCTCGAATAGACTCGATAAATGAATGAAATCTAATAAATCTACCTAAAACTAGACCTAAGAATGACATAAAAACTACTACGGATTACGTGTTATCAAACTCCCCAGACTTATCCTTTTGCTCGTCCTCGAGCAAAACCTAGAGTCGAGTACTAGAAGAGCTAAACAACAACGGATACTAACACAAATACATCAAAGGATTAGCCATCATGCAAAACAACGCGTCACATGAACGCAAGCCTAAGCGTACCAAGTTCAGACTTCTATCAATCCGAAAGTCTCGAACCATGCAATCCGGGAGATTTGTCATTAAAAATGATATCAAACTAGATAATCGCTATATTGTACCATATAATGCCTATTTACTATTAAGGTACAGAGCTCATATAAATATTGAATGGTGTAATCAAACAAAAGCTATCAAATACCTTTTCAAGTACATAAACAAAGGATCAAACAAAATTACAACTAATATATATTCATCAGATGCTACAAACAAAGAAAGAATAACAGATGAAATTAAAAACTATTTCAAGTGTCGATATGTTTCTGCCTGCGAAGCATGTTGGCGAATTTTCAAATTTAATATCCACTATCGAAGTATACCTGTTGAACGATTAAATTTCCATTTACCTGAAGAACAAAATATAATTTTCACAGAAAATGACGTATTAACTGATATTGTCTCGAAACAAAATAACAAGAATAACATGTTCACAGAATGGTTCAAATACAACATTACATATCATGACGCAAAAGATTTAACGTATATTGATTTCCCAACTAAATTCGTGTGGAACAAAACTAAAAAAATATGGACTCCAAGACAAAAAGGTTACGCACTTGGTCGACTACACAATGTCTCTCCTACAACAGGAGAAGCTTATTACCTAAGAATGTTACTTAACAAAATGAAAGGCGCAACTTCGTACAACTATTTACGAACCATCAATGGTATCACCTACACAACTTTTAAAGAAACATGTCGTGCATTAGGCCTTTTAGATGACGATAAAGAATATATAGATGCCATACAAGAAGCAAGCAATTGGGCATCCCCATCTTATTTGCGATCATTATTCACCATATTATTAACGATGGAATGTATGACAGATCCGAAACATGTTTGGTCAACTATTCGGTTAGATCTTGCCGACGATATCATATACAAACAACGAAAAGCTTTAAACCTCCCAGGTTTTATATTAATTTCTATATTGACTATTCATATCTTCGTATAGATAAATTAGGTATGACATAATTAATTTTTTTTTTTTTTTTTGCAGATTTAGAGATCTCAACAGAAGATTTGGAACAAAAAAACGCTTATCCAAATTGAATGTCTTTTACAAAAAAACGGCAAATCACTCAAACAATTCCCAGTAATGCCATTCCCTAACAATGACAACGCTAACTTCATACTGAACAAACTAATATATGAAGAAACGTCTTACAACTTAACAACAATGAGATCAGAATTTAACGAACTAAAAAAGCAACTCACCAACGAACAACATCAGATTTTCACTACAATAATAGATTCGGCTTATCAACCCATTGGTCAAATGTTTTTTGTTTATGGATATGGAGGAACTGGTAAAACTTTTTTATGGAGAACATTATCAACGTGTATTCGCTCGTCCGGAGATATAGTTTTAAACGTTGCATCAAGTGGAATAGCTTCGTTGTTACTACAAGGTGGACGAACCGCTCACTCAAGATTTGCTATTCCCATTGACATCACTGAAGACTCAATATGCTCTATCAAACTAGGGACAGATTTAGCAGAACTAATCAAGATGACAAAACTTATAATTTGGGACGAGGCACCAATGGTACATAAACATTGTTTCGAAGCATTGGATAAATCTTTTAAAGATATTATGAAATCTGTTAACAATAACTTTGGAACCAAACGATTCGGTGGCAAAACAGTTGTATTTGGCGGCGTTTTTCGACAAATATTACCTGTCGTCACAAAAGGTAATAGACACGATATTGTTTCAGCATCAATAAATTCTTCATATCTATGGAATTACTGTCGCGTCCTTAAACTCACTAAAAATATGCGCCTACACACAAATGCAACTACCAACATTGAAACTATACAAACATTTTCGAATTGGGTATTACAAGTAGGTGACGGCTCATTAGCAGAACCTAATGACGGTGAATGCTATATAGATATTCCTCTTGATTTACTTATAACAGAAAACAATAACCCAGTTCAATCCATCATACATCACGTATACGAAGATTTACCAACAAAATATCAAGACCAGTCTTTTTTCGAAGATAGAGCAATATTATGTCCAACAAATGACATAGTCGAAGAAATAAACAATATACTATTAGATATGATATCAGGTCATGTTAAAGAATATTTTAGTTCGGATACATTATGTCCTTCTAGCAATAACAATAATGACACTGAAATATGTAACACTGAATTTCTAAATACAATTAAATGTCCTGGAATTCCAACTCATTGTCTGTAACTAAAAATTGGAACCCCTGTAATGCTTTTACGAAATATAGATCAAACACTTGGATTATATAATGGCACACGTTTACAAATTAAGCAACTAGGAACGAATATAATTGAAGGCAGAATTATTACAGGAACTAGCAAAGGTGACAAAGTGTTTATTCTAAGACTATCTTTCATTCCTACAAATACTACATTACCATTTCGATTTAAACGCAAGCAATTTTCAATCATACCTTACTTTGCAATGACAATAAACAAAAACCAGGGCCAAAGTTTAAATAAAGTTAGTATATACTTACCGCGTCCTGTATTTACTCATGGACAATTATAAGTTGTCATTTCTAGAGCTAAAACACGGGATGGGCTTAAAATACTAATTTTAGATAACAACGAAACAATATGTACAAAAACATTAAACGTAATCTTTTGAAATATTTCATAATTTATAATTTATTTATAAAATAAATAACACATCTGAATGTAATATTACATATATATATATACATAAACTTTATACAACTTTATATGGTCGTCATGCACGGTACAACACTAGTATATTAAAAAGTCCTAACTTTCCTCCACACGAAGGTTTATCTTTTGGTTTATTCTCGTAACTATATATATATTTTTTGTGCGCATTGGAAAGAGGCTTAAAATCGTAAGCTTCGATTTCGTCGATCTCGTACGACGACCATGGAGCCGATGATCAGATCTACTCCTCTTGTCGCTTTTTTCCTCTCTCTGATCTTTTTCTTCTCCTTCTGTGCTTCCTCTCTTCCAAGTACATATGGGTAAACTTTTTTATCTCACTCCCCTCAATTTCCTCTCGCGTTCCTGTTTTTGCCCTAGGTTTAAATTTTCGTTTATCTGATGTTGTTCTCCTGTCGGATTGCCGATTCTTCCTGATCCTCGGTCGTTATTGCATTAGCCCTAAGATGTTTTTTCGGCGTTTCAATGGTGTGTGATGTAAAAGCTTAATTTTTAATTGCTTGACCAACTTCATCGGTACTTATGAGTTTTGGAAGGCGATATATTTTTGGGTAAATACAAGCGGTTTTTTATGATACCTATTTATGTTTGTAATGAATCTATCTGCTGTAATCATTCTAATACCCTTTTTATTTTTTCAATTTCATGTGATTATTTTTGCAGGTCTGAGGATTATTACATAATCACTGGTAGAGTGAGGATCCCGCAGAGTATGGTTCTAGTTCTTCCTTTTTATTTCCTTGATCTTCTATGCTTTTTCCTTTTGGTGTGTAATTTATGTATATTCTGACACTTGAATTTTTCGCAGAGTGAGGATCAGAATTTAGATACAGTAGTTCTCTGTGAACCCAAAACTTACAATTTCCGTTTGCATGTTCCCGAGTTAGAATTGTTTGTGTGGAAATGCTTGTTTGAGGACTTTAGGCAATATGCTTTGATGTTTGGAACCTTGGTCATATGACTTCGTCTCTATCCTGGCCTTGGTATACTTTCATAGAGCTGATTGAGAAGTTGATTTGGCAGGCAATGGGATTGGTCACGCTGCAAAATTCTCGAATGTCAAAGTTATACTCAATGGTGGACAGAATTTGACTTTTCTCAGGCCTGATGGATATTTTTCATTGTATCCTTCATTTGTTCTTCGATTTTAACACCTTTTTTTTTCTAACCCGATTGATTGAATTTTATGTCCTTCATTGATGATTAGCTTTTGTACGTCTTTTATGTTCATCATAATCAAATAAGAATTTTATCTCACTCTCAGCTTCATTTGGTATAAAATGTGGGTAGAATATGGGTTGTGATTTCAAAATGCCATATTATGCTGTGAGAACAAGAGAAGAGGTTCTTTTTCCTTGACTTTCTGTTCTGCAAGTCACAATGTGCCAGCTGGGACTCATTTGATCGAAGTATCAGCGCTGGGGTACTTCTTTTCTCCGGTAGATCTCTGTGATGTTAGATTCTGTGTTCCAGAACCACAATCCTTAAGAATTCAATTTTCATCCTTTGGTTGATAATGCATATCAGGTACGGGTTGATGTTAGTGCTCGGCACCGTGGTAAGGTTCAAGCAACACTAACTGAAACCCGGAGGAGTCTCACTGAGCTGGTTTTAGAACCGCTGAGAGAAGAGCAATATTACGAGGTAATGCTTTCAATAGATTTTTTCATCATTTTTTGTAGCTTTGTTTCTTTGTATCTTAGTTTTATTGGATCATCTAACAACTGCAGATAAGAGAGCCTTTCAACATTATGTCAATCGTGAAAAGTCCAATGGGTCTAATGGTGGGATTTATGGTTGTGGTTGTGTTCCTAATGCCCAAACTGATGGAAAACATAGGTACATTTCTCGAACCCATAACTTGTATAGAAGTAATCTGCAACTGGAACTTAAGCCAATTGCATTGCAAATAAAGTCTATTAGCAACCGACGTGCGAGAAGACCAGCCGAGTAGTACATGGTGATCTGAGTCTCCTCAGAACGTGTCTTTGGTGTTGGGGTTGTGTTCTTCTGTACTTTGACGATACATGGCCTGATTTGCATCTTAATAATGCTTAGATAGACCTAAACTGCAATCTAACCCAAACTGGTAGACTATTGTCAAAAATTGAAACTTAGTAACTCCAATTTATCTGGTGGTGCGTTGTTGCTGAGCATGCATGAATGTGTCTCATGAACAGATCCAGAGGAAATGAAGCGGGCACAAGAGGAAATGAGGAGCCAAGGAGTGCCAACTCTTTCCAGCTTGTTGCCTGGCGCCGCTGGGGCTAGCCGGTAAGAGTCTCTCTATGCTCATCAATGAAACTCAGGACGTTTTACTCGCTGCATTAGCTGGATGTATCAGAAGTTTTCCAGGCCAAGGAAGAAGAAGAAACAAAAGATTGAGGCTTTCAAACTCTTGCCATGGTTGGAGTCGTTTATTAGCATGTGATTTATCGGTCAGCAAATTGACTTTGGACTGCTTTTATGTGTTTCGTATTGGCACTCTCTTAAGAGCCAAACAAAGGAACTACGTTCCATTAGCTTTTTCCTTATTATTGTTATGATTTTAATTTATTTGTTAATCTTTTGGGATGAAAGTTATTTGTTTACTTTCTGAAATATTTTTTTTTAATCTTCAAATACAAACACATAATTATTGGTCTCAAATATAATTATGAAAAATGGTTTGATCTAATTTTTACACATGACGTGAATTTATTAGTGATGAAGTTTTAGAAACTTGGGAGACGAATCAGTATTTGTTTGTAAGTTCTTTGACCACTTTCGAAATTTACAAAATTGAAATATTTGCGATTTTCCTTGTAAAAATAGATATGCAACTTCTTAAAAAAAAAGCTATATTTAGGGAAACAGTCTATTCCCTCTTGATTTTCATGCTTTAGTTTTATTTTCTCCTCGATTTTTTGACTCTCGTCCTATTCCCCTCGATTTTCAGTTTTAGCATATTTTTCCCTCGATTATCATGTTTTAGTTCTATTCTCCTCTCGATTTGGATCTCATCCTATTCCCCCCTCAATTATCAAAAATCTGCCTAAAACTCCCTCCGATTTTGACCCAATTTTGACCAAGTTTTGATTTCAATTTGACCCAATTTTTTTATTTTAATTTTGACACAATTTTGATTTTAATTTTGATTTTGATTTTAATTTTAATTTTGATTTTAATATATTTTTTATATTGATTTTAATATCGAAATTTGATTAATTAAATTGGAATTCGACCATTTAAATTATGATAAACGGTATAACAACGGTAAGTCTATAATTATTTTATTATTATAAATTAAGTAAAAATATCTAATAAAATCTTATACAACACTCCGAGGTGATGGAACCAATATTTAAGATGCCAACATGTGGCATGAAATTAATATCTCATGACCAATAACTAATTGGCAAATCCTAAACCCTAAACCCAAAATCGAATCCAATTTTGTCAAAATTGGGATTAAATCGAGTCAAAATTGAGTCAAAACTAGGTCAAAATTGAGTTATATTTGAATCAAAACTAAAATTAAAATTTGGTCAAAATTAAAATCAATTTTGACATAGTTTTGACTCAATTTTGGACTCAATTTAACTTAATTCGGATTAAATCAGATTTTCAATTTATACTTAATTCAAATTAATTAGGATTAAATCAAGTAAAAATTGAGTTATATTTGAATCAAAACTAAAATAAAATTTGGTCAAAATTAAAATCAATTTTGGCATAGTTTTGACTCAATTTTGGACTCAATTTAACTTAAATCGGATTAAATCACATTTTCAATTTATACTTAATTTGGATTAATTAGGATTAAATCAAGTCAAAATTGAGATATATTATTATTATTATTAAAATTAAAATTAAAATCAAAATTAAAACCAAAATTAAAATTAAAATCAAAATTAAAATCAAAATTAAAATCAAAATTAAAATCAAAATTAAAATTAAAATCAAAATTGGGTCAAAAATAAAATCAAAATTGGGTCAAAATTGAAATCAAAATGTGGTCAAAATTGGGTTAAAATCGGAGGGGGTTTTAGGTAGATTTGTGATAATTGAGGGGGAATAGGATGAGATCAAAACCGAGGGGGAATAGGACTAAAACATGATAATCGAGGGGAAATAGGCTGAAACTGAAAATCGAGGGGAATAGGACGAGGGTCAAAATCGAGGGAGAATAGGACTAAAGTATGAAAATCAAACGGGAATATATATTTATTTACACAAAAATCAAATATTTTAATTGATTTATACAAACATTACAAATTTAGATTAAGAATGTAATTCCATTATTTTCAAAATTCTCGTCTAATGGACCTATTTGCAGAATATACTACACTATTTTTGTTAGGTGGGTTTGAATTTAAGTAATCCCATCTTAACTTGTTTGTAAAAGATCCATTAACTGGATAAAATACTAGTTTATAACTTAAAAAAATAATAATTATACCATATTATATAGGTTTTAAATGATACACAACGAAAACTCTTTAGTTAATTTAATATTACTGCAGCTATACATACATACCCCATACCGGAGAATATCATAGATATATTCATAGGGATGAGGTGTTTCACGTCTACCCTCGTGAAAATAATTATTGAATAGAAAAAAAATTGAAGAAAAAAAAAATTTGTCCTTAATTTTTGAATATGTAAAAACATACGTTCTACAGTTTTTCGACGTTAAAAACTGTCAATCCGTGTCAAAAGCAAGGAAGTCGAACAGTTTTTCTACGTGAAAACGTGTTTCAAAGTTTAGAGCATGGCAGAACGAAGTGATTTCAAACTTGAGAGGGATCGACTTGAAGTTGACAAGAAGGAAAATTCAAGTTGAGACCAAAGAAATGGCTAGAATTAGCAGTAGCAGTGAAGAACAGAGCACGAGTCAATCTTCAATGACATCAATAAATGTAAGTCGGTCGATTTCTAGGGTTTTACAGGTTTTCGAGTCACAAAGTGATTTATTGAATTGAAATGGGTGCGAGTGTCAGTGAGTCACTTGAGTCTCAGTGAGTCGGTTGAGTCGCAAGGCACAGGAGTTGCATGACCATCTTCGACTTAGTGAGTCGGTTGGGTCGCTTAAGTGTCGCAGGGGGTCCAAGGATCGTTTGAGTCGCATGGGTTGCTTGTATCATTGAGTCGCATGGGTCACTTGATATTATGCTTCGTGGGTCGTTTAAGTTGCATGGGTCAATTGAGTCACATGGGTCGCTTGAGTCTAATTGACTCAGTTGAGTCTCAGTGATTCGGTTGTGTCGCAGGGTTGATCGAGTGACGCGATCCTCACTGGAACGCCACTCTAGAACGAAGGTAGCTAGGTAATCCTTGCTGCAGTCGAGTTGGAAGACTCCTTACACAAGGCGTGTGGGGTGAATGGTCATACGAGAGTTGCAGAAAGGCTCTCGATTTATCGGCTCGTCTTCGAGGACATGACACACCTACGAAGAAAGAATGATTTGTTGGATATTACGCACCAACATTTGCTGGATATGACACACCAACAATGGAGGAATTCTCAAAGACAAATTCAAATTTTAAAATCAAAATCAAGGTTGTTTTGTTACATGCATGGCCGGCCATAAGTAGGAGATGAAGTCA
Source organism: Gynandropsis gynandra (assembly GCA_036759665.1). Lineage (NCBI taxonomy): Eukaryota > Viridiplantae > Streptophyta > Magnoliopsida > Brassicales > Cleomaceae > Gynandropsis > Gynandropsis gynandra. Next base: position 23,502,949 of record CM071874.1, read on the forward strand.
AACAAGACTTCAATGTACAATAAATGCATGCGAGCATGCAAGGCTTGTAATTAAATGAACGAAAATTTTCAAATTTCAAATTAAAAAAATAAACGTAGGATAGAATACTTCGATACGATCAACGTATGAAGTCTCGGATCAATAATTAGGAAAAGAGAAGTGAGCCGTGGCCTCGTTCAAAACCCGCCGTTGGAAAACCACGTGGGACAAAACCAACGGTGGGAAAAGAGCACACACGAAACACTTACCCTAAATGTGGATCATTGCGAGTTGTGCTCTGGCTTGTAGTATGATGCAGATGTTGGAACTTCCTTGTGGACTCGAGCACTCGTCTTGAACTTGAACGGTCGTGAGAATTCCGACGATAGCCTCCTTGAGCTTCCTAGCTTTAGCTCGGGTCACGGGACGTGCTGGTATGGTCAAGGTATCCTCCTCTCTAGCCCTAACATGGGTCATGGGACCAACGTCCTTCTTTCGGGTCACGTCCGCCTTCCTCCCCTTCGNNGCCCGCCTCCCCCCCCTCCGTTCAGCACATGTAGCGTCTTCTGCAGCACGGGTCGCGTCCTCGGCAACACAGGTCGCGTCCTCTTCAGCAGGGGTCACGTCCTCCTCAGCACGAGTCGTGTCCTCTTCATTCGCCACGGCACAGGACGCATCCTCGACGTTGTCCATGATCATATTATCGAGTTATATTGAGTCGCAATGGTCGCTTGAGTGTTGCAGAGGGTCCAAGGGTCGTTTGAGTTGCATGGGTCACAAGGGTCAGTTGAGTCGCATGGGTCGCTTGAGTCAGTAGAAGTCTAATGTATGCTTAATTGGTCATTTTGCAGGTGTTTCCAAAGCCAAAGTTTGTGTATGAATTCAAGCACATGGGCAGAATGCCAAAGATCACCACCAAGTGTTATCGTCACGAGACAATAACGAAGCTGAGAGGAATCTTAGATGAATATGAGTTGCATTACTTCGTGAAAGAGTCACAATTTAGACATTTATTCCATTTCTAATGTTACTCCACATTGACGAAGGTTCAAATGTCTATCCTACTAAATCACTCAGTGGCTGTACCGGACAAGAAGGAGTTGTGGTTCGTCTTAAACGGTGTTCCCATCCGGTACTCTATAGTGGAGCACACACTAATTTTCGGATTAAAATGCGAACCATATCCCAAAAGATGGGATTCCAAAAGGAGTGATACATTAAGGCTGAAGAATTTCAGTCGTGGAAAGGTGACCCCCGCACAAGTCATTGAAAAGCTTGTAAAGGCGCAGAATTCCGACATCCGGACGAGGTTGGCAACTTTGATGTTGTTGGCACAAGTTATGGCTCACAAGCCTTCATCAGATAACTCTATCAACCATGATCTCATTGACATGGTTGATGACTTGGAATTTTGTGAAGGCTTTCCATGAAGGCTGATACGATTCAAAGTTAAACAAATATTAACCTAAACTATCCGCAAGTGCACGGCACGTGTGTAGTACTCTAGGTGTCGATCCCACAGGGACTCCGCAAAATAACCTAAACCCAAACTATGAATCAAACTTGCAAACGAACGAATATTGGTTTAAAGATTTAAATACTAATAACAAATAAACTACGAGTTCTTAACAGTGAGACAAACGTTCTAGGAATCCGGTTTCACCACAAGACTACCGAAACCAACAATCAACCTATCTAATCATGCAATCCCGATCAAGTTATCTAAGACAGACCATCCTAATATGATATCTACCCTCTCTGAAGGCATAGACACGTTATGTAATCAATTTATCCCCTACTTTCGTGGCTGACACCTTAAGCTAAACCCATAAGTTATGTGATTCATCCGTTTTACCCTCAACCGCTGCTACCCTACTTTGGTGGCCTAACTTCGGTTGTTCTAAACCTGATCTTCTAGGACTAGAATTCTCCTTTCGGTCCTTCTCCTAATCCCTAACACATGCATCTACTTGGCCTTCATAAATACAAGTCATTCAAGCACTCAGACAAAGAATAGATAAACGAAAACGAGAATTTGCATTCAAAGATAAATCAAAAGCAGTTCCTGGATAGCCATGGGCTAATCCCTTCTCCTGGAACAAAACGACTACTCGCTCATGCGTCCGTAAACAAACATAATCGAAATAGATAGTTTAAGGGATATGAAAACCAAACGAAATCGAAGTCCCTGTTCGATGCTCTTTGAATGTCTCTTGCAAGTCTCTGTCTTCTTCCTCTTTGTCTTTTTCTGTCTGTCTCTGTAACGTCTCTGTAATTCATGTAAAACGATTGAATATGTTTTCTTTCCTATTCTGTTCTTTTTCCTTTTCTTCTTCTTTCCCCTTTGGCATGCTTTTCCATTCTTTTCTGTGGTCTTTCCTTTTGTTTTCATTCGGTTAAAACGTTTCCTTATTTCTCGTGTTGCAGGTCTATCTTCATGTCCGGCCTTGCGTCAAATTGTGCTCGATCGTGCTGCAACTCACCAGCTTGTGCTCGGTCGTGCAAGAGTATGAGCCCAGTCGTGCAGCTTCTCTTTGGTGATGCTCGATCGTGCAACAAAGGAGCCCGGGCCGTGCTGAACATTCGGGGAAGATTGGTGTGTCAAGAGCCCAGTCGGGCAGGAAGAGGTGCACGATCGTGCATGAGGCTTTGGCTGAAGAGCTCCTTCGTGCAAATGAGTGCTTATCGGTCGGGCATGCATGTTGGTTGCTGAGCATGGTCGTGATGAGGTTGATGCACGGTCCTGCATTGGTGTTTCCCATTGAGAACGGTCGGGCATTGGCTGATGCATGGTCGGACATGTGTTTCTTTGCTCAGCCCCGTCGTTCTATGCATTGTGTTGGCCGTGCACTTTGTTGCCTTGCCCCGTTTCTCGTCCCGTTTGCTCCTTTATAATCCTTGATGATAGCACTTTGTCCCGTGTATGTTCCTTAGCTTCGAAATGAACCAAATTTGCACTAAAACCTGTAAGAACACGAAAACACGAAAACAAATAAAATGGATACAAAATCATAAGTAAACGTTGCATCTATATCATAAACATCTCTAAAATCATGCAAGAAATACGTATTAAAACGAGACGATCAGAGGCATTACACATTCGAGAAGATTGTGGATACTTGCCGCAAGTACGTTAGTGGGGAATCACCGAAACCAAAGTGGTATTGTGGCGGTTTCATGATCCCACTAATGGTAAGTTGTATATATTATTCGAATAACTTGAATGTTTGCGTACTTTTTGCATTCTTATCATTTTGTTTTAATGTTTCAGTTACTTCCATTCGAAACCATCCTTAGTTTAGGTGGAAAGGGATAGTATGTTGATGTTATAGATGCGCATCTATCATGCCCAAGAATGTGCAAGAATTTGGTTAAATCCATTTTTAACCCGAGGTATGTAGATGTGATAAGGCAGATTGGAGATTCTAAGGTAACAATTACACAAGGTAAATAAGGGAAATAAGGGTCACAGAGGGTAATAATGGTTATTTTTTTTGTTTTTCAGGATATTCGAAGTATTCTTCGTGCTGAACAGAAGAGAAAGCTTTACCTTTTGATCTAGAGGATTACGTGGGACGCCACGATCCCGATGTTTAGATATGGATGGAACATCTTCGTAGAAATCCGAAGGTTATTTGTTGGGAGGACATCCGTAAGCAAGAACTGCCGACGCGAAAACAGCTCTTGGTGATCAAAAGAAGGGGAAAGAAAATGGGACTAAGAGGAAGAAGAGCGTGAGTGAAAAAATAATAGAGGCCGAAGATTACAAAGACGAAGGAAGGGTAGGTGTTGTTGAAGCTGATCAAGAAAGAGAAGGTGATGCTGAAGTTGAAAGAGAAGGTAATGATGAAGCTGCAGCTGAAGGAGAAGAAGCTGCAGTCCCTCTAACACTAGAGCAGAAATTAATAGAATAAATAAAGACGTCGGAAAAAAGAATCATCAACGCGGCAAGAGACCTTCTAAGGGATGTTGGGTTTTATTTTCCTAATCCAAAATCAAAGGCGGCAGATCCAAAAAGTGCTGAAAAAGGCAAAATCAAAATCTGTCGAGAAAGATGCGAGCACCGAAAACCAATCTTTCGACACTATTAGAGATGGTGATTTTGAATTCCTTCGACGTCCATATCCAGTGTCAAGAAAAGAGCCAAGCGAAGAGCCGGTTGAGTTAGAGACTGAAAAAGGACTCTAGAGATGGATCAGAAGAGGATTTGGCAAATATTTCGAGATTAGTTAAAAATCTCACATCTGCCGCCACCATTCCTCTAACTGAATATATTTTCGGAGAGGTTACTGTAGTCGTTTGATGCATTATCAAATTTAAACAAATAACCTAAACTACCCGCAAGTGCACGACACATGCGTAGTACTTCAGGTGTCGATCCCACAGGGACTACGCAACACAATCTAAACTCAAACTACGAATCAAACTTGCTAACAAATGAAATATGGTTTTGAGAATGAAATACTAAACAAACGAAATAAACAAACTAGTTCTTAACGATAGACAAACGTTTCCAGGAAACTAGTTTCACCACAAGACTACCGAAACCAACAATCAACCTATCTATCATGCAATCCCAGTCAAGTTATCTAAGGCAGACGATCCTAATATGATATCTACCCTCTCTCGAGGTATAGACACGTGATCTAGTCAAGTTGCCCCCTACTTTCGTGGCTGACACCTTGAACTAAACCCATAAGACGTGTGATTCATCCGTTTTACCCTCAACCGCTGCTACCCTACTTTCGTGGCCTATCCTCGGTTGTTCTAAACCTGATCTTCTAGGACTAGAATTCTCCTTTCGGTCCTTCTCCTAATCCCTAACATATGCATCTACGTGGCCATCGCAAACACAAGTAAATTAAGCACTCCGATAAAGAATAGATAAACGAAAACGGGAAGATGCATTCAAAGATAAATCAAAAGTGGTTCCGGGATAGCCATGGGCTAATCCATTCTCCTAGAACAAACAAACTACTTGCTCATGCGTTCGTAAACAAACATAAACGAAATATAATGTCTAAGGAACATGAAAACCAAACGAAACCGAAGTGTCAAGTTGATCTCCAATGCTCCTCGTAAGTCTCCTTTGCAAGAACCTTCTTCCTCTCTCTCTCGATCAAGAATTCGAAACTTGGTGAATAATCTCGACCTCTGGCTCCTTTCCTTTTCTTTAAAGTCATTTTCCTTATTGTATAAGTCCCCAACAAACTTCCATTTGTTTTAAGTCAAATTAACTTATTTGAAGTTGCAGGTGACGGTCACGACCCGCGTGGGCAGGGTAAGTGACCCGCTCGGGTACGACGCGGAAGATCATGCAAGAACGCGATGAAAAGGAGGCTGCCCGCTCGGGCTCAAAGGGTGCCCGCTCGGGCTCAAGTCCTGCCCGCTCGGGCACATGTGCTGCCCGCTCGGGCTCATGCCCCGGGCGGGGTATTTCTCGCCCGACTCGTGCTCAATTTGCTGGACAAAATCGCCGTAACAAATGCCCGCTCGGGCTAGGGAGTTACCCGCGTGGGTAGTCACTATTCCATGCCGATTCTCGTCCTGTTCGTCCCATGATGATCCTCGATGTTGGTACTTTGTTTCGTGCACGTCCTTTAGCTTCGAAATGAACTGAATACGCATAAAAACCTGTAAGAACATGAAAACACGAAAACAAGTAAAACGGATACGGACCATACGTAAAGCATCACATATATATCATAAACATCTCTAAAATCATGCAAGAAATACGTATGAAAACGAGATGATCATCGTTGCTCCTGATGAAGTTCCGCCAAGTAAGTAATATTTAAAGAAAAAGTTCATTTGAGTCAATTTCTATCGAGAGTCGGCATGGGTCGCACGGGTCGCAGAGACGCATAAGTGCAAGGTCGTATAAGTCGCAGGGTTGCATAAGTTGCTGGGTCGCTAGAGTCGCATGGGTCGCATGGGTTGCATGTCTCATGGGTCGCAAGGGTCGCATCAAGTAACAAACGATAAGTCTAATGAATGAAATAATTTTATGCAAATGCTCCAGTGGGTACTATCGATGAAGTCAGTGCTAAGGAAGTTCTTATGGAGTATACTCCAGTAGGTCCTCTGGAAGACGTCCCAAGTGAGGAGGTTGCTGCCGAGGATACTCCACTAGATCCTGTCAAATACGTCCCCGACGAAAAGGTTCCTTCCGAGGATATTCCAGTGGGTCCTATTGAAGAGGTTGCCGCTAACGAGGTTCCTGAATAGTATACTCTAGTGGGTCCTGTGGAAGACGTCCCCGCTGAGGAGGTTCATGCCTAGAATACTCCAGTGGGTCCTGTCGAAGAGGTCCCCTCTAGGGAGGTTACTCCAGTTGCTCCTGTCGAAGAGGTTCCTGCCGAGGATACTCCAATGGGAACTCCAAAACTTATTGTCATTTATGCCGAACTACCACCAAGTAAGTACGATCATTTGAGTCATAAAGGCCACATTGGTCGTATGGGTCAGAAAAGGTCGCATGTTCGCATGGGTCGCACAGTCACAGGGTCACAGAGTCGTATTGGCTGCATTGGTCTCCATATGTTTAATGAAGTAAATTTATGTAGATGATGGATCTTTATCGAAGGAGTCTGAGCCCTATGTTGAATCTCCACTAGAAACTAAATGAGTTTTAAGACCACGGAAGGCATATGTTGAACCTTAGCCAGTGAAAAGAGCAAGAACAGGGCGAGGGAGAGGGCAAGGGAAAGATGTTGATGGAGAACCCACAAAAATGTAGTTCAAGAACCCGTAAAGAAGGTGTAGCAAGAACCCGAAAAAAAGGTGATTCAAGAACCTGCAGGGGAAACAACATTTTGTGTGGAAGCCCAAGGGATTAGGAGAGGGCGAGATAACCCAAAGTCCTTCGTTCATTGACGTTAGCGGTGAAAATTTGACTGCTCTATATATGTTCCCGACGACACCTAGACATGAGCGTTGGTGGAAATCTGATCTAGATATTCCCCGGGGGCCAGAGTTATGGGAGACCATATTAAAGCCCAACGTATGGCTTGAAGATGATGTAAGTTTTTTTCAACCCTTAATCACAAAGGTCATTTTGTGTCATATGTATTCATGTGTATTAATTTTTTTTGCAGCAATTGGATGAGGCGTTGTTGGTGTGGTATTATCGCATGAAGACATCCCCAATTATATATCGGAATTATTATGTTTGTCCTCTTGCTTTCAAGCAGACGCTCACGTGGTGGATGTACGAGGATATAGACACATTGCGGGGAATTCTTAGTGATTTTTTGAATGCCAAGTATCCATTCCAAAGTACGAACACACCAATGAGTTATTTCAAAGGCTTTATCTCGCTTCTAAATATTCCATCGCTCGAAAGTCGATTTATAGGATGTCATTGGGTAGCCATCAAAGTGCATTTTGCGACCTGATGCATCACGGTATACGACTGCTAGAACAGAATTAAGGAAACACATATCGATCCGATGATTCAGAAGGTAAGAAAAGTTGTCTCCAAGATGCTCATTCTCGGAGGGTTTCCTTCTTTGGCTTCTGAAGAATATGAATGGAAGTATGAGATGAAGGTCTGTCACATAACAAAAGCTCGAGTGATTGTGGTGTTTACGCCTACAAATTCTTAGAAACCTCGGTAATGAAAAGACACGTCGTACCTTTCATTACATTTGCAACTACAATGTTCCTTCCATGCGTGAGAAGATGGCGGCTGATATATTTAAGAATGGAACATGTATCCCTCCACCCCGATACTAACTTGATACACTATTTTTTTTGGGAATGGAAGATATAAATATTTGGTACATTGTTATTTTTTTAAAAAATTTCTTCATATAATTTGGTAGATTGTTATTTTTTAAAAATTTCTTCATAATAATAAAAGGGTCGCAGAGGTCCGAGGGTCATAGAGGGTACAAGGCTCAGAGAGGATCCAAGGGTCACAGCGGGTCAAAGGATCACAATGGTAAAAGGGTGGAATGGATAAAAGGGTTGCAGGGATCAAGGGTTGAACGGGAAAAAGGATCGTATGGGTCAAAGGGTCATAGAGGGACATGGATCGAAGGGGTCAAAGGGTTGCAGGGGTCCAAAGGTCAGAGAGGATCCAAGGGTCGCAGGGATCAAAGGGTCGTAGTGGTAAAAGGGTCGAACGGGTAAAAGGGTCGCATGGGCAAAGGATCGTAGAGGTACAAGGGTCGCAGAGGGATAAGGGTCGAAGGGGTTAACCCTTGTACCTCTTCGACCCTTGGACCCCTGTGACTCTTTATGCTTTATTATTAAAAAATAAAAAATTATTTACAAATAATATGAATAAATTTTAAAAACATAACAATGTACCTAGTTACATCTTCCATTCCCATAAATAAAATTTATTACAAATAATATGAATAACTTTTTAAAAATAAAAATGTACCAAGTTACATCTTCCATAGTCAAAAAATAAAATTTCTTTTATCAAGTTATTTACAAACGACCCTTGGATCCCTCCGACCCTTGTCCCCCTCTGACCCTTGGACCTCTACGACCCTTGTACCTCTATGACCCTTGTACCTCTGCGACCCTTTGTCCATTGCGACCCTTGTCCCCCTGCAATCCTTGTACTTCTGTGACGCTTTGTCCCCTGTGACCCTTGTCCCTCTGCGACCCTTATACCTCTACGACCCTTGCCCCTCTACGACCCTTGTCCGTCTGCAACCTTTGTCTGTTTGTGACCCTTGGACCCCTGCGACCCTTGTCCCCCTTCGACCCTTGTACCTCTGCGAATCTTGTTACAATAATAGTAAATAAAAAAAAACAGTGATACTAACAATAATACTTTCTATTTAATAATAGTAAAAAACCAACCAAATACAAACATGAAGTTCAAGTTCAAAGGAATGTTTCTGTTCAAATGAGGTTCAAAGCAATCAAAATACAACGGAATTCAAACTATGTTGTTGGCAGGCCCTAGTTGAGAGAAAAAACGAAACAGAGGTATTGCTGCATTGGATACCAGTTCGACTTTGAGGGAACAACCCTTGTTCAGTCCATGATCGTGACAAAACTTTCTCCAGCCCCTGCAGATGCTAGTACCACCACGTGCCATGGGCCTTAGATATGCCTCTCGCGCTAGTCCGTAATTGATTATCATATGTATCTTACATCGTGTACCACAAAGACCTCTCAACCTCGCAAACCCTACCGGAAGTGTGTTCGGTAACTGAATAAATTTACAACAACGCCAAACTAATACATATACGGCCAGATTTGATGAATCAAATAAATCGGATTGAGATCCTTTACCAATGCATCTACGGCCAAATTTGAACGCGTGATTTGTACCGTGAAATCCTCTGAACAGAAGAAGATGATCCTTCTTCTGCAGATGATGATGACATATATGATGCATATTGTAGATTACACATATCATCTCTAAAGCCGGTGACGTGAAAAACCATGTCACCTTAGTGACAGAAAACTACAAAATCCTGAATATGAAAATCATGGTCCTTGGAGAAACTTTCCATCCATTAGTGAATCTTGAGCCATCCAACTTGACTTCCCATGTTTTATTAGACACATCCGATTTAAGCGTTGCCATGTTGTTGTCCCTCATTTTCCCATAAATATGCTCATTGAAGAATTTCTTCGGAATGTCCTGTAACATAAATCGGAAAAAAGTAAAATATTTACATTCTCTACATTAACATATCGAAAGAGAGAGAGATGAAGGAAATTACGAGATAGTTCTCCAGAAAGCTTGAAAGAATGATTTGGATGAAATGAGAGAAATATGGCATCTTTCGGAAAAATAGATGGAAGATAATGAGAGTTAGAGAGAGTGTGTCATTATTCGAAAAAAGATGGGTGGAAGATGATGAGAGTTAGAGAGAGAGAGTGTGTATCATTATTTGAAAAAAGAAACGACTGGAATTCGAAAAGATATGACCCTAACATCAAATCGACGTCACATGGAATTCAAAAAGACATGACCACAGGGGTCTAAGGATCGCAGGGGTACAAGGGTCGCAGAGGGGTACAAGGGTCGCAGAGGGGTACAAGGGTCGCGACATAAACAAATCATTCAATAGCACTTCAAATTCGTTCACTGTGTATGCTGCTGCACATTTGAAGAACATTTCCGCCACAATATCACCCTTTGAAGTCTTTTTACCATGGCCTTTATTGACGTAGTTCTTTATATTTACTGATATATGACGCACACAAAAACCATGATCGACTTGTTTATACACTTGTCTGACTATTTTGATCAAGCTTTTATGGCGATCAAATATCACAACGACAGCACGTCCGTCCGGTATCACCTCTTTCAATCTTGACATAAACCACATCCATGATTCGTCCTTCTCTCTGTCGAGTATTCCCCATGCATTAGGATATTGGTGATGTTCACCATCTTGCACGGTCGCCACAATCAATGATCCCTTGTACACTCCTGTAAAAAATGTTGCATCCACAGCAACCACTTTACGCATGTATTTCCATCCTCTTATAGCCGCTCCAACAACCGTAAAAAGGTATCACTGATTTTCAACCCGATTTAACCGCACTTTAAACCCGATTTACTCACTTTAAACTTGATTAAACCGATTTATCCGATTTTCGATTTAAAGTTGGTTGAAGCTTCTCTCATCATTGTCGAGCTGAAGATTTGCGATAGATCTAGGATTTCTTTCTGTAAACATGTGCAACCACCCTGGAAGCCTCCTATAATGTTCTAAGTCATCACCACGAATCTCCTTTTGAGCACCACATTTGCCTCTTAATGCCATCAAATACGATACATTGGCACCATACTTTGCTTTTACACGAGCCATCAATTCTTTTGCTGGTGGTGTTTGATATTTCCCAGCATATTCCTCATTCAAATAATCCTTAACCAATTGTGTTGTACCCTTTGTAGCTTCGGTCCATTTAGATATAGGTGAAAAATTATTAATGGGATGGTGTGTTCTCACACTAAACCGTTTAGAATTCGAGATTGCTGCCACGCGTAATTTCAATTTACAACCACTTCCGTTAAACTTGCATCGTACTTCCCACAGCTTTGAATCATATCTCAATGTTGTATATCTAAAACAAGCTTCAATTGAACCCTTCCTTACAAATGTCTGTACATCCTTCTTGTTATCAAAATCTTGCCCAATTTTAAGATGCAATCAATCTTCAAACTCAAACATATTATTTTCGTTGTCTGCCTTCTCATGAACTACCATTTCCAAGTTGTTCTCACCATCACCATCCTCATGCTGTGTTGGCACATTATTAAGATCCAATCCATCTTCGAACTCGAAGATATTATTTTCGCTATTGTGAACTACCATTTGCTAGTAGTTCTCACCATCACCATACTTATGCCTTCTCATGAACTACCATTTCCAAGTTGTTCTCACCATCACCATCCTCATGCTGTGTTGGCACATTAGAATCAACTTTATTATTGCCACAAACAACTTCATCAACTACCACATTCATGGCACACCCACCATCTTCTCTTATCCCGTTTGTATGTTCATTATCAGAATTATCCGAATCCAAAATATTTATTGTTTTCATCGGATTCCTCCCAACTCTATTTTTGTTATTTGGACCTACAATAACAAAGTCATCATAATCTACAACACCTCCATCCTCACCTTCTTCAGTAATGCTTCCAAA
>CM071874.1:23514695-23526721 GCA_036759665.1 Gynandropsis gynandra
TCCACATACAGTAGTGGTCGAATTCCTCTTATGCGATCGAACATATAACAAATAAGATGTTTGCCATTCATTATATATGTCGACTTCCTATTTTCACAAATATTGGACAAATAGCTTAACTTCAACTTCGTTGTATTATTTTCCACCATCATCGTTGCACATAACTCATCAATCAGTTGCTGGAATGTCAAACTAACCAGAGGACAATAGAAAAATACTCTCTAGTTTTCCTAAACTCTACCAACCCATTCAGATTCTCCATTTGGATTTTTTCCTCATTTACCTCCATACAAAAATAAATCAATGTGATTTTCTCATCCACCAAATCCATTTACACCTGTAAAAATAACATTAAAATAAGATAAATTCTATGACCCACTGCGACTGTTCGACTCGATGAGACTCTATGACCCAGTGCGATCGTGCAACCCTAGGACCCTTTTGTGACCCTTGTACCTTTGCGACCCTTTGACCCCTTTGCGACCCTTGTACCTCTGCAACCCTTGTACCCCTCTGCAACCCTTGTACCTCTACGACCCTTGTACCCCTACGACCCTTTGACCCCTCTACGACCCTTGTACCTCTGCGACCCTTGTACCCCTTTGCGACCCTCTGCGACCCATATACCCCTGCGACCCTTTGACCCATATGACCCTTTGAACCCTTTGCGACCCCTTTACCTCTGCGACCCTTGGACCCCTACGACCCTTTGACCTTTGATCTCTTTGACCCCTCGATGAGACTCTGCGACATAGTGCGACTGTGTGACTCTATGACTTAGTGCAACCGTGCGACTCGATGAGAATGTCACTCATTGCGATCATGTAACATTTCAATTTATTTGACTCGTTTAGGCTCGTTTTCAGTAAACGAGTCTTATATTGACCCAGTGCAACCGTGCGACTACATCAACAAAAGACTCGTTTTCATAAAGGTAGAATCGAATCTATACATATTACTCACAAAAGAAAAAAAACATAAGAGAAACACGAAAAACTCACTATACATACCTGGTTTTTTCTACGGAACGTGCTTAATTGCAAGCTTCTTTGTTAACAACAAACCATTTCAACGTATTGGTAGCAAATCTGATGTTGATTTCAAGCTATCCTCGCCGATCTGTTGTCATGTGGGTGAACAATAATTTTAGCGCCACAGGAGAGAGAGAAATCGAGGTGCTCTAGAGCATAGGAGAGAGAGAAATCGAGGTGCTCTAGAGCATAGAAGAGAGAGAAATCGAGGTGTTTTAGAGGAGAGAGAAAAATTGTCAACTAATTAAAAGACAAAGGTAATATGAGTTATCAATATTTTAATGGTAGATTTAAAATTGAAACTTTTTTCTTAGAAAAGGGTAGGCTTGAAGTCAAAATAGTATTTAAAAGGTATTTTTCAAGTTAACCCCATATATACAGATTTATATATATATAATAACTTTTTTTTTCTTTTCATATACTCAAAGAGAATAATGAGTAATTACTAATGGTAAATTTCTTTACAGGATCTTTTCAGATTTCCATCAAAAAGATAAACAAAAGTGGTATAAAGTTGTTGCCATAATATAAGGAAAACGCGATTTGGAAAAGACTAAGGGCTGCACTGCACACTGGCCTTCAGTTATTTTTGGAAGGTCAACGCGCAGTCTGTGTGCAATTCCGTTCCGTCGAATGCATGAGATAGAAAGATTGCTCGGGTTGAACGCATGGTTATTGGGTCGAATGCATAAATATACATTTATACGGATTGCGAGATTTAGACGCTTGGTCTGACTGATGGAGCCAAGAGTTCACTCGGGCCGTGCACCTCAATAAATACCAAGGAAATATTTAGTCAAAATGATCAATTAATGCCTCAGTCGTAAGTTAGGTTTAAAAGGACCAAATTTGGACCAAACAAGTCATTAATACGATGAAAACTTTAGACTACATTTACTTAACATTCATCTATTTCATGGTGTTCTTGACAAACACCAATATCTATTACTGACCCATTACAATTTTTTATTACATGATTATTCTTCGTAAAATAATATAATAGAAAAGTTCTATTATAATTTGATGAATTAGTTTGTAGAAACACACAATAGCGAAAATAAACAGAAGTTTGTTTAGAAAAAATATTTAGAATATTCTTTCTTTCGAATTCTTTTGTTCCCAGTTGAGATATGATTTTGTTTTCAGGGTTCCAAACTATCATGTAATTTTTAAAAAATCTAAATGGAATTTTGTTTCGAATTACAAATTAAAAATTAACAATTTTCTTAACTCTTTTTAGGTAAACAAAATCTCCATAATTCTAATGGGAGAGTTGTGTTGGTTCCCCCTGACAGAACCAGAGGTTTCTATAAGGACTTCAATCCTCCCCCGCGAGGAACCGATCTCCGTACGAACTCACCCAAACTGAAAAAAAAAACATTTGCCAAATTTTTTTTGTAGCTTCCTTCATCTGTTACTTTACGACTAATTTGTAACAGATTCATCTCCATTTTTTTTTTCATTTTACCAAAAAAGTTTCTTTTAGATTTTGAATATTGTCACTGCCTCCGATCTCTCTCTCTCGCGGCGGATTGAGATGGAGAGCTTACCAACGACGATGCCGGTGAAATCGGAACGGCGAGGAAGGTCTACGAAGTCTCAACATACCTCCAAGCCCTCCCTTGTTCTGGCATTCTTCTCATGCCTCGCCTGGCTCTACGTCGCTGGTCGGTACGTCGTTTTTTTCTCCCTTTTTTCGATGATTTTTTTCAAATCTTGATTTGTTCGTCAATTTCTATCTCTTTCCCGGAATCGAGTTTTGGGGTTGAGGATCGTATTTTTGATCGAACATTGTCCTAGTCCGTTACTGAAATTCGAATTTTTCTTGTTCTATTTGTTTGCTTTAAATCTCGAAGATGCAACGTACTCCCTTTTCATGCTTTTCTCGTTTGTTTTTCAGTGGTGATTTCTGTAATTGAGGTCGTAGATTGGTGTAATGTGTTGATGTGGCCTTTTCGTAATTCAATTACATCTGTTGTCTTTAATTTATCATTCATGGGCTGAATCGGAACCATGGGTCTTGTACTGACAATGTAATTTGATTGTTTGGACTGGATAAAGCTTTTTTTTTCGTATCTGTTTGTGTTCTTTTCAACTCGGTGTTGAATGGCAGTTGCAGCATTTTGTGATGATCTTTGTTTGGTATTTGGTTTCTTACTGTTAGATTATGGCAAGATGCGGAGAACAGAGTGTTACTCAATAATCTGCTTAGGAAAAACTATGATCAGGTTGGCCCTTCTGTTCTTTTGAAGTTTTATCTGTTGTCTGGTTTCGAAAAAATAGTCATCTTGAGTAATCATGTTGATTGTTTTCTTCGGTGTAGAGACCTAAGATTCTTACGGTGGAAGACAAGTTGACGGTCCTAGGATGCCAGTAAGTTCATTGTTCTGATAGATCCTACTGGTGTTTGAGACAAAGCAATGACTTCTCTGTTGTGTGTGTACTAACTTCAATGTAACCCTTCACTAGAGATCTTGAGAGGAGAATTGTTGAAACTGAAATGGAGTTGACCCTGGCGAAGAGTCAAGGTTATCTTAAAAGCCAATTGCAGAAAAGTGGCTCTTCTTCGGGGAAGAAATTGCTAGCTGTTATTGGCGTGTACACAAGTTTTGGAAGTCGTTTGAAGCGCAATACTTTTAGAGGATCTTGGATGCCACAAGGTAGTTCATTCACTGTGTTTTGTAAATTGTGAACATATGGTACGACCAGTAATTTGTGGCTAAAATTCCTTTTTATTTCACTCTGTAGGTGATGCCTTGAGAAAACTCGAGGAGAGAGGAGTTGTCATACGATTTGTGATTGGTCGAAGGTTCCCCTCTCACTTTAATCTTTCGTTTCCATCTCTTGTACTATAGCGTTTTGTCTTTCCTTCTCACTATCTCCAAGTGGATTATTAAACTTGTTTTGGTTTTCAAAAAATCTAGTGCGAATCGAGGTGATAGCTTGGATCGAAACATTGACGAGGAAAATCGTTCAACCAAAGATTTTTTGATTCTTGTAAGTAAGAGTATGAATTTGATTTGTTTCTATCACATTCACTTTTTTTGCATCTTTTCGATGCCTGCTGTTGTCATGAATGTGGTGGATTTTTTTTTTCCTTTTAGTTTTAACATCACAAGAATTTATTGCCCACTGTTATGGCATCTATTGTACTGTTGACCCAAAAGTGATGGATTGAAATTAGGAAAATCATGAGGAAGCCGAAGAAGAGTTACCCAAGAAAGTGAAGCTCTTTTTCAGTGCAGCTGTTCAGAACTGGGATGCAGAGTTTTATGTTAAAGTTGATGACAATGTGGACCTAGATCTTGGTAATTCGTCGTTTTCATGTGCTTATCTTGCAAAATTATGTTTTATCGCCTTCCTGCATTACCAATGTATGATTTCTTGCTTGACAGAGGGATTGATTGGGCTCCTTGAAAACCGTCGTGATCAAGATGGTGCTTACATAGGATGCATGAAATCAGGGGAAGTGGTAACTGAAGAGTTAGTATTGCATGCAACTTTCTTTTAATTTTCTGGTGCTTATCCTTAATGGCCAGTTTCAACAACTTTGCAAACTTCTCGAGAATTTTATCTTTAATTTCTGTCTCCTTGGCGGATTTTTTTTTTTGGTTTTCAGGGGAAGGCAATGGTATGAACCGGATTGGTGGAAGTTTGGAGATGAAAAATCGTAAGTGATTGAAAATGTTCAAGTTTTTTATACCGTGTGTGGACATTTTTTTTAATTTTTTCTTCTTGGAAATGCCAAAATATTATGATCATTGGCTGATAAGAAATATGGCCTACTACTAATAGCCATGTAAATTATATTGCCATGAGCTTGTGGGATGTTCTTCAACACTTGAATTGGAGATAAGCCATCATGAGCTTGATATCGTCTCGGTGTCTTATGTTTGTCCTGTGTTCTTTTGTATAACTCAGATTCTCTGTTTTGTAATATATAGGTACTTCCGTCATGCGGCTGGTTCACTTTTAATACTCTCAAAGAATTTGGCTCAGTATATTTATATAAACAGGTTAGGTTCACAATTTCACTTTGGTCCAGCGGAAGATTATTTAAGATGAAAAATACCTTTTAGAGTATGACATCAGCATCATCCCACTCTTGTTTGTAATATGAATCAGTGCATCCTTGAAGACCTATGCACATGATGACACCTCCATCGGTTCTTGGATGATCGGTGTTCATGCAACCTATATAGATGACAACCGCCTTTGCTGCAGCAGCATCCGACAAGGTGAACATATACCACCTCATCAACAATAGCTTTGTCTTTATCGGCGTTTATTTTCAACCATTGTGAAGCCTTACTCGGGTATTCTCTGTCTATTTGCTAGACAAGGTGTGTTCGGCTTGATTCAGGCGTTGCAGACGCATTTTGGCCAGGCAAGGAGACAAGGGTCACTCATGCGACCTATAAGAGCATTCTCACCGCATCCATGGAGAGCATTCTTGGAACAAATATATAGACATAGATAATCTTGTGTTTTTGTTAGAATCAGATCAGTATGTGCTTTAGCACTAAATGACTATTGATTAGGTACTTTTATCGTCATCTTTACATAAACTCGTTGGATCCAATAATATGTAATACATATGTTCCTTTTTTGCTATATTATATATCCAAATCCAATGGCTTATATAAATGAGAATAATTAATTAAATTCTTTAATCGCATCATAACAAGAGATATGTATACACATGTAACTCTGTCACCCTTTTAACTCTTGAACCTTATGTTCCTTTTACCCTTTCGACTTTTTTATTCCTGCGATCCTATCCTAAACCCTGCGACCTTTTTATTCCTCAGCCATTGTATCCCTACGATCCTTTAACTCCTTTGCGAACCCTTTTATCCCTGCGATCCTTGTACTCCTGCGACCATTGAACCTCTAAGACTCTATGATCAAGTGCAACGGGATTTTTACGGAATGTGTTTAATTGCAAGCTTTTTTGTTGACAACAAACGATTTCAACCTATTGACAGCGAATCTGATGCCGATTTCAAACTACTCTCGGCCGAATCTGTTGTGATGTGGGAGAACAGTTATTTTCGCACCACAATAGAGAGAGAAATCGAGGCGCTTTGGAGAAGAGAGAAAAATTGTCGACAAGAGTAATATGAGATTATCAATATTTTAAGGGTATATTTGAAGTTGAAACCTTTTTTTTCAGAGAAAGGTATATTTGAAGGACTTTAGCTCTTTTATTTTTGAAGTTCCCCGGTAACATTCATAAAATTAAAACAAACCGAAAGTAATTTTCTTATATAATCAAAAGAGAATTAATGAGATATTGGTAGATTTTGTATTGAAAAAATTCCAGATTTATCGAAAAAACTCATAAAAATTCAAATAAATAATTTCAAAATAATTCTTTTAATTGAATTTATTAAATTTCAGGGACCTAAGATTCCAACCGAGATCATTCATATAGCTTTATGTAATACACCAATAGAACAAACCTCATATTCAACTGCACGTCGGTCCGCATGTTAGTATATTATATATATATATATATATATATATATTAAAGATACATAAATTAGAAACAAAATAACAACTCCAAGTTCTAGGGTGATTCGAACCCAGTGTAATTGTGCAATCAGGAAGCACATAACCCCTGGATCAAGCATATTTTCAAATGATGATATGGCTTGGTGTTTTATATTGACTATAGTCATTAATTAATATTTTAGTGGGTGTATTAGCCACTAAAGTGGTCTATTCAAATTCATTAGTGATTTGAATTATATGCTTAACGTCATAATGATATTTAATAATAATGATACACATTTATAATTACTAACATATAATAATATGGTTACCCAAAAGTAAATCTTATTCATGTTTAATAATAACTATATTAGGTTATAAACTTTGTTTAATTAATATATAATAAACATCCAAATATGACTTATTTTAAAGAAACATTTTGATGAACCTTATATAAGTTGTTAGATGCATGTTAATTATGTTTAGATTTAACCCAAAGATGAATGTAAATACAATAATTTATTGTATGTCATACAGACTGTATTGTTGTCTGAATTCAAAACAAATTACACGTGAGATATGATTATTTCCAATGCTCTCCACTATGTTAAGTATAACTGTTAATGATATCAAGTTTAGTGGACAAAATTATGACAAATGAATCAATATGTGAAGTTAAATGCTGGTCTTTTGAGATTCGATTTAGCTCTCATTATGGATGAGCTTTCTTAAGCTTAGCATATCACATAATGTTAAGCCTTCCCAACCCAATATTGAAAATATGAAGGAACTTCTTGTTGAGATTAGAAAGTGTATTATGATGGACATTGTGGATAAGTCTGTTGTTCCTATTCGTACTAATGATTTATCGACAACAAAGTACACTATATCTCAACCTATGGATGACTATATCACTCATATGGTGAATACTTACAACCAACTCAAAAGTTTGGATCTTGATCTTGGTGAGCATATGTTAGTTGAATTCATGATGAAATCGTGCAAAGGTGATGATCTCAAGAAATTTCGAAGAACTTACACTCAACTTAAGGAAAAATTAAATATCTCTTTGGGATACTAATGCCATGCTCATGCAAGAGGCGAGAAAAAGAAAAACCTTAAGGTTAACTTTCTCCATGCTAATCGCCTATCGTGGTTATCCAAATGCTAGTTCAAGTGGCGGCAAAGCTCTAAGTAAGAAACAAAAGAATAAAGATAAACAACCATATAAGATGAAACCCGGTAAAAGGCAAGGAGATGTTGGAAAGATTGTGAAATGTTTCTTTTGCAACTAACCTAGGCACACAAAGCCTGATTACCTAAAAAAATGAAGGCATTGTTTGAAAAATGAGGTATACATTTCGTTTCAGTATGATTTGAATCAAATCTAATTGAAGTACTTTCAAATACTTGGTGGCTTGATAGTGGTGCAACGACTCATGTATATTAATGTTATATAGGGTCACCTAAATCTCCAATGAATGCAGGAAAGTGAAAGCTTTCTATTTATGAGAAACAAGATGAAAACTAGAATTGAAGGTATTGATATATATATAATTGTGTTAGATATAGGCTATAACCTCGATCTAGAGAAGTGTCTATATGTTCCTGATTGTTCTAGAAATCTTGTTTCTCCTATAAGGTTGGATGTATTACGTTTTGAATTTAAGATTGGACATGGTTTTTTTCATTGTATCGTGATAAAAACCTATGTGGTATTGGTTTATTATTGGGTACTTCGTATTGATTCAAACAAAATTTTACATTTGTTAATTCTCTATTTAATGTTTGTGTTAAACATGATGTTAGTATGAAAAGGAATGCACTTAATGAGCCACCTATGACTTGTGGCATAAATGATTCAGTCATATATCCAAAGAGAGGATTATGAGACTAATCGAAACTATTGTTTTGTCTCGATTGGATTTTGCATATTGGAATGATACTGATTTGGATTGCATTGACAGTAAGCAAACCAAACATGTATCAAAACATGCCACCACAAGGAGTAATGGGTTACTCAATCTAACACATATAAATATATGTGGTCCTTTTGATGTATCATGTTGGGAGGTGAATAGTATTTCATCACATTCATTGATGATTACTCTAGATACTATTTCCTCCTAAAGTACTTAATCAAATCAGTTGATGTCTTTGAGACACTCATTTTGGATGTTGAAAGGCAATTAAATAGAAAGTTTAAGATAATACATTTCGATCGAGGTGGTGAATATTATGGAAAAACATCAGATTTGGAAAAATTCAAGGTTCGTTTAAGAAACTCCTTGAATCTAAGGGCATTTATGCACATTATACAATGTTCAGATCGTCACATCAGAATGGTGTAGTGAAAGGTGTAATTGTACATTGATGGAAATGGTAAAGAGTATGAGAAACGATAGTTCTGTGCATGTTTTATTATGGACGAGTGCATTGAAAACAACTGCATACATATTGAATATGGTATTTAGTAAAGCAGTTCCTAAGACACCTTATGAACTGTGGACATCTAGGAAGCCTAGTTTAAGACACCTTTACAATTGAGGTTGTCAATCCAAAGTGAGGATATATAATTCACATGAAAAGAAATTGAATTTCAGAGCCATTAGTCATTATTTCATTGATACCGAGATAGGTCGAAAGGGTATAGATTTTATTATGCTAATCATAGTACGAGAATTGTAGAGTTTGGTAATGGTCGCTTCATTGAAAATGACAATATTTGCGGGAGTGTGGGAGCATGTAATGTAGAGATAAAAGAATGATTGATAGACGAAAATTCATCAAGTGATCCATCTCAACTTGATGTTCCTATTATTGTTGTACAACCGTAATGTATGGATATGGAACACCTACAAATAGATTCTCATAACCCATTTATGAATGTCATTGTTCGAGAAGATGAGGAAAATGGTCAAGTAAATGAACAAGTGAAACCTCAAGAAAGAATAACTTTGATGAGGTCTACTAGAGATAGAAGATCAACTATATAGTTTCTAACGGTCTTCCAACGGATATGGCCAACGGATATTATCCATTACAATCCGTCGCAAATTGTCAACGGATTTTTAACGGATTTGGCAACGGCATTATTCCGTTAAAATCCGTTACAAAATCCAACGGATTGCAACAAATATAATCCCGTTGAAAGCATTAACATATCCGTTGCAATCCATTGCTATTTTCTTCCAACGGACGGATCCGTTGCCCCGTCCGTTGGAAATAGCGTGTTTTTTTTGTAGTGTATTTCAAGCGATTTATGTGTTATGCAATTGAATATGAAAATGACTTGAGCATTAATGATGATCCAATATCCTTTGAATAAGTCATGTGTGGTAAAAGTTTTTGAAAAATGGTTAATGGCCATGAAGAAAGAGTTGAAATCTATGGATGGCAAAGGTTACACTAAAAAGAATAGCATTGACTACAAAAATACTTTTCTCTCATGTTTCTATAAAAGACTCTTTAAGGATTGTCATGACTTTGGTGGCTTACTTTAATCTTGAGATTCATCAAATGGATGTTAAAACAACCTTTCTCAATGGATATTTAGAATAAGAAGTATATATGGACCAACATCAAGGTTTTGAGACCACAAGTGGAAGCAATCTGGTATGTAAGTTGAAGAATTAATTTATGGATTAAAAGAAGCATCTCAACAATGGTATTTGAAGTTCAATGATATTGTAGTGTCATATGGGTTTGTAGAAGTGACCGATGATCGGTGTACATAACGATTGTAGGAAGCAAGTTTATAATCCTTGTATTGTATGTAGATGATATTCTTCTTTCCACCAATGATCATCGGTTATTACGTGATATTAAGGATTATCTTTCTAGTAATTTCGAGATTAAGGGTATGGGTGAAGCTTCCTATGTGATCGAAATAGAAAATTTTAGAGATAAATCACAAGGAAATTTGAGATTATCTCAAAAGGTTTACATCGAAAATTAATTAGAAAGATTCAAAATGTAATCATGTTCACCTAGTCCGGTTCCATACAAAAAATGATCATTTTAGTATATCCCAATGCCCTAAGAATGACTTAGAGTGTAAAGAAATGGAGGATGTTCTTTATATGATAAGATCTACATTTTTTTAGCTCGTTCAAGAGCAAGAAATCAACACAAGATGTCAAGAAAAAAGATTGAAGATGAGCAACAAGAAATAAAGAAGTAGTAGGTTCAACCATTGGACTTAAGGTTTCATTAAAGTGAACATATGGTCCTTGATGAAAGCCTTACACAATGTTATTCTTGGACCAAATTACCATCGCGTGGATGTTGCTTGAGGTGGATGTTCTTGGATGTGGTGCAGACAAGTCAGGATGAACGACCATAGGTGAGATCATCCAATTGATAATGATTCGTCCACCACAGAAACAATCAGAGCTTCCAGAGGTAATGCTTAGAGGTGTCCCAATGATATGGAGGAGGGGGAATATCCAAAATATGAGACTGTAGTGACCGTTAGGCTAGAAGATGGAAAAGAGAGAAATAAATGCGAATGTAACACATGAGACTACGATAGAGAGGCAAAGGGAAAAATATATTCATGAAAGACAACATAACAATATATAATGACAATATGTTTTAATGTTAAGGCACAAATGGACGCTTTAGGTGAATGAATATTTTAGGATGCAAGGTGATGATCTAAGATCAAGTTTGTGAGAAGAGTAAGGAAATAACCAAGAATATCAAAGACAACAACTAAATCCAAGTTTCACATAATTGGGATGAAATCTAAATGGCGAGACAAAAGGGAGATGTCATTCTAAGGATCGATATAGACATACTATAAATGAGATAAATCACAATAGGAAATGCAAATGACCAATAGGAGAGAGACATGATTTAACACAAGTTTTGTTTAAAGAAGATAAAACGTGGAATGAGGGAAAATAGAGAATATTAAGGGGATGGAGCAATATGATAAAATGATAGACTTCCTCTCTCACGGTACAAGAGAAAAGAGAGAGAAAGAGAAGAAAAAAAAAGAAATAGAGGAGAACTTCTAGTGAGATGGAAAAAAATGAGAAAAAAAAGAAAAGATTGAAAAGGAAGAATGAGAAAAAGGAAAAGAAGAGATCAGAGTCATTATCCTAGCTGATTAAGTCATTGATATCGCAGTCATACCGAAAAAGATCAAGGTGAGTCTTTTTCGGGAAATTTTAATTCATATTGGAATTTTGTTAGTGAGTCAATTATTGTAGGGTTGATTTCAATTGCGGAAGCGTGTTTTTATCAACCCGAATTTAGATCTAGTCATGTTCGGATTAGTTTTTACAGATTTCAACGGCGAACAAATATTGAAACGGTTTCAGTGATACCTGTTGCGTTGAAACGGACGATCGGATGTGAGACTTTATGATGCAAGCCCTCTACGCGTATCCACGCCGAGATCGGGATCTCTTTGAGGCGGGATTCGGAAGAACGAAAAACTGTTTTTCGTTCTTCGGGTTTTTCTTTTCTGACGGCTAGGGTTTCTGTTTT
>CM071874.1:23530368-23561096 GCA_036759665.1 Gynandropsis gynandra
TTATGTTGTGGTGTTCCGGGAGAAGTCCACTGAGACAAAATCCCATTTTGCCTTAGATAATCTACAAATACACGAGTTAGATATTCACCATCCGAGTCTGATCTCAACACCTTGATACTCTTTCCGGTTTGTTTATCCACTTCACTACGGAATCTTTTGAACATTTCAAAAGATTCGGATTTGTGTTTCATCAAGAACACAAATCCATATCTCGACATATCACCCTTTCTTCTTACAGAAGAAGCACTCAGCATCAGCTTGGTCAGATTTGCCCCTTTTTTCCTTGGGTATGGTCACACCACCCTTGGGCTCAAGGAGCTTCTTCTTGGGCTTTTTGTTGCCCTTGCCCTTCTTGGAAGAAGAGCCGACCATCATCACGGCACTATGTCCCTTAGACGTCTCAGACACTGACTGACTCTCATAGTCAATCAGTTGGTTCAGCATCTCATGCAGATCCATGTCCATCTTGTTCATGTTAAAGTTAACAATGAACGGAGAGAACTTCTCAGGCAATGACTGCAAGATCAGATCTTGAGATAACTCTTTGCCTAGTGTGCACCCCAGCTTCACAAGCTGTTCAATAAGACTGATCATCTTACGAACATGGGGCCCCACCGGAGAGTTCACAGACAATCTTGACTTGAGTGCCTTCGAAAACTGATATCTTGCCGTTCGGCTCTGCGCACCATACATCTTCTTAAGATGCTCAATGATAGCAGCAGGCTCCATATCCTCATGCTCGCGCTGGAGTTCTGAACTCATTGAGGCTAGGATGATACACTTGGTAGTGTCAAGGCGATCCCTTTTCTCTGCCCAAGCAATCAAGCCATCCACATCGTTATCAGCAGGTTCCTTGATAGGATTCTCGATCGAATCGAGTATCTTCTCCTGCTTGAGGACGATCTTAAGGTTGCGGTACCAATCATCGAAATTTTCCCCAACAAGCTTGTGGGCATCGAGAATGGCACGTAGAGAAAGTGAAGACATTTTCGGGAAATCTGTAAGGAAAAATTGCAGCATTTATTAGAACACTTATTTAATCAAATAGATATGGACTTTCATCTAAATGATTATTTTACTGACTAATACTACAATAGTATTCAGAAATCGTATTTCTTTCAGTAATATTTCCTGAACTAATCATGCATAAGCCCCCTGGTAGTCAGGTCGTTTCTTAAGCATATTAAACAGGTTGATTTTAATATGGCTCTATATCACATAGTCACCTGTTAGTCAGGTCGTTCCTATTGATATAGTCGAGTTCATCCTTCAGCTCATGGTTAGATATCAATTAAGTTTATGTCCCCCGGGTAGTCCAGGCGCTTACAAAAACTAATTGATCCCTCCCACTAGACATCTGATGTCGTAGATGTATGAATCGAATTATTGAACTACATGCCTCCTGGTAGTCAGGCCGTACCATGTAAACAAGAACCAATTCAAAACATCTACGATGAAGGAAAAGCCTAACGATAAACAATTTATCGTTTTAGAACTCAATTATTAATTAAAATTCTTAATTTTAATATCATTCTATATCAGATAGTCACCTGGTAGTCAGGTCGTTCCTATCGATATAGACGAGTTTTATGCTTCACCTCATGGTCGGATATCAATTAAGCGCGCCGGGCGTGAAGACTCGCCGGCCAGGCCGCCACCGGAAGGCCGCACGAGCGACTGTGAATCGGCGGCCAGGGAGTGCGGCGCGGTGAGAGCTCTCTCTCTCCCTCGAGCTCGAATCCGCCGCCAGGGTCGCCCGAAATCCGTCGACCACCGCAGCCCTCGCGTGCCGCCGCCTCGCCTGTCGCCGCCCCGCCTGTCGCCGCCCCGGTGAAGGAGCGGTTCGTCTCAGAAAACCTTCCTTCGCCGCCGAACTCCTCCTCCCTTGTTCGAAGGCTTAGGGTCGGTCGTTTTCGGCCTTTGCTCTGCCGCGCCGTTCGCATCCGTCGTCATTCGTGCCCGGCCGACCCTTCGCCAGCCTCGTGCGCCGCTGCGCCCGCCCCTATGCCTCGACCGGAGTCGAAACGCGCGACCGGCTAGGTTTCGGCCGTGCGCGGTTCTGTTGCGATGGTTCGGGTGCGCCCGCGCTGCGCGCGCGCGATTTTTACATTTTTCGATATAATTTTTCACAAAAAATCGAAAAACTAATCCTAAACATGCATCCAGACGCTCTGATACCACTGCAGGGTTGATTTCAATTGCGGAAGCGTGTTTTTATCAACCCGAATTTAGATCTAGTCATGTTCGGATTAGTTTTTACAGATTTCAACGGCGAACAAATATTGAAACGGTTTCAGTGATACCTGTTGCGTTGAAACGGACGGTCGGATGTGAGACTTGATGATGCAAGCCCTCTACGCGTATCCACGCCGAGATCGGGATCTCTTTGATGCGGGATTCGGAAGAACGAAAAACTGTTTTTCGTTCTTCGTGTTTTTCTCTTCTGACGGCTAGGGTTTCTGTTTTTAGAATAGTCTGTTTACGAAACCTCGTAATGCGTTTATTTATAATTATTAACTCTTTAATAATTACGATTTAAACCCATAACTATTGAATATTACATATTAGGCATAAGACTTTCAATTATGAGAATTGTACTTCTAAAATGTTCCACAAACATCTTAGAATCCGTAAGAACTCATAATGGAAGAATTAGAACCTAAGTTTATGAGTTTGAAGAAATTTAAAATAAATTTGTGTTTTAATTTGTCCGGTTTCATTTGAATAATTTTTATGTGTGTTGAGTGGTTAGAAAACATATTAAAAGGAAGGAACATTAATCCTTAAGAACTTTTTGATGTTCTAGAGTTTTCTAGTTGTAGGCCATGGTCGACCGTCATGACCATTTGTCCTATCTTAAGGTAAATAGGATGGGTTAAAGTCGATTTTTGAGTTTTAACGCCATTTTGAGATATTGGGTACTCAATCGAGTACTTGGGCAACTGGTCCAAGTGGTTTTGATTAGGGCACGTTTAAACTTCCAGGAGTCTTAAGACTGCCAATGTGCATGGCGAATGCCAAGTAGCTTTGTAGTATTTTGTGGACCAGAGAAAGTCATATTTTTTGTGTGGTACTCGCGTAGGGTGATAATACATGTCTCAGGGTCGAAATTTGGAACGTGTAAGGAGGATCTATTAATCTCGATTGTTCGAGTAGGATTCATCGTGTCAAGGAGGATTTCTTTACTATCCTAAGAGAACTCTTCAAGAAAGTTGTCCGTTGACAGTGGATGGAGGTGGATGATGGTGTAGGATCTCTTGACTAGCCTAAGGGTTCTCTTCGAGATTCGCCCGATGATGGTGAAAGATGGAGGTTGATGGTGGTTGTCGAAGTGTTTAAGGTAGAGCGATGGAGACCCCAAGCGATGCGGAAGCCTCTTGATACAGTCAGATAGTGACTTCACTTGTTTCTGGAAGAAGTTGATGTCACTGTGTTCGTGATACCGATCAAGAATACAACAAGAAAGGTTTATTACTTCAAATCTCAATGTTAATGTTACTAATGAAATTGAGTCCCTTTATATAATACAGGCTCCATGTTCAAACAAGAAAAATGCGTAAAGGATGGATAACACATTGATCTACTAGCTGTTTGAATGATTTTATGGCCGTTAGGAATCTTCAAAATAGGAAAAAAGATGATATGATGGGATAAGATTGACTTTTCTGGCCATTATAAAGCATAGAAAAAGATCTTTATCCTCCGCCTTTCGTTATCCATATTGCTCGAGCCCGTCTGTTTTAGGTGGACCGGTTGAGGTCCAATTCAATGTAGAAGTATGGTGTGACGGTTTTTTTTGAGTTGGATCAGAATCCTCCTTTTGTTAAGAGTCTCCCATGCCTCCTTCACTATCTTCGCTGCCTTGTTACACAAGTACCTTGCTCATCCACGTGTAAGTAGGCCATGAGAAGAGTCTTTCCACTTGGCTCCTTGCGTTAGCTTCTCGTTCTTGTGACCCTCCATTGGTTTTACTTCGAGTTCGATGTTCTCATTGTGAATGGTAATTTCAAATTGTATTCAATCAAAATCCTTAAAACGGCTATATGTACAAGATGTTAAGGATTTAACCTAATTAGAGAATAGAAAATTACAATAATACCCTTAATACAATAATATGCTAATATCCTTCATACGCCCTCGCAAGATGAATCACCCGAGGTGATTCCAATCTTGGAACACAACTCGTGGAACTGTAACCGCGCTAGAGGTTTCGTGAGGATGTCGGCGAGTTGATCTTTGGAGTGCACGTGAGAGACTCGAAGAGTACCAGCTTCAATTTGGCCACGGACAAAGAAGTAATCAAGTGCGAGGTGCTTTATACGGGAGTGAAAATTCGGATTGACGCTGAGATAAGTAGCTTCAATATTATCACAATAAATAGTTGGAGCCGACGTGAGGGTGACACCAAGTTCCATGAGAAGATTGCCTAGCCAACAAACTTCGGCCGAGGTGTTGGCAACGGACCGATATTCCGCCTCGATGGATGATCGTGAGTGGCCATTTTGTTTCTTGGAGGACCACGATATCAGATGATTCCCAAGAAAAACAATGTATGCTCCCATGGATTTGAAGTCAGATGAGTCTCCAGCCCAATCCGCATCGCTGAAAGCATGAAGAGACAAAGTGTTTTGAGCTGCAAGAAAGATACCTTGTGCACGAGAGCCAGCAAGATAACGAAACACACGTTTGGCGCATAGCCAATGCT
Source organism: Gynandropsis gynandra (assembly GCA_036759665.1). Classification (NCBI taxonomy): domain Eukaryota; kingdom Viridiplantae; phylum Streptophyta; class Magnoliopsida; order Brassicales; family Cleomaceae; genus Gynandropsis; species Gynandropsis gynandra. Next base: position 23,535,074 of record CM071874.1, read on the forward strand.
CATCCATCGGTTGATGCATGAACTGAGACAATTTGTTGACAACATAGCTCACGTCCGGCCGCGTGAGGGCAAGATATTGTAGGCTCCCAATCACTTGTCGGAATTCGGTTGGATCAGAAAGAGGTGAGCCCGAGGAAATGGTGAGCCGTGAGGTCGATGGCAATGGTGTAGAGATAGGCTTCGCCTCATTCATATTTGTTCGAATGAGAAGATCCGTGATATACTTTCGCTGCGACAAGTGGAGACCTTGTGATGTCCTCGTGGCTTCAATTCCTAGAAAGAAGGTGAGAGCACCGAGGTCTTTAATGGAGAACCGAGACGCCAACAAAGTGATGAAGTTCTGAATGTGAGTGGAGGAAGAGCCTGTGATGATCATATCATCGACATAGATGAGAACATAAAGCTTCGTGGTTGGCGTGTTGAGTACAAAGAGTGAAGCATCCGCAAGAGAATTCTTGAAGCCATTGCCAAGCAAAAAAGTCTGTAATTCAGAGTACCATGCACAAGGTGCCTGCTTGAGACCATAGATAGCTTTCTGGAGTTTGCAAACGTGAAATGGATGATCCTTGTCAATAAATCCAGGTGGTTGCTCCATGTATACATCTTCGGTGAGTTTGCCTTGAAGGAAGGCATTGTTGACATCAAGCTGATTTATATGCCATCCGTTGGAGACTGCAAGGCTGAGGACGGTACGGATGGTTGCGGGCTTGACCACTGGACTGAAAGTCTCGTGAAAATCCACTCCCGGACATTGATGAAAGCCTTTAGCAACCAAGCTAGCCTTGTAGCGATCAATTGAACCATCAGGGTTTCGTTTGATACGGAAAACCCATTTGCATCCAACAACATTGTTTGCGGTTTGAGGAGATACAAGGTCCCATGTCTCGTTGCGGAGAAGGGCATTGAATTCATCACTCATGGCTTGTCTCCATTTGGTGTTGCGGAGGGCTTGTGTTGCTGTTGCGGGTTCGATTTCATCAAGAGAACCTGTACACACATTCGAAAATGGAGGATTAGATCGAATGACATTGGCCTTTCTGAGGCGCACCATTGGATGCACGTTTTGAGTGGCTGGTTCCGCCACGGTAGGAGGAGGGGCCGCGTCCGAGAGGAGTCCGCAGCGTGGCTAGTGTCCGTGTCACTCTCAACATTGATCAGGGAAGAATCTAGTCTTGAGGGCAGCGGTGGAGGAGATGGAGTGTGTGACAAGGTAAAGGGCTGGATGGGTGATAGAGAAAGACCATTGGAGGATGGGGAGGCGACGGGTATGTTAGGATGGGTGACGTATTTGGAAAGGTTAGCGAAGGGAAATACGGATTCATGAAAAACAACATGACAAGAGACGAAGACACGGAGTTTGGATAGGTCAAGACAAAGATACTCACTTTGGGTGTTGGAGTAGCCAAGGAAGACATAAGGAGCGGATCTAGGGTCTAGTTTGTGAGAAGCATAAGGACGTAGCCAAGGGTAGCACAAACAACCAAAGATTTTAAGTTTATGGAGGTTCGATGGTGTTTGGAAGAGGGTTTCGTAGGGCGAGGCATAGGAGAGAAGAGGAGTTGGCATTCGGTTTATAAGATAAACCGCGGCCGTGAAGGCATAGAACCAATAGGGTAGTGGTAGGGAGGCATGCATAAGAAGAGATAATCCGGTCTCGACAATGTGACGATGTCGGCGTTCGGATATCCCATTATGCTCGGGGGTGTGTGGAGGGGTTGTGTAGTGTGAGATGCCATTCTTCGAAAGGAAAGATGCTAGGGCTATGTATTCCCCACCGTTATCGGTGTAAAGATTGATGATTTTAGTGTTAAACTTGGTTTCAACAAGAGATTTAAAAGCAATAAAAGTTGCTTTAACTTGTGATTTTTGTTTGAGCGGATAAAGCCAAGAATAACGCGTAAAATGATCAACAAAAAGAACATAATACTTGAAACCATCCGTTGAAATAATAGGAGATGTCCATAAATCCGAGAAAATAAATTCAAGCGAACGAGAAGAAACAATAGATGACTCATGAAACGGGAGTTTGTGACTCTTATTACTAAAACAAGAATTGCACGGAGAAACGAAAGACTCTCGAACTAGCGGAATGTGAACCTTGGACAAGGCGTGTTTGAGGATGGGTAGTGACGGATGTCCTAGACGTGAATGCCATGTGGAAATAGTGGGCTTAAGGATAGAGAAGGCAACAGTGGGTGAAGTATTGGTGGTAGGGGACGGCCACACATAAACTCCATCCTTAGTGTTTCCTTGAAGAACCGACGCCCCCGTGATTAGATCCTTGACCTGAAACATATGATGAAAGAATTCAACGGAAACACCATTAGACTTGCATAAACGATGAACCGAGACTAAGTTCTTGTGCATTGAGGGAACACAAAGCACACTATCAAGTAATAGTGAACGATTTGGTAAGTATAGCGAAAAAGAACCAGTATGAGTGATGGGCTGTCCGGAGCCATCGGCTATGGTGACTTCCTCTCCTCCTTGATACGGACTGTGGAGTGACAGGTTCTGCAAGTCGGAAGTGATGTGATGCGAGGCACCACTGTCAAGAAGCCAACTCGAGGTATCATATGTAGGATACGTAGCAACGTGAGCAGCAGGCGGCCACAGACGTTGAGGGGTGTCCACCGTTGTTGAATCGGATCCGAGGATGAGTTCATGGATATGAGTCGGAATTGGTTTCAGAACTTCGCACTATGTCCTTGAGTTCTGCAAGCTTGACATCGGCCTCGATAACCTCCCATGGAGCTCCTGTTATTGTTGCGACTCCATTGAGAATTAGGGTTTTGTGGTTTAGGATGGGCAACGGCAAGGTGAGCCGTGACCGGTAAGGCAGTGGCTGGCGGAGCGAGTTCCACGGCCAATTTTGCCTCATGATTGAGGAGTTTTTCGTGCAGCTTTTCAATGGAAAATTGTGGTGTCTTTTGCATTGATCACATCAGCCACAGGTTTGTACTCCTCCGGCAGTCCATCAAGGATGGCTTCAAGAACATCCTCGTGATCCATCGGTTTCCCGAGGAGTGAGAGTTCGTCCGTTTTGGTGGTGATGAACCGTAGGTATTCTTCCACTGATTGAGATCCTTTGACACATCGTTTGATTTGATCTCATAGCTGTTTGACATGACCACGAGAGGCTTTGCCATAGATGTTGGCTAGGGTTCGCCAAGCTTCTCGAACGGAAGTGGCTCGAGCGATGACCGGTTGAAGCGGGAGGGAGAGTGCGCCGAGCAAGGAACTGAAGAGCATCTGTCCTGTGAAGCGGGAGGGAGAGTGCGCCGAGCAAGGAACTGAAGAGCAATCTGTCCTGGTGTTTGCACGGGCTGAAGGCGGGATTGGATTGCTGAATTCCGTCGATGTGAATCGTGGATGGCGGCACAACGGAGTCTTCGGTGATGAAGCACTCGAGATTGTAGCCTTCGAGGAGGGAACGAATCTGGACGCTCCAAGTGAGGTAATTCTTCGGTGTGAGTTTTGTAACGCTTGACATGTTACAAGCGAAGAGGAGTTTCTGTGGCTGTTGCGGATCGAACATGCTCACAGACTGGTGCGATTCAACGGCTCCGGGATGTGCGACATGGATGCAGGACGCGACGCGATAAATCAGCAAGCGGTTGAGGCAGGACGCGACGCGAGAATTGTGCGGACAGTTGGGGCGGCTCGTGCGTGTGATCTCTGGATCGACGGGCCAAGGCGGGTCGATGGGATTCCGTGCTGGTGAGGCGACAGAATGGCAGCTGAACCGAGGGGGTGAGACGACAGAGCAGCGGCTGGGCCAACGGAAGTGTGGCGGCCGGACCAATAGGGTGTGGTGGCTGGGGTGGCTGAAAAAAAGGTTAGGCGTGGCTAGGGATAGGCGGCTAGGGTTACGTCGTGAGACGATTTCTGCTCTGATACCATATGAATGGTAATTTCGAATTGTATTCAATCAAAATCCTTAAACGGCTATATGTACAAGAGGTTAAGGAATTAACCTAATTAGGGAATAGAAATTACAATAATACCCTTAATACAATAATATGCTAATATCCTTCATACTCATCATTCCCTCCCATTGTGAGAATTTCTTCCTCAGAATGTTACCACCTACATAAAAAGGGATAATTCGACAATATTAAATGTTGTAGACACATTATACTCACCTGGTAGTTCAAGGTTGTAGGCATTGTCACTGATCCAGTCAAGAACGCAAACTGGAATGTCTCCTCTTTGTGCTAGCTTCAAACTAGGTCCGTAGAGATCAAAATCCCCACGATGATAGTAGAAAAACAAGGAATATTCATATGATTGACAAAAAAATGATATGTTACGGCCATTTCGCATGATTTGCAGAACTGATGAAAAAGTTGGAAATCAAAATACCATTCCCTAAAGCCATCAACAAATTCAATCTTACACAAAGTTCTTGAAAAAAATCCTATCCAATAAACGTGTTATCAGGAAGGAGTCGTTGATGTTTAATCCAGCATGCAGCGTCATCATCCAGCATAAATTGCCTCCTAAGCGAGCAGATCTTGGTAGCTTCTCAATGACATATAAAATGGGTAATGTTTCTATTGATCACACTCTTTGTGATTTAGGTGCTAGCGTGAGTTTTCTCATGCTATCCGTCTACAAGAAACTCAACATCAGTGAGTTCAAACTGATGAGGATGGCACGTCAACTGACAGATCATTCGATCAAGTATGCACTGAATATTCTTGAAGATGTGGCTTTGAAGATCACAGAGTAATATGTGTCGGACTAAATATGGACGAGGATGCAAGAGTACCAATCATATTCACGTGTTCATATATTAACATGGTGGATGCCATCATCCACATGAGAGTAGTAAGGTTAACAATGAAAATCGTCGATCAGACTATGAAATTTCTTTTAGAACATAACTCTAACCAACCTTCAAAGGTTGATTCTATAAGTTTCATCGACATTTTCAAAGCTCTCGTGGGCGACATTATTAAAGAAATAAGAGATATAGGCATTTTAGAGAGGAACCTCTTGGCTTCATACAAGAGCATATATGCAAACCATACTAAAGTGGATGCATACAAAATGCAACTGCTCCAAGCCGTCGAATAAGAAATTGATCTGGCAAACTACTCGATCGAGCCATACTTTTGTTTAGTTCAAGCGAATTCACAGGGAGCTACAAACCCCACTTGCTCGATCACTTTGGACCTTCACTTGGATCGAGTGATCGAACATGTTGTCAGTTCGGCCGAGTAATACAACCACTCTAACCGAGCGAATCCTTAGAAAAACTATACTTTACCAAGTGTAGTTGGGATGATTCATACCCTTCAAAACCATGCACACACGAGATGTGGAGTTTATTACTACATTGATGTCATCTCCAAAGTAAAGGACAAGAACACAATCAGATTGGAGCATTGCTAACGTCCTAAAGGTAGAACTTAAACAAGGGGTACATTTTTCTTGGTCTCGAGTCCACATATCTTGTCATTATTAATGCCGGTTTAGATGACATCGAGGTTGATCCATTAGTGAACACCTTTTAAATCCCTTATTATGTATGCATCAAATCTACCTAGAGTATGAGTCTAAGTCATATATAGAGCATCATCATAGGATAAGCCCGGCCTTTAATGAGGTAGTAAAGAAGGAAGAAATTGCTAGATGTGGGTATTATAGATAATGGGTTAGCCCTATGCAAGTTGTGCGTAAGAAGGGAGGGATTACGATAATCCCTAATGAGAAAATTGAATTAATACCAATGAGGAAATAAACGGATTAAAGAATGTGTATAGACTAATGAAAATATAACTTTTTGTTACCATTCATTGATTAAATGCTTGAACGTCTTGCATTCCATTCTCATTTTTCTTTCTTAGATGGCTATTCGGGATTCTTCAAATCTCAATACATTCAAACGACCAAGATAAGACAATATTCACATGTCTTATGGATATTTTGCTTATGGGACTCTATTGAGGAAGTACAAGATAAACCATTGCATTGCAACATTGTATCATCCTGAAACAAGCGAGAAAGTCGAAGTCTCCAACAAAGATAAAGATAATACTTGAGAAGATGGTGTCGAAGTCGAAGAAGGATGGAGCACAAAGGTTAGAGGACGTGTTATGGACATACCAAACTGCCTTCAAGACACCAATCAAAACGACACCAATTCAATTGTTGTATGGAAAAGTTTGCCACATCCCCATCGAACTCAAACATAAAGCATAGTAGGCAAACAAGGCCTTAAATTATCACTGGAAGACAATTCCAGAGAAGTTGATGTTGCATCTCCACTACCTCGTGTAATCACGTTTGGATACCTATAAGAATGCATGACCTACAAGGAACGAGTAAAGAAGTGGCACAATCTATATATCTTACAATGTATGTGGTAGAAAATGGTGATGATTGTTCATTTCCTTCGGCTCGTCGCACAGTGCTCTCTCGAGGGCCACACTACCGTATTGGACAATTTCACCGTGAAAGAAGATGACCAAAAATAAACCTTTGGAGTAGGGTTCAGCAAAAATGTTTGCCCGACATCCCTCGAGTCAAGCGATTCCCCAACCAAACCAGAATTTTGCTTTTATGCACATTTGAGTTGTAGGACATATACTTTGATGCATATTGTTATACTTTATGAACCCACATTTTCTTAACGTCTATTTTTGCAGAAAATATGTAAAAGTGAAAGACTGGAAGCCACGTTGAGCGCACCACCTATGAAAAACCAAGCTCCTCCACCGCTTCAGATGATTACAAAGTCGCACCAAAAACCAGGATCTCAAAGATATAGAGACGAAGATCACAAGCAAAGATACTAAAGGTTTCAGCGACAAGGGCTTCGACCATCAAAATTTCTCTATGAATACACGATCAATAATTTTTTGGGAACTCAGAGTCAAGTGGATTACCAATAAGCTAGCTTGGATGGATACATTTTGACGTGGATCGATCTTAATACATATTGACGCAATCCCACTGGAACAACGCTCTAGACGTAGGTTAGATGGATAGACCTTGCTGCAGCCGAGTCATACGACTCTTCGCACAAGGTGGGTGAAGCAAGAGCACGGTCGGGCTATCATTGGAGCACGGTCAGGCGTTTGGTGCAAATTCATCCCCGTAGCTTGTGCACGGGTCGGGCATTCCAAGAGCACGGTCGGGCACCTACCATTGAAGGAAGCACAGTCGGGCTATGCATCCAGCACGGTCGAGCATCATGGCAATCAACTTGTCTACATATACGGAAGAAGCATGCCCAACCGGGCATGACATGGAGCACGGTCGGGCATGACCTTGTAAAACGGCCTACCGACAAATTTGGTGGAAAGGAGTCGGCAAAAAGCTTCCAATTCAAATAATAAAGCCTCAAGGGCAGAAGGCATTCATCATTCATCCATCCACCATCTAGAACACACCATTCATAGTCATCATCCATCCATAGAGTCCCCTTGACGGGAGGCACACAAGGAGTCGGGGATTGATTTGGGATCATCGCTCCTTTGATATCTATATGCTCTTTACTCTACTGATTTTGTTTATATTGTTTAGAGTCATGAGCGAGTAGTAGATTTGTTCTAGGAGAAGGGATTAGCCCATGGCTATCCCGGAACAATATTTGATTCATTTATGAATGCATTTCCTCGTTTCGTTTATCTATTCTTTGTCTGAGCGTTTACTGTCTTAGGTTTACGAATGGCCATGTATATGCATGTGTTAGGGATTAGGAGAAGGACTGAAAGGTGAATTATAGTCCTAGAAGACCAGGCTTAGAACAACCGAGACTAGGTCATGAAAGTATGGTAGTAATGGTTGAGGGTTAAATCGGGTGAATCATGAATCGTAATGGGGTTTAGTTGGGGTGTCAGCCACGAGAGTAGGGGAGACTCAATCTAGCCACGTTCCTATGCCTTAGATATCTTGATAGGGAGTGCACGATTAGATATTTTGGAGATAGGTTTCGGAAGCTAAGCGCTGAAACCAGATTCTAGAACATTCGTCTCTTTGTTTAGAACTAGTTTATCCACGGCATATTCATCCATTTCATCATTGCACCTCATCATCCTTATTTATCGTAGCAAGGATTGATTTTAGTTTGATTCTAAAATCATGTTACATTTGTCCTTGTGGGATCGACACCTTAATTACTACACACGTATCGTGCATTTGCGGGTAGTTTAGGTTAACTTGTTTAACTTGACACGCATTAGATATCACAGAAAAGGTAAGCTTCTTAAGCATTCTAGGTTTAGGGTTCATCCCAAAACGTGGCACCGGACATGTGCCACAGAGGATTCAGAATAAAAGACAAAAATAAAAGAAAATGAAACGAAATCACCTGACAAACGCCTGAAAAACGTGAGCTGCTCCCCCCAGACTTGAAATTGACTGACGTCCTTGATGTGAAGCTCCAATGGAGGATAAGAGACGTGAAGTCAGGTTTAAAGTTTTTTATGTTTTAAATAAATGATAACACGTAGTGTGTGTTAGTTTTAGGCTAGGCATTTATATCATTTTCGCATAGTTTGCATAGCACGAGTTACGAATCCGACGCGAATGTTCTGTATATACTCCCTTTTTGTTGATTTTTAGGTTTTAAGGTGACAAGGGCTATCCAAGCTTTAGAATGTCAATTACTGGATTCAACCGCACATACTAGAAGATACAAACCTTTCGGAGCGAGTTCAAGCCACAAAACCAAATGGAACACACGAGCATAGAGTAAAAAGGAACAAAAGCACGAAATTAACTCAGCCCGCTGGGGCTTGGAGAGGCCCCCGTGTGGGCTGCCTCGGCAGAAGTTTTAGCCCGACCCGTGCTGAACATCAACCCGCTCGTGTTCCATGATATCAAATGAACCCTCGTGTGCTGTCTCTTTAGCCCGCACGGGCTACAACTCCAGAAAAGTTTACACGCCTCGGGCTGGAAGACAACCCGCTCGGGTTTGGAAAAACATGATGACCCTGCGCGGGGTGCATATCTTAACCCGCGCGGGCTGCATTTCCAGCGAATATTGCACAACCCGGGGAGGCAAGGAGCCCGCTCGGGCAGATTAATACACGATGAGCCCGTGCGGGGTGAGCACATAGCCCGCGCGGGTCCCCTTTTCAGGAACAATCTGTTTCAGACTTTGAACGAAAATTAAACAGGAAAGGGGGTGGCTAATGAATTCAGACGGTGGCTACGGCCAGGAAAGGGACTGAAAAACACAAGGAGAAACTCAGGAGAAGCTGGAGAAGAAGAGAAACAACAATCCGGACTTTGGTAACATGATAGGAAAAACCGAGGAATCGTATTTCTTATCCTTTATCATGTCTACGGTTTATTTCTCTTGTTTTACAATAGATACCATGAGTGAGTAGATTTCCAGCTATGGGTTAGGATTGCCAGATTTGTAATGGATGCTTGAAATTATGCGTTAATGCTTAAACCTTTCGAAATTGTCTTAAATTTCGGTTTTACAATCAACATCATAAACGCTTTATACTTGTGTTGGTTAGATTATGAATCCGGAATAGTTGATTGTTGATTAAGTTCGATGAATGAGAATCTGACCGGTCGGTTAATCGACTTAGGAATTAGGATTGTGCGCTTAACGCTACCGTAATCACGATTTAGTCGCTGTCGGGAGGTAAAATTTCACATAGTTATGGTTAGGAGGTTTAGGTGACAAGAGAACCATTCCTCACTCATGAGCATGAATTCCTCGTAATCAAGATAATTCGATAGGTTAATGATCATTTGTTTATTGCATACTTGTAAATCCCAGTTACTCGATACCCATAGTGTCCTTAATTATCAAGTTTTTCACGTCTCCCCATCGCTGTCATAATTCACTTTAGTGTCTTAGAGATTAGTCCCACATCACCACCAGTTCAACCCGTCTTAGTTTAGTTGTATTCTTAGCTTAGGTTGCATTAGATCCCAGAGTTTGACCCTTGTATTAAACCGATCCATACTCTTGCGGTAAGTGGATATTAAGCATTTTTATTGCTTAATAGTTCGCACGTCAAGTTTTTGGCACCGTTGTCGGGGACTAATTACGGTCTAGAATAAGAATTAGCTAGATTAAGATCCAGTCCTTTCTGGAGTCTTAGTCATTTTTCTGCACCACCCCTACCTTTCCCACAACGCCAAAGGAAGCAGAACGACGATGTTCAATCCGCCAAATTTTTGGAGCTCCTAAGGAAGCTGCAAGTCACCATCCCATTCTACGACGCGCTCATGAAGATCACATCTTACGCCAAATTCCTCAAGTACATAATAACGAGGAAGAGAACAATAGACAATGAGGTAGTGATGGTCACCAACTTGCTCATGCAACCACCTACTGTGGCTAAGAAGATGTCTGATCCAGGTAATTGTCTCATCCCTTGTAAAATCTACGATTATAAGATTGAGCATGCACTAATCAACAGAGCGAGTGTAAGCTTGCTACCACTGTCACTTGTTAAAAAAACTCAATCGAGTAGGAGATCTACAGCCCATACGCATGATGATTACCTTGGCCGATCAATTCGTACGGAGTCCCGTAGGCATATTGACGAATGTTGCTGTACAAGTGGGAGAATTCTGGTTCCCCACGGACTTTGTAGTTGTGGACATGGAGATAAACCCAAAGATCCCCCATCATTTTGGGAAGACCATTCCTCAACACGACGAAAATGGTTTTATTACGCTGAAGGCAGACTGGTCATGAAGTTCGGAGACGAATCCATTGAGTTCAAGCTCGACGATGCGCTTAAGATGCCACATATGACTAAACCCGTGATGCACATTAACACGATGGATGCACTAGCAGAGAAAGTTCAATGTGAACATTGTGACATCCATCCCTTGGAGATACCACTGTCCGAATGCACCGGGAGTTTATTTCAGTCATCCCAAGATGTCAATGCATGCACGCAACTCATGGAGAAGTTGAAAACTCCGCAGATGAGGACTAACCCACGCGTGCCCGCGCTTCAACCCGCGCGGGCTACACAAGAATGGCAAGACCCGCGCGAGGTAGAACACGCCACGACTCGGGCAAGTCTCTCGACATTTCAGAACCCGCACGGGATAGAGGATGAGCCCGCTCGGGCAATTCACAAAAGCGAGGACCCACACGGGGTAGCTCACACCCCGACTCAGGCAAATCTCTCGGGAATAAATGACAAAGTTTAGAACCCGTGCGGGGCAGTACATGAGCTTGCTCGGGCAGGTCACATGAGAAAGAATCCGCACGGGTTAGCTGGGACCCCGACACGGGCAATATCTTTGGGAGTAGACGACCCACACGGGCAAGGTGTACAACACGCGTGGTCTGCGGTACTTCAGCCTTACACCTCATTTCCTACACCCTCGATGTGTCGCACACACACTTATCCCGCCTGGAACTCCGAGGAAACACTCAAGCAAGGTCGAGTCCGACGGAGATACCATGGAGTCGTAGGATTAGACGAGCAAAATGGGGATTCGCTAGTGGAAACGCTCAAAATTTAAAGCCATGCAATGCTGATTCTGTAGATGACGAAAGAGGCAAACCTCCTCTTTCCGACATCACATATGCCTAGAGCGTAAGGGCCAGGCTCGAGACCTTAAATAAGCGCTTCTCGGGAGGCAACCCGAGCTTTGTATTCTTTTTTCTATTTAATTTTTACTCTCAAACTCTTTTTTAGGACATGTACATTTTTTTAGGATTTTAGGATTTTAGTGGCCTTCATGATTATGTGCTACCTATGTTTCCTGGAAAATTTTTTTCAGAATGCAGCACAGCCCGCATAGGCTGAGTAGGAGACCCCGCGCGTGCTACACTTTGCCTGCACGTGCTACATCACATGCCCAGCACGGGCTAGGTCATTCTACAGAGTTAAGTTAAGATTTCGAGTAACCCGAGCTCTCACAAAGTAAACCCCCCCGAGCGTGCAAAAATACCCTTGAATCCTCTCATCGCCGACCGACACTCCCCACACGACTGCACCACCGCTACTTCTCACCGCCGACACCTTTCACCGACGAACCCCTCGGCCAGATACTCAAAATCCCTCTCTCTCCCTCTTCTCTCTCGAACTCTCTCAAATCCTTCAATTTCTTTGCTTAATCCAGGTATTTTCGAGAACTACTCTATGTTTTCGACCGATTTGGACTAGATTTAGGCCTGCTTAGAAGGAATTAGGTTGATTTTTTAGGGTTTGTGGCTCAAAAGAGAATTTCCAGGTCGCGATTTCGTGACCAACTTGCGCCGACTAGGGTTAGAACCCGCACGGGTACTTCGTTTCGGAACACAGACCCCGCACGGGCTCTGAGTGACCCCGAGTCGGGGGATTTTTCTGGAAATACAGCCCGTGCGGGCTACACACTCTACCCGTGCAGGCTGCTGCAAACAGTTTGCCTAATTTTTCCTATTTCTTTGACTATTTTGCAGATGGCTCTGAAATTGTTTAAGAGCTCAAAGAAAAGACGAGCCGAGTATGATCCGGAGGAGGGATGGCCCGCACAGCTGGATGCCATCACGGAGCTAACCCCATACATGCCCATCACCACGTCGCACCAACAGTACAACTAGCGGACAACAACCTTTCTGTCCGACCACAAGTCCAAATTCAACGAGCTGCTACCGCGCATCAGCCGTCCTGCTTCCTATCCACGGAAGCCATGCATGCTCTCCACATCGAAGAGCACATCAACAATATGTTCAACACAATGGAGTGGAGGGGATCGCGGGAGGCAAGGGAATACACGTACCGGAACCTCACTGCGGAGTTATTCGCATCTTACAACGCCTTTTTCCCTGAGTCAGGGGATCCAGACAAGGTATTTATGGTGTTCCATCTGCTGGGACAGAACCACCGACTCCGCATGGCGCAGTTTGCTTTTGTGCTAGACGTGCCGTATAGCGCAAACGCCAAACTGCCGAGATTTGATAAGCAACAACAAGCCGATTTCTGGAGCTGCATGGCGTATGAGAACTACTCTAGTACGAAGTCTAAGGCTAGCCACATACACCATCCCGCCATCAGGTACTTCCACTATTTTCTAGTCTCCTCCATCTTTGGCAAAAGAGCACAGTGCGGAGTAAACCACATGGAGCTGGGACACCTAAAGCATGCGGTCCACTTAGAGGTTGATCGTGACGATTGGGACATGAGTGATGTCGACTTGGATGATTATGCAGCACTTTTATGACATCGCCACCGAGAAGGGCAGCACTGATACGAAGATCCATTCTGGCGGAGTGCTTACCATGATAGCGCGGAGGCTCAGGATCAACCTTGGTATTCTGACGGAGGACAAGATCGAAGAGGTGCCTGAGCTCAACCTCTAGAACCTCAGACACCAGCGTGACATAGCCAATGATCCAAGGAGGATCATCTGGAGTTACCGGGATGAGCGTGGTCGAACCTTGGAGGTCGACCTCGACCAGATTCAGATGCCCGAACTGGACGAGGAGGGCATGCGCTTTGTGATAGATCCCGCCATAGGCCACCTTGGTCCGCGACTAGACGAGGCAAATCCAACACCAGAAGGTGCACCAGGACCAAGGATATCCCGACAGCGCAGCCGGGGCGCTCCTCCTCTCTCGTGCCCACCCTGACTACCGTGGACAGCGTTCTAACTTCCCTTCTATGGAAGGTGTTTTTGATGTTCTCTGTACATTGCAGTGGAGAGCCAATATCAGTCGTTCATGGCAGAGCAGCGATACGACCTCGAGGCAGCGAGGAATGCAGAGCAGCAACAATTCCATGAGGAAAAAGAAGAATGGAAAAACAAGAGATGGAAAAACTCGGAAAAGGAAAACTGCAGTTGCTGTAAGAAAGAGGAAATATCAATCGCTGGAGAGCAAGGAAAGAGGACAGCCAAAGAAGAAAGAATAGAGGAAAGGAAAGAGGAGAAAGAGGCCAAAGAGAAGAGAGCTTCATGTCCGAGTAGTTCCATAGCCATGGGTTAGAGTTTTACCAATATGTAACGAAGTTGTATGCTTAATGCTTGGTTATAATATTTGACCGTTTTCGGAAGGATTGGCTATTCTTAATGCTTTTATTCTTGTTGGCAACTTGAAATAATGATTATAAAAATCTGATTGCATTGGGAGATGAATTAGATTTTAGAACGTAGCCATGATATGAAGTCCCAATTATTTAGAACCTTGGTCGGTTGGTTAATTGAACTTAGGAATTAGGATAGCGATCTTAATGTATCTAGTAGGTGAGATTACACAATTGGGAGATTGGTAGTACGCATGCTAGATAGTGGGTTTAGGCATTGGGAGAGTCCCGAATACGTAATGATATCTATAACCATGATCTTGTTAGAACTTCATTGCATCATCGTGCATCTCTCGAAACCTTTGGTATTTAGTTTATTGCGTTCGTCTTGTTAATAGTTAGTTTAGATTCATTCGTATTCAACACGCTTATTGATTTTTATCGTCCTATTCATTAGTTTACTAGCTTTAGAGTTGCATCAATTCCTTTTGTTCGACCCTGGTACTATACGATCCGTATTCTTACGGAAGCGTTAGTCTAGGTATTTTATTACTTGAGATTAACCACATCATCTAGTGAGACATGTGCATATCTCTATACATTCACACCCACTCGATATACAATATAAAACATATAGAAAAAAAATATAAACACATGTACACCCAAACCGCTTTCAAATGAATAACCACATACAAAAACTAGTACCTACCATGATCTTCGCTCACAAGATCCTATAGGACCCCAGCTATCATAGGACTCATGAGATCCACATGACCCCTATCCTCACGACACAATGTTATAAAGATCCATCTAGATTCCAACAGTCATAATACAATCCCATTGGACTCCAACACAACATAATGGTAACAAGGTCCGCCGACCCCAACTACTTGACTTTAACGCTCACAAGATTCGACTAGATCTCAACACAAATTACCCTCTTCCCATCACGATCCTAGGGCACCTCAACACTATCGCCTTTAACCTGATATTTATAACACGATGCACTCACCTAGCACTCCCTTATTTCTCTCACCGAGGTTCCATTCTCACACGAGCATCACAACCCTGAACTTGACCTTCACATATCTCACTTCAGTCTCGAAGGTTACATGGCTTCTTCTATTCTTGTTGATAGCTTGGAACATCTCTGTAGATATAGGATACACCCCCACTGCAAAAAAAAAAAAAAAAAGAACATGTGATATCTAACGGACATATCCGTTGGAAATCGCCAAAAATCCGTTGCAATGACCGACTCCCAACGGACGGCAACGGATCAATACCCGTTGGGAATCGGTTGTTACAAATCGAGATCTGTTATGATTCCAATGGAGTTACAACGGATAAGATCCATTGCAAAATTCCAACAGACGGGTAACAGATAACTTCGTTGGCAGATTGTATCGGATGGCCGTTAAAATTACTGCAACGGATGTCGATTACCAATCTGCAACGAATGCCCGTTACCAAACTATAACGGATGCCTGTTACCAATTTGTAATGGATATAGGAAAAATACACGGGAATTGAAAAAAATTGCAACGGATATCATTGGCCGTTTGGCAAGAAATGGCAACGGGCATCCACTACAAATTGGTGGGAAATTTGGATTCCAATGGATGCCCGTTACAATTTTCAACGGGCATCCATTGGTATTTTTACAAAAAATAAAAATAAATAAAATTAAACAAAAATTAAAAATTAAAAATAAATTTAAAAAACCCTTAATTAATATAAAAAGTTCTTACAAAAAATAAAAACCAAATTGTATTACATATCATCTTAATTTATGGGGCTGAGATCATCCCCGTGGTCGCCAGCACCTCATGAAGAAGGCGTTGAATCCGAATCGATAACTGGTTCTTAACGCGGCGTTGTTTTCCCCGTTTGATTTTGCGCTTCATACGCCCGGCCGGTTAGCAATTCTATGACGCTCTCCATGTGCCGCATCTGTGCTCGAGTTTCTTGAAGTTTTGTTTCGATATCCTCGATATGCATTTGTTGCGTGTAGCTCTTTTGCACCACGGGGGTACCGTCGTGGTGTCCTCAACGATATCTTTTTGCAGTGCACCGAGATCGTATAGACGCCCCTTATACGGTCTAACTAACTAAAAAATAAACAAAGTTAGAGTTAGAATCGTTAGAAAATATTTTATTTACTAATTGAATTATAAATAATAAATATTTTCTTTACCTCCAAATGAATTTTATCCTTTTGTAAAGGAGTGAACTCGTCGAGCCTTGAATTGCAAACTTGTGATTGTTGTGTGATCATATCTGTCATAGCTTTCACGGTCCATTCCGCTCGAGGATCGACGAGTTCAGGTTCGTCGCTCTCTTCCCCGACGGCCGATTTCTTCTTGGCGTGGGTTTCCACAACATGCTCAAGAATAATCGACTCTCTTCCTATTCGTTGCATCTGTTATATAACATAAATATAATTATGTAAATATTGTAAAAAAAATAAATTTATATAATAACTACAAGAAATTTACCAATTCTTGCTTTCTCTTCGGGAATGATTTTCATCACGAAGTATGGCGATGCATACCATCTTCGGGAACCTTCTCGCCGTACCGACATTTCTTGGCCTTCTTGCTCTTGGTCTTGAAGTCCTCTGACTCCAAATGTTGGATAAGTTGGTTGAAGATCTCGTTTGTTGCCCATGTTGGTTTGCGATTCTTGGTGTAGTAGTTGCGCTTGGCGTTGTTCATCATTAAGCGCATGCGGGCTTGCATGTCGAAAAGATACATCCATCTGAATTGAACTGGCCCACCGAGTATTGCCTCATCTGGTGAATGTATTGGAAAATGTTCCACTACATCGAAGAATGAAAGCGGAAAACTTTTTCTAATGAACATAATACTTCAGAGATACTCTTTTCCATTAATTCCAAGTCATCCCTTTTTCAATTTCTTGAACATATATGTCTGAAAAATATACTAATTCTGCATAACACATCGTGAACATTCTGTAGTAAGAGCTCAGCAAATGCAATTGGAATGAGTCGCTGCATGAAAACGTGATAATCATGATTTCAACCCGATCAGCCTCAAACCAATAATATCCACACAGCGAACAATATTTCATGCATATTCATTTGGAAACTTAATGTCATCTTTTAACCACCTTCCTAATGTTGTTTTCGCCGGACCAGACAATCTGAATACTAGGACAGGTGACCTTCCATCTCTTAGTTCCAACTCAGGTCGTCGGCATATTGTCTTCAAATATTTTATTGATTTTATATTATCCTTAGTTTTACCCGCCACATTCAAAACAAAATTGATGATATTATCAAAAAAGTTCTTTTGATATGCATAACATCTAAATTATGACGTAATATCAATGATTTCCAATATGATAGTTCCCAAAATATACTACGTTTATATCAGTTATGCCATTCACCTTGGCCTTTTGGTTTACGATGTCCACGATCTCCATCGCATTCTACCGATTCTTGTAAATCACCCATTGTGTTCAATATTTCGTAAGGGATTTGTCTCCCAGTTTGCATGCACGATGCCTCTTCTTTTTGTACAACGTTCTTTCGAAAATGTTTTTTATCTTTCCAGAAAGCATGTCCACGGGAAAAAAATCTTCTATGACAATCAAACCAACATGGTTTCTTACCATGTACTACTCGAAATGAATCTGTATCCTCCATACAATATGGATATGCTAATCTCCCATGCATGCTCCATGCATATAACATTTCATAGGCATGAAAGTCACTAATTATCCACAACAAGACCGCTTTCAATGTAAAATTTTGCATCGTACTTACGTCATAAGCAAGAATTAAGGGCTGCAAAAAAGACATAGAAACTTTTCTTCGGATGTTCTGGTCCTGGAATTAGCAACGTCAGAAACATTACCTCTCTTTTCAAACACATATCAGGAGGCCAATTATACGGAGACAAAATCACCGGTCATAGAGAATATTGACTTCCAGATTGTCCATATGGACTAAAACCATCGTTTCATACACGAACTTAGAAAATATTTCATTGTAATCTTTCCAAGCCTTACCATTTGATGGATGTTGCATTATTCCTTCGCCCGTCGAGTGTTCTGTGTGTCATCTCATTTTCGCAACGATTTTTTGGATTCAAATAACCTTCTCAACCTGTTTGCTACATGCATATAGAACATTTTTTGTATGGTACATATTTACGTGAAGATGGGTTTTTGGCCGAAATCTACTTGCACCGCAAAACTTGCATTCCAACAAGTCTTTATCATTTCCCCAAAACAACATGCAACTGTTTCTACAAACATCAATTTCTCATGTGGAATTTCCAAATCTTTTAAAACATTCTTTGTTTCCTAGTATGTCTCGGGAGCTTGATTATTTTCCGGTAAATATTCACGCATGGTTTTGCAAAATGAATACATGCAATTTTCAACAACATTGTAATCTGTTTTTATACTCATCAATCTTGAAATAAAGATAAGCGGGACTGACCTTCAGGACAACCTTCATATATAGACTATTTCGTTGAATCCAATAGGTTGAATAATTGGCGTGTATCAATGTTCGGCATCTCTTCGTGCGGTTGTTCATGAACAACTCCAGGAAAAGCATTTGAAACCATTTCAACATATGGATTGGTCGTTGATGCTTCATAAATAACTTCTTCATTTCTTTCTACTTGTGCTTCTTGCACAATATCTCTAACCCCGCAATTTTCGCTGTAAAATAACCAAATTTCGTAATTCTCTACAAAACCCATCTTGTAAAGATGTTTACAAACAATTTCTTGACTTTGATATTTCATGTTTTTGCATCTTTTGCATGGACATAACATTGTCCCGCGTTCTTGACACAAAGTTTGCATCGATACAAAACTCATGAATTGCTCCAATCCGTGTAAGAATTATTGTGTAATCTCTTCGGTTATAGGATCTTTTCTTCTATACATCCATTCTCTCGATCTATATATATATATATATATATCTATTTGAAGAAGACGATAATTTTGTTGAAAATATATTTGTTGTTGATGGTTTGATGCTAAAACCTTGACATAAATCATTAAATAGTGTTATTTCCAACGGACATCCGCTGGAAACCTCAACGGATTTCCGTTGCAACGGATTCCCGGTAATCCTCGAAAATAACAATTTCAACGGGCATCTGTTTCCAATAAAAATGGACATCCGTTACAGTTGGTAACGGATATCTGTTGGCCTTTTCTATTGTTTTCTGACGGCGTTCCAACGGACGGTAGCAACGGAAGTGATCCATTGACTTGTCCATTGATAGTTGCTACTCATGACGACCCATTGGACATTCTCGGGTATCAGATGCAATCTGTTGGAAATTTTCATCAACGGACGAATCTGTTGCTTTGTTCGTTGCAAACTGGGTGTTTTTTCGTAGTGCACCAATGTTTACCCTAACCATTATGGGTCCATAAACCACCAAAATAACTCCTACAAATTCCATGCTTAGAAAACTCTAGGTTCGAGCAACCTTCTGCTCGACCAAACATTTTATCGAAACCCCAAAATATCCCAAGAAAATGCTTAGATCGAGTATAAAATCCGAGTGACCTTGTGTTCGGCCTAGCAACTAAAATGGTCAGCTTAGCGGTTTTCCAAAGTTTCCCCATCACCGAAAAAATTGAAAGCTCCATTCTCTTCCTCATTTTTTACTTCCTTTTGTGATGAGACACAATTGGTCTGTGTAGATATTCCTTCCCCACATCATTAGATCTTAAATACACATTCATATCACTCCAATACTCATCGTATGAACTCCACCGCTCATCACACCAGTTTTTTCATCTTTATAAATCCTACCATTTTAACATTCCAAATCTCTGGTTATCATCTCCTAAAACTTCTACGGTTCTCTTGCGTCCAATTTAACTAATATGTGGGATAATATGCCACTAACAAAATTTTACCATGGTTATGAATCACTACAATGGTGAGGGCTCTCATCTTGTTTATAGTTATTCGGACGATGACAATATTGTTTCAAACAACGTTGGTGATCCTCCTATAACGGTGAGCTTCTCTTTTTTTCATTTTTCCTTTCTTTTTCTTCTTCAGTTTCCTTCTCCTTTCATTTTTTCCTTTTTCTATTCTTGTCTTCATTTTAGATCAATGGATATTTAAATCCTTAATTTGACCATCAGTAAAAAAGGACGATGACAAAACATAATTTTCGATGTCGACAAGAAACAATTCATCATCGATGAATATCAATGATGACGCAATGGTACGAATGGTGTTCTCATCGTTTTGAAAGACAAATTATTGCCAGAAACCACACTAATAGTCACTTAAAAATAGCCTGAAAAATAGTATTAATAACAAATCTAGAAATTCATCACTTGAGTTCTCATTATATGAACAAATTATATATACAAATGTGTATTGATATCGAAAATATGAGAAATAGCATAAAAACATCTAAAATAAGAAATATCTCCTACATGTTGGGTCATCCAGACATCATTTCAGCTATTTTTTATTTGTTTACTTTGATTTATTTTATATACAATGCAATTGTAGTATTTTATAAAACCCTTATTATATCATAAATACAAATATACTATTAATTCTGAGAAATTAAACAAGGTCTAAACGTAGACAAATCTAAACGTAGACAAATCGTAGTATTTAAATGTTTCTTAGGTTTAGTTTTGATTAGATTTCATGGACTTTACCGAGTGATTGAGCATATTCGAGGCTTTTATCTATATTTCGTGTTTTGTGTAGGAAATGAAGACATGAAGGAAAACACGAATGATTACGGCAATTCTGATAACACGTAATCCGTTGTAGTTTTTATATCATTCTTAGGTTTAGTTTTGAGTAGATTACTTAGATTTCATTCATTTATCGAGTTTATTCGAAGACTTTATCTACATTTCGTGTTTTGTATAGGAAACGAAGACATGAGGAGAAACACGAGAGATTATGTCAATTTAACCCCGAAAACGTAGTTGAATGACAAGGTTCAACTTGTGCAAGGCCATGGATTCAAGTGAACATTCAAACACCGAGCGAAGGGAGCGGAAACAACATCTCAAGACATGCACGCTCGAGCATTGGAAGTGTGCCCGCTCGGGTAATTGTTGCCAAGACACCCCCGTAGTTTTGCATGACTCGGGCACTCAAGGAACACGACCAAGAAGGTGTGCCCGCTCGGGTGGAATTGAAGTGCCCGCTCGGGCTAATTGTGGCCAAAACTCACCGTAGGTTTGCACGACTCGGGCTGAAGAGGAACATGTTCGGGCATAGGTGCCCGCTCGGGCTAAAATGAGTGCACACGGTCGGGCACAAGGCCTGCACGAGCGGGTAGAAGCTGTGCCCGCTCGGGCCCTTGTTTTTCTCAACCATCTCCTAAGATTTAGAACGGCCAAACTAGGAGAGATCAGATCTAAATAAAGGAGTTTCGAACCAGATTAAAAGGGGGGACGATTCAGAGACATTAGAGGACAGATTTGGAGAGATCGAGAAGGACGGAACGAGGGATCCGAAGCATGAAGGATCTATTGAAGACATCGGTTGATGAATAGAGAGCATTCTTATTCTCTTTCTATGTTGAATTTAGTATTCTTTTATGTTTCGTTTTCTGAGTTCATGTCCAAGTAGATCTATTGCCATAGGTTAGAGAGTATTGCCAATATGTAATGAAGTCTTGTGCTTAATGAATGGTGGATCTTAATGCTTTCATACTTGTACGCCACTCGATATGAATGAATTTGGTATTTGATCATGTTTTCAGATTTCATGGTTGATTTTAATGCTTCAATACTTGTACGCCACTTGATTGATGATATAGAAGTCTAATAAATCTACATAAGGGCATTAGACTTTGGAACTTAGCCATGATTTAGGGTTTAATCGGTTTAAAATCTACGCCAGGTCAATCGATTGAATCTAGGGATTAGGATAGCGGTCGTAATGTGTCTATGTATGTGAGATGCGCAATAGATATATTGGTATATGCATGCTAGATAGTGGACAAGTCTACGCCAGTCAGTTCCTATAGGAGAGCTTGAATTCCCTGAACTCGTGATAGTATCTAAGACCAATGATCTTGTTGGAACTTCATTGCATTGTTGTGTAACTCTCGATACCTATGGTGTTTAGTCTTTGAGTCATTCCTATCATTAGTTTACTTTAGTTTGCATTTGAATTCTATCCACTTATTGATTTCGCACGTCTTATTCATTAGTCTAATAGCTTTAGAGTCGCATCAATTCCTTGTGTTCGACCCTAGTTGCTATACGATCCGTATTCTTGCGGAAGCGTTAGATCTAGGTAATTTATTACTTGATATAACGCACATCACTCGTTTTGTTCTTTATTTTGCGAGGTAACATGAACAATATCAACTCTTGGAGTGCCGATATAGCTGAAATGAATTATCAACTTTCCGAACCTCGTCATATGCTATCTAACTCATACCGTCCACATTACTCGGAGCAATCATGGGAACAAGACGTTTGGGGGTATGAAGAAGAGATCTACGAGAGTTATAGTCAGCCTTTCGTGAATACACATAATCACGGATGGAGCGATCACACAAATTTCCCGTATAGGAATACCGATGGTATGCCGAATTATCAATTTGGGTTTGTTCAGCTTCGGCTGTAACCCCAAATCCAGAATCAGCCATCTCCTGCATCCCCATATCTACAACAAGGAGCAGATGCTGATACCAATATTATGTCCATGCTCTCTCAATTCGCACAAGGGCAGAAAGATCATTATGCCTTACTTAAAGAGGAGCGAGCGAGTTATAGAGACATGAAGAATGAGGTTAAGGCCACAAGGAGTTCCACCAGGGAGATCGGAAACAAATCCTCCTGAGCATGACAACGAAATTTACCTCAGGAGTTGTAAGACGGTGGATCAGCCCATTCTTCCAACATTTGAAAAGGGAGAATCATCTAGGGCAGTAGCGAGAGATAACAGCAACATCGAAGAGCACAAAGGGGAGGAAGAAGAGCCTAAATATGTCAAACCCGAACCTAGACCTCCTCCTTTGCCGTTCCCAGAACGTCAACGCATAAAGATGGTAGATAAGCCAAATCCCTCAATAATTGGCAAAGGAGATGAACCTAACATGGGAGTGGATAAGGCTATGGACATTGATAAGCATATAATGAAACCCGAGATGGAAGAAGAGTTCAGCTTAGTGGACACACTTGAGCGACCATGCGTTATCGATTTTGTGTTCCCCGACGGCATCTTTGAGAATTTAGCCGAGGAAGTTTGTGACGAATTTCAGAATACGGATTCCCTAGATATGAATCTCATAGCAGCTGGAGAAGGATTGTACAAGGCACCAAACGAGCTGCTTGATAATGAAAAGAAAGAGGAATCCACCGACCGAGACTTCCACACGATACGAGCTAAATGCGGTTCAATTCAGTACATGAATGATCCCGAGATGCCGCGAAGCTACACCAAACGTCCAGCACACAATTGGGACGTTGACAAGGTACCCAAGGTGAAAATGAAGCCTTCACCACAAAGTCTTACACACCAAAAATTTTTGGAGATGCTGAAGGAAACAAGCGATGAATGCCTAACTGGTTTAATGAAGTACACGACCGGACTTATGGACAGCTCGACCAGAATTTTTGGACAGCACGATCTAGCCCTCAACTTAGAGAACATCATGACAAATCTTAGGGAAGACATGAATGATCGTACAATGAACTCCACTGATCCGCGTGCCACGCCTTATCGAACACACTATGCACGCGAGACGCTACGCACGCGACGACGTCGAGGACGTCCACCTAATGGGTAGCATTTGGTCAGGCTCGCGACCTTAAACAAGCGCTTATCGGGAGGCAACCCGACTGTTCCATTTCTCATTTCATTTTTCTTTCGGACTATTCGGTGGATAGTATTCCTTTTTTTGGATTGTGTGATTCTTTTTCACAGGTTTTTCGACGTCCATATCATCCTTGAGGAGGAGACACAAACTCGGGATTGCAAGTTATACAAGGTGCACACGTTCCAACTCTTATTTTCCCGTTGTTTGGTATGCGATATTCTCTTAGGTTTTGAACACCGGGACGGTGTTTCATTCAAGTCTGGGGGAGTACTCGTCGAGTATTATGCATATGATTAGGATTACATGATTAGGACTAGAGTGTTGATTTTTGTTTTTTAGGAATAAACGGATGGATACCTAGCATGGATTTTCAACCATTAGTCATTATTGTGCTACTTTGTCGAATCGTGAATAATGGTCTAGGTTTGCTTAGAAGCCTTCTTGATACCGATTAGTCGAGTAGCTGTGTTTGAAACCCATATCTAGTTGAATTTACACCTTAGATCTCGATACCAAGTAGACATATCTCCGTATATACCATCTAGCTTAGCTTTGTTGATATGTTTAGCGTTCAAGAATTAGATCCTACACGCTTATACTCCGCTGTAATCTAGGATAAGTTTTTCGCTATTCCGAGTTAAGATTGACATGAGTACATCGATATTCGATGGTTCGAGTCTAAGTGGTGGGTAGAGGCGCTATTCTACGTCCTAAGGGTTAGAGTGTTGCGTAATTAAGAAAAGAAAAACGGAAAAAAAAGAAAAGAATAAAAATTTCAATAACGCACTTCTTCACTCCTCTAAGGCCGCGCAACCTTATGAGTGTGCCATAGGCAGCATGGATCTAAGTAGAAAGCCAACCCTCTTCGACTTCGACCTCCTAGGAACAAAGCGTGGATCTAAGTACCGCTAAGCTGGTAGTCAATTAGTCTCACTAATTAACTAATCGAGGTTGGCGTCTAGCAACACTCCTCAACGACCAGATATTGTGAAGTAACATTCTTACTCTGTAGAACCATGGTAGAAGGATAATATTATTATTTCCCTCCGACTTTACAGCTCCGGATAATCCTAGGACATGGTCTAACTGTCAAGGCCTAATAGATTATCAACTATGTTTCATGCCTAACATAACTGACTGGTGAATGATTGCAAGAAACTCCTTTCTTCTCTGATAACACGTAATCCGTTGTGGTTTTTATATCATTCTTAGGTTTAGTTTTGAGTAGATTACTTAGATTTCATTCATTTATCGAGTTTATTCGAGGACTTCATCTACATTTATCGAGTTTATTCGAGGACTTCATCTACATTTCGTGTTTTGCATAGGAAACGAAGACATTAGGAGAAACACGAGAGATTATGGCAATTTAACCCCGAAAACGTAGTTGAATGACAAGGTTCAACTTGTGCAAGGCCATGGATTCAAGTGAACATTCAAACACCGAGCGAAGGGAGCGGAAACAACATCTCAAGACATGCACGCTCGGGCATTGGAAGTGTGCCCGCTCGGGTAATTGTTGCCAAGACACCCCCGTAGCTTTGCACGACTCGGGCACTCAAGGAACACGACCAATAAGGTGTGCCCGCTCGGGTGGAATTGAAGTGCCCGCTCGGGCTAATTGTGGCCAAAACTCACCGTAGGGTTGCACGACTCGGGCTGAAGAGGAACATGCTCAGGCATAGGTGCCCGCTCGGGCTAAATTGAGTGCACACGGTCGGGCACAAGGCCTGCACGAGCGGGTAGAAGCTGTGCCCGCTCGGGCCCTTGAATTCCTCAACTAACTCCTAAGTTTTATAACGGCCAAACTAGGAGAGATCAGATCTAAATAAAGGAGTTTCGAACCAGATTAAAAGGGGGGGGACGATTCAGAGACATTAGAGGACAGATTTGGAGAGATGAGAAGGACGGAACGAGGGATCCAAAGCATGGAGGATCTATTGAAGACATCGGTTGATGAATAGAGAGCATTCTTATTCTCTTTCTATGTCGAATTTAGTATTCTTTTATGTTTCGTTTTCTGAGTTCATGTCCAAGTAGATCTATTGCCATAGGTTAGAGAGTATTTCCAATATGTAATGAAGTCGTAGTTTTTATGTCATTCTTAGGTATAGTTTTCATTAGATTTATTAGATTTCATTCATTTATCGAGTCTATTCGAGGATTTCATCTACATTTCGTGTTTTGTGTAGGAAACGAAGACATGACGAGAAACACGAGAGATATCGGCAATTTAACCCCAAAATGACAA
>CM071874.1:23569306-23579992 GCA_036759665.1 Gynandropsis gynandra
GCAAGTCATGCCCGAGTCGTGCAAATGGTGCACAAGTTTGGCCGAAGGTCTTGCCCGGTCGTGCAAGAGTTGTGCCCGACCGGGTGGAGGCTTTTCTTGTTCAATCTCATCCCGTTTGTCCGGTGATGATCCTTGAAGTTGCTCCTTAGCTCCGTGCATGTCCTTTTAGCTCCAAAATAATCCAAATATGCGTAAAGACCTGTAAGAACATGAAAACACGAAAACAAGTAAAACGGAAACGGAATCACACGTAAAACATCACATATGTATCAAAAACGTCTCCTAAATCGTGCAAGAAATACGTATGAAAACGAGATGATCAATGTCTTACAGTAAACGAGATGATCAATGTCTTACAAAGGGTTAAATGTAGCCTTTGTGTGTGTTATTGTATCCTAAAAAGACACAGTGTAAAGAACGAGGCTCCAGTTTGTGTTTGGTGTAAGGACGCATATATGGGTAGCATGAGCTCCCAAAGACTCTGAGAGAGGTATAGTCTGGTACTCTGTTGTATAACATTTGATAGGGACTCTTGTGTCCAAGACTTTTAGAAGGCGAAATGTTAATAAGAAAGTTAGACGTAAAAAATGATTCAACCCAGTAAATAAGAGGTACCTGTGCTTGAAAGATCATTGAAAGGCCAAGATCAACTAAGTGTTGTGTTTTCTTTGTGACACTCCATTTTGAGCTGGAGTGTAAGGACATGATATACACATTTTAATCCCTCCTGTTGTTAAGTGTTTAATAAAGTAATGACTGTTAAACTCACCACCACCATCACATTAAAAGGATTTAATTCTTTTGTTTAGATGTTAATCCACTTGCGTTTGGAAATTCACAAAAACTGAGAAGAATTCTGATTTAGACTTCAGAGGATAAAACCAGCTAAACCGAGTAAAATCATCAACAAAAATAACATAAAACTTAAACCCTTGAATAAAGGAAATTGGTGAGGGACCCCATAGGTCACAATGTAACAGTTCTAGGGGTTTAGTAGTTATAGAACTTGAGGCATTAAAAGGGAGTCTAATGTTTTTTGAAATCTGACAAGAGTCACAAAAATTAAAGGAAAGGTTCTGAAATTTTATTTGTCCAGTAAGGCGAAGTTTGTGAAGAACTTCTACATTGGGGTGGCCTAGCCTTCTGTGCCAGGTATCCGCTGAGGCAGTCTTCTGTCTAACTGAAAAGAGTGCTTTTGGTGCTGAAGACTCACAGACATAGAGTCCATTAGTTTTGAAGCCTTTTGCCAGTATCTCGTGTGTGTGCTGATCCTTTATCATGACACAGTTAGAATAAAAAAGAACATAGCACAACATATCTGAAGTTAATTGTGAGACTGAAAGCAGTGATTTCTTTAGTCCAGGTACCACTAAAATATTCTGTAAAGTGAGTGTACCTGAGGTTGAGGCTAGGTTTGATGACCCAATATGAGTTATGGGCAAGAGTGTTCCATCCCCAACCATCACATTTTCTGCTCCACCATACACTTCATGGCTTGTGAGGTTGGAAGTTGAGTTTGTCATGTGTGAGCTGTCGCCTGAGTCCGGATACCACTCATTGCCAATAGCATCTGCAACTTTAAATGTATTTAAAGCCTGTGGTATGTCTTGTGATTGGAAAGAGTTATCAAACCTGTGCCAGCACTTTAAAGCTTCATGACCTGGTTTGCCGCATATCTGACAGAACAGTCTGGTATTACCGGGTTTTTTGCTATTTTTTGAGAGGCGGTTGGTGTGTTACTGGTATAGAGTTGATGTGTGAAGCTACGACCTCTGGAGGTGAAGCTGGAGCGACCTCTCTGATACCTATTTTGACCTCTTGAGTAGGAGTAATTACCTCGGCCAGGATTTGAGTTGTTAGCAGGTCCAGAGAGGTATGTGTTGTTGTTGTTTGTCTGTGCTGTGAAAGCATTCAGATGAGATACTTCTAGAGGTTTGTGTGTCTTGCTGCTTAATGCTATGCTTGTCAGCTGGCTCACTACATCTTCATAGGTAGGAAAGGGTTCCCTATGCATGGATGTGTGAATGACTGTGGTGAAGGCTTCATATTCCTTCCCCAGTCCTTGGAGGAACCTTAATATCTTCATTGAATCTGAAACCGGCTTCCCTATTGCTGACAGATGATCACAGATTGACTTGAACTCCTTGATGTATTCAGTTGTGGGTTTTTCTTCCAGTGAAATGGTTTGTAAGGACGCCAATAAGTCGAACTCCCTTGATACATAAACTTGGTTGAAGTGTCTTGCTAGTGCCTCCCATACTCCAATGGAAGTCTTGATGCCAACTATGAGCCCAAAGACATCTTCAGTGACCGTCCCACATATCCAGGACCTCACCAGATTATCTGTTTTCTTCCATGAGGAGTGTTGAGGATTTTGAACTTGAACAACCTCATTGTCGTTTGCTGTAGCAATGGTTTGTGGTGGTAAGGGTGTCTCCCCTGTGACAAAGCCAAGGAGTTCTTGTGACTCCAGTAGGGACTCTATTTGAGTCTTCCATATTAGATAGTTGGTATTTGATAATTTAAGGGTAATGAAGTTTGAAATTTTTATGTGGACTGGAAATGGAAAGAGTTCTTGCTCTTCCATTGTTAATTTTTAATGAGAAGAAGCGCTGAAGGCTCTGATACCATGAAAACTTTTAAAGAAACATTCAAGCAGACATGGAGAAGATGAATTGAAAAACAGTTTTCTGCATTAACTTTTCATGAGTACATGACTCAACTCTTAAACAAATTTTCGACCATAAAGGACAAGGTAAGACCGTTCTAAATTTCCTGGAATATTCCCTGACATGCTGACGTTGTAATGGCTACTGACGCCTAACAAAATGTCAGATGTCAGTTTGTCTTTTAGGCTAACAATTGTACTGGTTCTGTTACAGATACTCTGGTGCAGACGTCCCGTGTTTCTGACGACCTAGCGTCCCGAGTCGCGGCGGCCTGGTATCCTGGGATTTGTGATGGCTCGAGTCGTGATACCTGGCATTTCGAAGCTGTGGTGGCCCGAGTCATGATGACCTGGCTTCTTGAGTCTGGGGCGGACCGAGGTCTTGAGGTTGGGACGGCCCGAGTCGCGGCGTGTGAATCTATGGTGACCCGAGGTCGCAAGGTTATGACGACCCGAGGTCGCGAGGTTGTGGCGACCCGAGGTCGCGAGGTTGTGGCGACCCGTAGTATTGGTGTTGTGACGACCCAGGTCGCGACGTCCTGGCATTTTGGATTGGATGTGTCCTAGCATCCTGAGACTGCGTCCTTGCGTCCTGAGGCGGCTTGGTCTCGTGATCTTGACGTCCTAGACTTACAGTGTTTAGAGTTTTTTGCCTTCAAAAAATATACAAAATATAAAATTTTAAAAATTTTTAAAACAATATCATAATCTCATAACAAATAAAAATCTAATTTTGCTCACTCTCATCTCTCATGTACATGTTCGATCTCTATATTTGATTCATAAATGATGTTGATGAAGTCACAAATATTTTGTCCAAGTCAACATCGTTAGTATCGTTCAGCTCTTCAATTTTAGAATTTGTAGAAAGATGTGAAGTATCATCAATGTCGTTACCATCATTTGTTTCCTTTTCAAGAAGCCAAGCTTAGGTGTATGTGAAGTCATTAGCAAAGAGTACATTAATTTTTTATTTCTTAACCATTTTAAAATTAGCCAAGATTAGATTATATACAAGAACATCAAATCAATATTAGTTTTTTGTTATCTTCTAAATGACAAAACGACTTTATTTTCGACAAAAGAAAATTGAATTTTGTATTTGACACATAATAGTTCGTTGTCCATCAATAACTTAAGGAAGCATTGTTGAACTGTATATCCCTAAATGCAATTAGAAGATAATAATAAGGTCATTAGATATTAATTATTTGTTAATTAATTGTATAATGATGTTTAAAATTATACTATATATATATGTGTGTGTCTAAATAGCAACACTTTGAAAGAGAGTATTACAAAGTTACAGAATCAAAGTGAAAAAAAAAGAGAAACATTTCTCATAGGGGATTCTGCCCGTATCAATCGTTGATAGTGAAACAGATCTTGGTGTAGATTTCTCATGGATGCTTAGTGTCATCGGGGCTACGTTCCAATCTATCCCAAATATACTAAACGTAAGTGTATCAACTTTTGGTTGTGTAATTTTAGTGAAAACACCAACCTTTGAAATTGAAATCATAAAACGAAGTAGATCTCAATTTAGATTGCAAAAAATATTTATAACACCACATCTACAACCCTACTATGATATCAGAGCATCCACTCATCTGTAGATAGGAATTGAGTAAATTTTAGATGAAAAATTGTTCGAAAATGGTGTTTCTTTGCGACATTTGCGTGCGAAGCTCGGTCGAGCAAATGGTTGTTCGACCGAGAGGCATCGTCATTTATATAAGTTAATACAAATATTTTTCCAATTCACTCATGTAGTAAGATTTATCATGCCAAGCGAATCTTGAGACAAAAATAGAGTTTCGGTAGAGTTCGTGCAATTGAGCATTTTGTTAGGAATGGTGCATTCGAGCAAAAGGTTGCTCGCTCGAGAAATATAAAGGTATTAAAATTGATTGATCAAGCAAAGGTTGCTCGAGCGGAACGACATCTGTAATAAGCCACTCGATCGAGCGATATGTCTGCTCTGGGCAAGTGAAGTTACGAGGCAATTTGCACAATTGTAGATCAAGCCGAGAAAATCCTCATGGAAGTAGAGCTCGACTGAGTGGCTGATTTGGCTATGAAAAATTGAAAAAGTTTAATCGGGCTGAAAATTTTCTCTGGGTAATGGCTTTTTGGGTCAAGCGTTTCCCCTGTGACTCATGACCGAGCAATCGATCACAAAAGCAAATCATTACTTGGATGACTAGTAACTTTTCTATCAAAAGTATATATATTTATCAGGATCTCTTTTACATGGGATGGTCTGACTATCGGGCATATAAGTTGAGAAGTGACGCCTTCGATCTCGTCGAGTACTCGCCATATGCAATCTGAGACCAAAACTCTGCTTGACGGTTCCGGTTAATCTCTGGTAGCTTCGCATAAACGCTGTGCGGAACGTCAAGTATCGTCGTGAATTGCCGTGCGGTGAGACGGTAGCTCTGCCCCAGCAGGCGGAACTCCATGAAGGTCTTCTCCCGATCTCCGGACTCAGCGAAGAAGGCGGTGAAAGTTGCAAAGAACTCCACCGTGAGTTTGCGGTAGGTGTACTCCTTCGCTGTCCGCAATCCCGTCCATCCCAATATGTGGAAGATGGTATCGATGTGCCCTCTGATGCCGAGTGCGCTCATCGCCTCGGACGATAAAAAGCGGGATGGGAAGATCCGCGACTGTAGTTCGGCGAACCTCGACTTGTGGCGGGGCAGGAAGGACGTCGTCCGGTAATTATATTGCTGATGAGAGGCGGTGATCGACATGTACGGCGTCAGCTCTGTAATCATGTCCGACCTCACTGGCCAACCGTGCTCTGGGTCGTGTGCGTCTGATCGACGTTTCTTTGAGCTCTGGGAAGTTTTAGAGGCCATCTGCAAATCAATCGGGAGATAAAAATCAATACAAAACATGGTTTGCAAGATGCCCGATCGGGTACCAGTGCGTTGCCCGATCGGGTAAAAGGTGTCGAAATATCCCCGTGAGAAGTGCCCGACTCGGGCGAAAATGTCGCCCGATCGGGTGAATGTCTACGCTGCCCGATCGGGTGCTAGCCTAGCCCGATCGGGTGGGATCACGAATTCGCGATCTGCAGTTCGCGAATTGCGAATAATCCGACTAAAATCACTCTAAATCTTCCTAATCATACCTAGATCTAACCCATACCAATCCTAATCTCAAGAAAGTTTACGATTTTACCTGGATTTCGCGATTAGAATGAATGAATTTTAGATTTTTGGGAGAGAGGGAGGAAGGTTTTCTCGAGTAACCGAGCGTTTCTACCTGTGGCAGTGAAACGGCGGCGATACCCAAGCGGCTCCGGCGACTAGAGTCGGCGTGAAAGGGTCTCAGATGAGAGAGCACGATCGGGTATTTGCTTTGTGGATGGGAATGGCCGCTCGGGTTACTCGAGTTTTTAAACTTACAGTGCAAAAGTTACCTCTGCCCGATCGGGCACGCTGATGACGCCCGATCGGGTGCTCCCGTTTTGACCTACCCGGTCGGGTCTTGTGCAAGGCTGCACGACCGGGTTCTCCTTAACCTGAAACTGCCCGATCGGGTAGAGTATTCATGCCCGATCGGGTAATGCTGCAAAGTCGAAAAGATTAGACGAGGAAAAACAATACACAGCAAAAATCATAGATCTCCACTTTCCTAAATCCTAGAAAAATTGTCCGAAATTAAAAAAATGAAAAAGAGTCCGAAAATTCTAAAACCAAAAACACTAAAGGATATGCTCGGGTTGCCTCCCGAGAAGCGCTTGTTTAAGGTCTTTAGCTCGACCATGGCGTCTTCATACGCTGGTGGATACAGATAGAGGAGGTACGCCTCTTCCATCTTCTTTATGATTGACAAGCTTGGATTTGAATCCTGGTGGACTTCTTAGGTGCAATCCTCGATCCATGTCTCTCGAACTCGTGCCTTTTCTGCATCTCCATCTATACCGGTTGAGTTTGATCGTTTCTTCAGTGTTCCATGCTGGATAAGAATGTATGTGTGCCACTGAAGATGTCGGAGATGATGCGCGTGACTTTGGAACCGTTTCCCGCGTTGAAGTATCGCTTGAAATGTGCGGCGTTTGGTTCTCCATAGGTGCCCGGTTGGGTGCTCTGACGATGCCCGGTCGGGTGTCTGTTGCGCAGTTTACCCTCGTGGGGTGTACACGAGTCGAGCTGTGGATCTGCCCGTGCTGGTTGTCATTCATCGTACCTGCCCGATCGAGCTCACGCAACCACCCGGTCGGGTGATTAGACTGAGGAATTCCCCCCGTAGGTATTGCCCGAGTCGGGCGCTGAGGTTGCACGACCTGGTCGCCTAAAAATCGCTCCGCCCAATCGGGTGAAGTGTAATGCCTGATCGGGTGGGTTCCTTGCTGAATGAGATTCGGCTTCTCCTCGATGTGCGTGAGTACATCCGATCTTACCTGTGAGTGATACTGTACCTCTGTGCACTGGGACAGCGGTGTGTCCTTTGGATGATTGTCTCCATTCGCGTGTATACTCTCCTCAATTGATGCATTTGTCGCGGTGACGTTCATTGCGGGTTCGATCATGAAGAGCTTATTCAACGCCTCGTCGAGTTTAAACTCGATAGACTCATCCCCAAACTTCATCACCAATCTTCCTTCAGCACAGTAGATGACCATCTTTGTTGTGTTAAGGAATGGTCGTCCCAATATGACGGGGATCCTCGGATTGATCTCCATGTCCACAACAACAAAGTCCGCGGGGAACCAAAATTCCCCTACTTGGACCGCAACATTCGTCAAAACACCCACGGGAGTACGGACGGATTGATCAGCCAGTGTGATTTGCATCCTCGTGGGTTGAAGATCTGCTACCCTATTGAGCTTTTCAACGAGAGATAATGGTAGCAAGCTCACACTCGCTCCAATGTCAATTAGCGCATTCTCAATATCATAATCGTAGATCTTACGTGGTATGATGAAGTTACCTGGATCCGGCATCTTTTCGACCGTGGTAGGAGGTTGAATAAGAGAGTTTGTGACCATTACCATCTCATTGTCCACGGTCCTCTTCCTCGTGATGATGTCTTTGAGGAACTTTGCATAAGAAAGGATCTTCGTGAGAGCGTCATAGAAGGGAATCGTGACTTGTAGCTTCCTCAAGAGGTCTACGAATTGGGAGAATTGAGTCTCGTCACTTTGCTTCTTTTGGAGTTGACGCTGTGGAAAAGGCAATGGCGGAACTCTCGGGGGAGGTGCTACGTAGGATAGCTCCTTCTCCTCATCGGTTGCCTTCTCTTCCATGGCTGGAGCGATTGGTTGTTCGATGTCATCGCTTTTAGGCTCGTCTCTCACAGTCGTGGGTGGCATTGGTTGTCCCACCGTGTTCCCGCTTCTTAGAAAGATGGCATTCACTTTCTCGCGGGGGTTCGTTTCGGGCTTCCCGGGAAGCTGTCCGGGTTGTCGATTTGAACCTTGGGCCAATTGTGCCACTTGTGTCTCTAGAAGTGTCAAATGCGTTTGAAAACCATCCATCCTCTTCTTCATGCCTTCTTGCTCAGCTCTAATCCCTCCAAGTGCACTCTTTTGCTCTTGGAGCATCGATAATACTTCGGAATCATGCGAAGGTTGTGCACGTTGCTGGTACCCATAGTCTTGGCCATTACCTCTCGGCTGGAAACCTTGATTAGGGTTTCTCGTCATTATCCGTGGTTGAAAATCTTATGGATTTGCTGCGTTGTTATGTTGTCGTCCATAGTCTTGGCCATTACCTCTCGGCTGGAAACCTTGATTAGGGTTTCTCGTCATTATCCGTGGTTGAAAATCTTATGGATTTGCTGCGTTGTTTATGTTGTCGTATGAGAGGTTGGGGTGGCTCTTGATGTAGCCTTGTTGATATCCCCGATTGGAGACATAATTCACTTCTTCCATACCTTGGCCTACGGATGAGTCATGTCGATCCACATGAAGTCCAGAAATCATCCGGTGAATCTCGCCAACTTGTTGTTTCAAATCCGTTAACTTCGGGTTGACGATACCAAGCTCGTTTACTGCAGCCTTTGATGGGTTGTTGCGATTGTACTCCCCCACTTTCTTGCCTCCTTCCCTAGCCATGCTCTCGATTAGGTTCTCGAGCTGATCAAACGTGAGATTGCTTAGGGAACCACCACCCGCTAGAACCGAAAATCAAGATAAAATCAATAGATCTAAGCATTAACGCATAATATTGTTCATCCGTTACAATCCGATATCCCTAACCAATAGTTGGGAACCTACTCACTCATGGAGAATACATATAACGAAGATAACACAATCCTAAACATGATAGACTCTAGGAAACTCGATGCCTTGATCTTCCCTATCGTGTTACCGATGTGAGGATTGATGCTTCTCCTCTTCTCCAGCGTCTCCCGAGCCTTTCCTGATGCTTTCCAAGCCTTTCCTTGCCCTCTACGTCGCCTCCTTTTGCTCTAGATCTCTTCTGGTCTATAAATTAGGTCGTTTGAATGCAAAATCTAGGTTGTTGCGAGATACCCGGCCCGCTCGGGCACCACTTCTACCCGGTCGTGCAGAGGCACGCCCGGTCGTGTTCTTCTTCATGCCCGATCGGGCATCCGCACCCGATCGCGTGGTTGAGCGGCCCGAGTCGTGCAAACTCTCGGGGAATTTTGGGATGAATTAACGCCTGAGAGGGTATACGTATTGCGCCGATTGGGTATGACTACCTGATCTCGTTGCCTTCGTGCCTGGGTTGTGCAAGGTGTACGAATAAAATCCCGTAGGTTTTACCCGAGCGGGTAGACCATGGTGCCCGACCGGGCACCCTTGAAGTCTTGAATTTCCTCTTTTCCGCTCGTTGCTTGGGTGTTCCTTTGAGTTTTGAGGCTTGATCTTGGCTCTGAGTGGATTTATCTTCAAAGTGCGTGGTTTTGCTTAGGAATTCATCTTTTTAAGTTCATTTAGGCCTTGTCGCCTAAAAACCTGAAAATCAACAAAACGGGCGTATGTAACTCATAATCGTATCGGATATGTAAACCTAACTATGAAATATATGCAAAAATTGCACTAAAATCGAACCTAAAATTGTACACTTTCAGTGTTATCAAACTCCCCAGACCTAAACCTTTGTTTGACCTCAAACAAAACTAAAGTCAAGTACAAGAAGAATCTAATAACGATGGATACTAGCTCAAAAATATCGAAGGGTTAGTCATTTCGCAAATCAACGCGTCACATGGATAAGAGCCTAAGCGTACCGAGTATAGCCTTATATCTACCGAAAGTGTTGAGCCATGAAATCCTACCAAAAATCTAAGTCTACTCCACAACCCCAGACAACGTCTAAGCAATCTCCATACCTATTTCCCTAAGCTTTTGATATCATTAAAATTGCTTCTTCTCGTTCTTATGCATTTTTTTTTCTTTTTTACACTTAGATCCACACTTTGTTCCTAGGACGTCGAAGTCGAAGAGGGATGGCTTTCTACTTAGACCCAGGCTGCCTATGGCACACTAATAAGGTCGTGTGACCATAGCGGAGTGAAGAGGTGCGTTATTGAAGATCTTATTTTTTCGGTTTTTTCTTTTCTTGATTACGCAACACTTTAACCCTTAGGACGTAGAAAAGCGCCTCTACCCACCACTTAGACCCGAACCATCGAATATCGATGTACTCATGTCAATCCTAACTTGGAATAGTGAAAAACTTATCCTAGATGACAGCGGAGTATAAGCGTGTGGAATCTAACTCGTGAACGCTAAAAATATCAAGTAAGCTAAGGCTAGACGGTATAAACGGAGATATGACTACTTGGTACCGAAATCTAAGGAATGAATTCAACTAGATAAGGGTTTCAAACACAACTACTCGACTAATCGGTATCAAAAAGGCTTCTAAGCAAACCTAGACCATTATCCATGATTCAACAATGTCGCAAAACATGACTAAAGCTCGAAAAAATTTCACTAGGTATCCATCCTATTTCTAAACCTAATCCTAAGTGCAAATATGTCACTCTCCATAATAATCCGTATCACACAATGACGAGTACCCCCCCCCCAA
>CM071874.1:23598880-23626611 GCA_036759665.1 Gynandropsis gynandra
GGGAAGATGCATTCAAAGATAAATAGAAAGTGGTTCCGGGATAGCCAAGGGCTAATCCCTTCTCCTAGAACAAACAAACTACTTGCTCATTCGTCTGTAAACAAACATAAACGAAATAGAAAGTCTAAGGAACATGAAAACCAAGCGAAACCAAAGTGTCGGGTTGATCTCCACTGCTTCTCGCTTGCCTCCTCGCAAAAAGTGGTTCCGGGATAGCCAAGGGCTAATCCCTTCTCCTAGAACAAACAAACTACTCGCTCATGCGTCTGTAAACAAACATAAACGAAATAGAAAGTCTAAGGAACATGAAAACCAAGCGAAACCGAAGTGTCGGGTTGATCTCCAATGCTCCTCGCTTGCCTCCTCGCAAGAATCTCCTCAATCACGAACTGAATGAATGGTGTCCTCTAATGTCGTCCTCTGGCCTCTTTTATGCCTCCTAAGTCGATCTAAGTGTTGCCTTAATTCCCCCCACGAGCTTCCTTTTATTTTAAGTTAATTTTACTTAACTTGGCTGATAACTCGGGTCGCGACCCGCTCGGGCACTCAATGAGCCCGCTCGGGTGCAGCTAGGTCAGGTCGCGCAAGTCGTGGCCTATAAGGGATGCCCGACGGGCATGATGTCCGCCCGCTCAGGTATAAGGCATCTGGTCGGGCATTTTCTTGCTCGAGTCGTGCGTGAATGCGCACCAAAATTCGCCATAGCCTTTGCCCGATCGTGCATGAGTTGTGCCCGACCGGGTGGTGGCTCCTCTTGCTAAATCTCGTCTCGTTTGTCCCGTGATGATCCATGCATGTCCTTTAGCTCCAAAATGATCGAAATACGCGTAAAAACCTGTAAGAACATGAAAACACGAAAACAAGTAAAACGGAAACGGAATCATACGTAAAGCAACACATATATATCAAAAACGTCTCTGAAATCGTGCAAGAAATACGTATGAAAACGAGATGATCAACGTCCAAAATGTCCCACTCGTCGGGCTCAAAACCTGACTGCACCACCCGCCTCAAGTAGGCCAACTCGGTGTGGTTGACTCCACCTTGCGCTCCCTTTCATAGTATTGACGAGACTAGGAAGTAGTTAAAATACCTCAAGGTGGTGTGGCGTATGTGGCTCGCCTTCGACCTCGTCGAGTATTTGTCGTACGCTATCTAGGCCCAGAATTCTGCTTGACGGCTTCGGTTATGCTCTGGCATCTTTGTGAAGTTGCAGTGTGGAGCGTCAAGAATGGTCGCGAACTGTCTCGCGGTGAACCGGTAGTTCTGCCCCAGCAGGCAGAACTCCATGAAAGCTCTCTCCCAATCTCCGGACTCGGGAAAGAAGGCTGCGTACGATGCGAGGAATTCAGCCGTCAGGTTGCGGTATGTTTACTCTTGTGTGTCTCTCAGTCCTGTCCATCCTAGCGTGTTGAAGATGTCGTCTATGTATGCCCCGATGTGGAGAGCAGTCATCGCTTCGGCTGATAAGAAGCGGGACGGGAAGATCCGCGGCTGAAGTTCTGTGAACCTCGACTTCTGGCCGGACAAGAACATCGTCGTCCGGTAGTTGTATTGTTGGTGGGAGGTGGTGATCGGCATGTAAGGCGTCAACTCCATAATCGCATCCGACCTTGATGGCCATCCATACTCTGGGTCATATGCATCAGATCGGCGCTTCTTGGAACTCTGAAAGATCTTAGGGGCCATCTGCAAAACAATCGAAAGATAAAAATAAGCAATCGGCTCGGTTTTGCAAGATGCCCGATCGGGTACTAGGTGTTGCCCGGTCGGGTAACAATTCGTCAAAATACCCCCGTGGGTAGTGCCCGACTCAGGCGAGAAAGTCGCCCGATCGGGTGATTGTCCAGGACGCCCGACCGGGTGCTATACCTAGCCCGGTCGGGTAGAATCACGAAATCGCGACATGCAGTTCGCGATTCGTGGTTCAATCGACCAAATAACCCTAAATCTTCCCTAATCAGACCTAGATCTAACCCATAGCAGTCAAATCTCAAAATAGTTCATAGATTTACCTGGATTTCGTGATGAGATTAAGGAATTTTCAGATTTTCAAGAGAGGGGAGAGAGGATTTCGAGTAACCGAGTCTCAACCGGCGACGGTGAAACGGCGGCAGCACACAAGCGGCTCCGGTGACAAGATTGCGGCGTGAGGGGGTCGTGAAGTGAGGGAGCACGCTCGGGTATGATTTTGTGAAGTGAACGGCCGCTCGGGTTACTCAAAATATAACTTACCCGTGCAGAATTTACGGTGCCCGATCGGGTAGTATGTGTTGCCCGATCGGGTAGTCTCCCGTGATGACTACCCGCTCGGGTCATCTGATGTCGCCCGACCGGGTACTTTTGAATCTGAAAACGCCCGATCGGGTAGAGGTGTCTGCACGATCGGGTGCTGCTAGAAAACAGAAAAATTATACGAGGAAAACATATGCAGCAAAAATCAATAGACCACTAAATTCCTAGATCCTATAAAATTGTCCAAAACTAAAAAAATGAAAAGGAAGTTCGAAAATATGAAAATAAAACGAAAACGATGAAAAAGGATATGGGGCTCGGGTTACCTCCCGAGAAGCGCTTGTTTAAGGTCTTTAGCTCGACCCTAGCGTCTTCATACGCGTGTGGTGGCGGAGAGAGGAGGTACGCCTCTTCCGTCTTCTTTCTGATCAGCGTGCTTGGACTCGAATCCTAGTGGACTTCTCAAGTTTGATCCTCGGTCCTTCTCTTTCGATCACGTGACTCTTTCGTATCTCCTTCGAACTCGGTTAAGTTTGAGTGTTTCCTCAGTATTCCATGTGGAATAGGAGTGTATGTGGGTCACTGAGGGTGTCGGAGATGATGCACGTGGCTTTGGAACCGTTTCCCGCGTTGAAGTATCGACTAAAACGTGCGGCTTCTGGTTCCTCTCTGGTGCCCGATCGGGCTCCTGTGGTGCCCCGATCGGGTCGCCAAATGTGCAATTAACCCCCGTAGGGTGTGCACGTGTCGGGCTATCTGGTCGCCCGGGCGGGTTCTCGTCCAATCCTCCTGCCCGATCGGGCTCACGCAACCACCCGGTCGGGTGGTTAATTGGAGAAATTTCCCCCGTAGGCATTGCCCGAGTCGGGCTATGAGATTGCGCGACCGGGTCGCCTAAAAATGGCTCTGCCCGACCGGGTGGAGTATGTTGCCCGATCGGGTGACTTCCCTGCCGAAGCAATTTCGGCTTCTCCTCGATCTGCGTGAGTTCGTCCGACCTTGCTGGTGACTGAAACTGACTCGTGCACTCGGACAATTGTATGTCCTCTGGATGGGTGTCTCCATGTACATGTCTAATCTCCTCCGTTGATGCATCCGTCGTGGTAACGTTCATTACGGGTTCGGTCATGAATAGCTTCTTCAACGCCTCGTCGAGTTTGAACTCGATAGACTCGTCCCCGAACTTCATCACAAGCATTCCTTCCGCGTAGTAGATGACCATCTTTGTCGTGTTGAGGAATGGTCGTCCCAATATGACGGGGATCTTCGGATTGATCTCCATATCCACAACGACAAAATCCGCGGGGAACCAAAATTCTCCCACTTGAACGGCAACGTTCGTCAATATACCCACTGGACTACGTATGGATTGATCAGCCAATGTGATTTGCATCCTCGTGGGTTGAAGATCTCCTACCCTATTGAGCTTTCCGACAAGGGATAGTGGTAGCAAGCTCACACTCGCTCCGATATCAATTAGCGCATGCTCAGTTTCGTAATCATAAATCTTGCATGGGATGACGAAGTTACCTGGATCGGACATCTTCTCGACCATGGTAGGAGGCTGTATAAGAGAATTCGTTACCATTACCATCTCGTTATCTACGGTCCTCTTCCTCGTTATGATATCCTTGAGAAACTTCGCATATGAAGGGATCTTTGTGAGAGCGTCATAGAATGGGATAGTGACTTGTAGCTTCCTCAAGAGTTCTACGAATTGAGAGAATTTGGGTCTCGTCACTTTGCTTCCTTTGGATTTGACGCTGCGGAAAGGGCAATGGTGGTACCCTCAGGGGAGGTGCTACATAGGGTAACTCCTTCTCCTCTTCCTCAGTTACCTTCTCTTCCACAGCTGGAGCGATGGGTTGTTCGATCTTATCGCTCATAGGCTCTTCTCTTGAAGCTATGGGAGGCATTGGTTGCCCTACCGTGTTCCCGCTCCTTAGGAAAATAGCATTCACTTGCTCGCGGGGGTTCGCCTCGGGTTTCCCGGGAAGCTGTCCGAGTTGTCGGTTCAAACCTTGGGCTAGTTGCGCCACTTGCGTCTCAAGAAGTCTCAAATGCGTCTGAAATCCATCCATTCTCTTCTTCATATCCTCTTGCTCGGCCCTAATCCCTCCAAGTGCACTCTTCTGCTCTTGGTGCATCAATTGGAGCATCGAAAGAATCTCGGAATCACCCGAAGATTGTGCACGTGGCTGATATCCGTAGTCTTGGCCACTACCTCTCGGATGGAAACCTTGATTATGGTTTCTCGCCATTATCCGCGGTTGAAAGTCTTGCGGATTTGCCACGTTGTTCGTGTTTCCTTACGAGAGGTTGGGATGGTTCTTGATATAACTTTGTTGGTAGTCCCGATTGGAAACGTAGTTCACTTCCTCCATCCCTTGGCCTACGGATAAGTCATGTCGATCCATATGAAGTCCAGCTATCATCCGATGAATCTCTCCAACTTGTTGCTTCAAGTCCTTCAACTCCGGGTTGGCGATGCCAAGCTCGTTCACTGCAGCTTTTGATGGGTAGTCGCGATTGTACTCCCCTACCTTCTTGCCTCCTTCCCTCGCCATGCTCTCGATTAAGTTCTCGAGCTGATTGAATGTAAGGTTGCTGTGGGAACCACCACCCGCTGCCACGATCATGAATCTGGTGGTTTCTTGGAGACCTTGGATGAAACTCGTGATAAGATATTTCTTATCCATTCGTGGTGTGGGCATATCCGCTGGTAGTTCTTAAATCGCTCCCATGCATCGTGTAACGTCTCGCCTCTTTCTTGTAAGAAAGAATTAATGCGACTCTAGGCGAGAAGCGTTCTATGATCCGGGAAGAATTGTTGCATAAACCTTTGCTCCAAACCATCCCTCGACGTGATTAATGCAGCCGGCAAGTTGAAGAGCCAACGTTACGCCGCATCTTTGAGTGAGAACGGGAACGCCATCAAATAGAGATCCTCCCGAGTAACTCCCGTCCCAACCTTGGTAGTGCTACATAGCATCTTGAAGTCCGTAAGGTGGGAGTTCGGATCATCGTTCTACATTCCTCTAAAGGCCGAATTGTTGAGCATTTGTATAAAAGCCGGTTGTAGCTCAACCTGGTTATCAATCGTGCGGGCCATGCACGAGAGTAACTGCGTGTGCTTCGGAGCAGTGTAAGCTCCGTAAGTCTCGTCGGCAGCAGCAATGTCGGGAATACTTGCGTTGTCCTCTCCGCTGCTTGCACTATGTGTATCTTCCTCCTCAGAGGCGTATGACTCGTGGTTGCTCGTTCTTTCTACCTCGGATTCGGAATCCGCTATTCTAATCCTTCTCTTCTTGCGCAGGCTCCTTAAAGTGCGTTCAACCTCGGGATCGTAGATGAGAAGTTTTTGAGTACAACTTCTCACACAAGGCTCCTGCACAGCAAGAAACAAAACACCAAAGCGTAAATCCGCGGTAGATAGAATAGACTCGATAAAAGGGAAAAACAAAAAGCAAATGCGAAAAAAAAACAAACAAAGACTCCGGAAAGGATTAGATCTTAATCTAGCTAATTCCTAGTCTAGGCCGTTATTAGTCCCCGGCAACGGCGCCAAAAACTTGATGAACGTGAACTCGAGTTTTATATTTTCCTAGACCAATTCACCGCAAGTATACGGATCGTGTAGTACCAGGGTCGATCTCTAGGGACTAAAGCAGTCAAAACTAAGAATAACACTAAACTAAGACGTATGGAAGAAGATAAAGATATGGTCCTAAATACCTAAAAACTAAACTAAGTGGTGACAACGATAGTAGTTTGGGGTAAACTCGGATATGACGAACACTACGGGTGTCGGGATACCGGGAATCGTATGGATGAAACAACTAAAGATCATAAACCTATCGAATTATCTTGACAACGGGAAATTCATGCCCTAAGGTGAGGACTGATTCTTCCGAGCCTAAACCTCCTAACAATGAGTATTGATTATGACCCGCTGACTTTTAAAGAAGCGATGCAGAATGTTGACTCTGAGATGTGGTGAAAACTTATGAAATATGAGATGGAGTCGATGAGGGTGAACAAAGTATTAACTTTGGTAGAATCACTAAATTCTAGTCCAATCGATTGTAAATGGATTTATAAGAAAAAGATTAGATAGGATGGGAAGGTGGAGACATATAAATCTCGTCTTGTTGCTAAAGGGTATAGTTAATGTGGAGGTATTAACTATGAATAAATGTTGACCCGTGTAGCAACACTAAAGTCTATTCGGATTCTACTTGCGATTGTGGCCTACCAAGACTATGAGATATGAAAATGGAGGAAATTAAAGTTTGTTATCCAAAAAGTTCCCTATGAAAGACTTAGGAGATGTGGCATATATTCTCAAAACAAGGATCTATAGAGATAGATCCAAGAGGTTATTGGGACTGTCCCAGTCTATATATATCGATACCATCATGCGACAATATAACATGGTAAATTCCAATAAATACTATCTTCTGATAGAAAAATGAATTTCTCTCTCTTGGGAGGATTGTTAATGAGGATGATTTTTCACTCGAAACACCAACACAGACCGATCACCAGCCTTAAAGCTAGGAGGGTGAAGAACGTATTTACTCCATTGGTGGCGGACGAACTTGTTAAGACAACACAAGTTCATCAAAAGACATCAATGGAAGCTTGTGTGGCGTACCTACAAGTGAACGAGGTCGAAGAAGAAAAGAAGCTAGGAGAACCAGAGGCACTCGTCCTGAACAATACATTTCTAGACCGAATAAACCCACCAGACAAAAGAGAGTAAAAATGCTTAACTTGGGCAACGAAGTGCTCGATCCGAGCGAACTCACTAGTGCAAAGGAGTATGTTGAAGGACTAACCGCTCAGCCCGGGCACTAAGGAACTGACTGAGCGCTAGAGAGCTTGAATGAACGCTGGAGAGCTCGGCCGAGCATTGCTTTTGCTCGGCCAAACATAATTTTAAATTTAGGGTGCTCGACCAAACATTTTAGTTGGATTTAGTTAACTTGTTGTATTTCAGTTTATTTCCGTTATTGTTTGGTCACTAAAAATAGAGGACCATTTGTTTGACAGTATTAATTAAGTTTTTTAATAATTTTTCTTTTTCTTTGCTAATCCTACAGATATAGCTACCAACTCTTGGAGTGATTCCTAGTTGTTTTTTACTTATCAACTCTAATCACAAGTGTTGTGACATCACTCGCTGTCTCTAAGGTTTTTTAGTCGAGTTCTAGACTGGGTTTAGAAGGTTCTTTCTTCATGAAGACAAGTTCTAGGTTTAGTTCTAGTAGATTTTTTTCCAAATCCATCCTCTTAACTATAGAATATCGATCTGGAATCATATCAAGTGATACCAGAGCTCCATTCTTGTGTTAGCTTATCTAGTTTCATTTTTATCTTTTTATTTTAATTCTAGTTTTTTTACTTTGATTTGATTTAGCTTGTTTTA
The DNA here is from genome assembly GCA_036759665.1 of Gynandropsis gynandra. Classification (NCBI taxonomy): domain Eukaryota; kingdom Viridiplantae; phylum Streptophyta; class Magnoliopsida; order Brassicales; family Cleomaceae; genus Gynandropsis; species Gynandropsis gynandra. The sequence goes on from CM071874.1 coordinate 23,606,547, forward strand.
GTTTTATTTTGTTGTTTACAAAAAAGGAAAAAGGAAAACGCAAAAAGGAAACCACCAAATAAAGGAAAAACTCCAAAAGGGAAAAAACCAAAAGGATAATTAAAAAAAGGACAAACAAAGAAAAGGAAAAGGCACAAACAAAAGGAAAGGGTAGAAAATAGAAATAGTCCATAGATAGAAATAGGAAGACTCCTTGGTAGATCCAGCAGTGTCATAAAATTATGAAAATTTCCTTAAGCATTAGCGTTACACAATTATAGCATTGGGAACTATCTTCAAGTCATTCTTGAATTCTAAACTAAATCGAAGAAGAGGATCCGAGGAAAGAGATAGGCAAGTGAGAGAGAGAAATTGAGCGAAACACTTTCCGAGAGATTGTGAGGTTTGTTCATCTTCTTTTCTTTCATCCTTTCTGTTAACTTTTGTATATCTAGTTTGGGAAGTGAACGCGACTAACCACACTACAGCGGGGGAGCAGCGCAATTGAATCCACCATGGTAGTTGATGATGGACGAATTTCGATGCATGTTGCAAGAATTCACCACAATCAACCCACGTAATTACCATAAGGAGACAGTAGCACGTGGTGAACCACCACAGAAGAGGCCAAACGTAGCTCAACATCCATACCCTCTAGACATAGATGAAGAAGAGTATGTGAGGTGCTTGATGAGGGTTATGATCGCCTCAAAGGAACAATCAATGCACAGAAGAGGGAATCCCCTTTCGGTCTCGAGTTATATATTTTCCTAGACCACCTCACCGCAAGTATACGGATCGTGTAGTACCAGGGTCGATCTCTAGGGACTAAAGCAGCCCAAACTAAGAATAACACTAAACTAAGACGTATGGAAGAAGATATGGTCCTAAATACCTAAAAACTAAACTAAGTCTTGACAACGATAGTAGGTTGGGGTAACTCGGATATGACGAACACTACGAGTGTTGGGATACCGGGAATCGTATGGATGAAACAACTAAAGATCATAAACCTATCGAATTATCTTGACAATGGGAAATTCATGCCCTAAGGTGAGGAGTGATTCTTCCGAGCCTAAACCTCCTAACCATGAGTACGTGCAACCCTACCTTCTAGCAGTGATTAACCCGTACCATGGCAGCTTTATGAACGCAATCCTAATTCCTAAGTCGACTAACCGACCAGTCAGATTCTCATTAGCCGAACTTAACCTACAACTTAACAGGTCCGGATTCATCCTTTAACCTTCCAGCAAAGTTTGAATTCATATGTTACTGAGCGGGAAGCACTAGTATAAGAATGATAATGTTAAGTGTAGAATCGAAAATCAAGATAAAATCAATAGATCTAAGCATTAACACATAATATTGTTCATCCGTTACAATCCGATATCCCTAACCCATAGTTGGGAACCTACTCACTCATGGAGAATACAGATAACGAAGATAACACAATCCTAAACATGATAGACTCTAGGAAACTCGATGCCTCGATCTTCCCTATCGTGTTACCGATGTGAGGATTGATGCTTCTCTTCTTCTCCAGCGTCTCCCGAGCCTTTCCTGATGTTTTCCAAGCCTTTCCTTGCCCTGTACGCCGCCCCCTTTTGCTCTAGATCTCTTCTGGTCTATAAATTAGGTCGTTTGAATGCAAGATCTAGGTTGTTGTGAGATACGCGGCCCGCTCGGGCACCACTTCTACCCGGTCGTGCAGAGGCGCGCCCGTTCATGTTCTTCTTCATGCCCGATCGGGCATCCGCACCCGATCGCGTGGTTGAGCGGCCCGAGTCGTGCAAACTCTCGGCGAATTTTGGGATGAATTAACGCCCGAGCGGGTATACATATTGCACCCGATCGGGTATGACTACCCGATCTCGTTGCCTTCGTGCCCGGGTCGTGCAAGGTGCACGAATAAAACCCCGTAGGTTTTACCCGAGCGGGTAGACCATGGTGCCCGACCGGGCACCCTTAAAGTCTTGAATTTCCTCTTTTCCGCTCGTTGCTCGGGTGTTCCTTTGAGTTCGGAGGCTTGATCTTGGCTCTGAGTGGATTTATCTTCAAAGTGCGTGGTTTTGCTCAGGAATTCGTCTTTTTAAGTTCATTTAGGCCTTGTCACCTAAAAACCTGAAAACCAACAAAAAGGGCATATGTAACTCATAATCGTATCGGATATGTAAACCTAACTATGAAATATATGCGAAAATGGCACTAAAAACTAACCTAAAATTGGTACACTTTCAGTGTTATCAACATCAATAGCCTCAAGGCGAAAGATAGAGATGGTGAAATCGGAGGCAGCCAAGTTTAGCAACTATACACTAGCGTGGAGGGATCAACTTGTGTACTTTCGAAGGAATTTGGGAGAGGTGCGATTGATACTTGGGACGCGATGCATACTATCATGTGAAGTCATTTTGTACCATCTAACAACCATCAAGAGGTCTATCAATGTCTTTGACGATTGGTGTAAGGTAGTAAGAGCGTTAAAGATAACTACAAGGACATGGGCATCCTTAAGATTCGTGCAAACATCATGAAAGTTAGGGAGGCAACAATGAAATGGTTCCTGAGTGGCCTCAATTCCGATAAACATGATCGCGTGGAAACCCATCTATACGTGAACATAGACAATTTGTTACACCTAGCAGTAAAGGTCGAGAAGCAACTAAGGAGGAAGGGCAAAGCACTCTAACGATATGGTAGTTTCTCTAACTATCGACTTGAAGCTTCCCGGTTTGACAAACCAAACACTGGATACAAGACGGAGCTGAAGGTGGAGACTTCACGATCCAAATCAGCCGCTCCCATCGAGACACCCCTATGAAATTGTGATACTCATTGTTTCAAGTGTCAAGGTCAAGGACACTTTGCTCGGGAATTTCTGAATAAAAAGACCATGATAATACGAGTTGATGGAGGATACAAAAGACATCCAAAGATAAAGAAGCACCACATCAAGGACATATACCTCAATCAGATGAATAGTATATCATGAGTATGAAACTGTAAAGGGTGAGTTACTAGTAGTTCCTCAAGCAGTAAATCTGCAAGCTAAAGAGGAACCCATCGAACAAAGGAAAATGCAACTAAAAATTAGAAGAAGGGAAATCAAGTTACTGACCATAAGGTAGTTTAAAAAATGGTGAGGTCTTGAAAGAAACCAAGTAACAAGCCTTTGAGAGATAACTCGTGCGCACAACCTTTCTTTCAATGAGAGTGAACGAATTCAAAAGGGTTTGGAAATTGAACCATCCTATGTTTATACTCTTGTTCAAAGTGTTGTATCTAACTAATAAATTCACCCCCTATTTATCCTAGTGTTTTCCATGAGTTATTGCAAGACATGAGGACATGTTTACTGACGAAACACCCAACGCCATACCCCAGTTCATGGGATTGAGCACCAAATCGACTTTGTACCTAGCATGAGCATTCCCTATCAACCAACTTACTAAACCAAGGGATATAGAGAGAAAAGTCTATGAGCTCATGCAGAAAGGATATGTGAGAGAGAGTATGCCATCGTGCGTTGTATCGGTGATACTCGTGCAAAAGAGGATTGCACATGGAGAATGTGTGTTGATTGTCACGCAGTCAACAACATTATGGTAAATATCATCATCTTATACCTCAAACAGACATGAATTGGGTGATGAATGGAATACTGCATTCAAGACCAAGCTAAGGTTGAATGAATAGTTAGTCATTCCTTTTAGGTTCACTAAAGCGCCTAGCACTTTATGCGGCTAATGAATCATGTCCTTAAGAAGTTTATAGGAAAATTTGTGGTTATGTACTTCGATGACATCATAGTATACAACAAAACCTTAGAAGAACATGTTGCGCACTTACGATCGGTTCTCGACGTATTCCAAAGTGAGAAACTGTACGTTAATCTTAAGAACTGTATTTTTTGTATTACCAAACTTACGTTTTTAGTACTTGTAGTAAGTGAATAGAGAATACACGTGAATCAGGAAAAGATAGAGGCCATACACAATTGGCTGAGCCCTAAGGCAGTTGAAGAGGTTCAAGCTTTCATGCATTAGCCAGATTCTATCATTGGTTTGTTAAAGATTTTGGCACCTTGGTTGTGCCCCTAACTAAAGTAATAAAAAAGAACATCACATTCCTGTGGAATGAATCACAAGAGAGGACCTTCTAATCCTCAAAGGATAAATTGATGCAAGCTCCCTTATTGGCATTACATAACTTTACTAAAATATTTCAAGCTTAAAGTGATGCATCTGGTATAGGAATCATAGCGGTATTGTTGCAGGGCATAGACCCATTGCATACTTCAATCAGAAGCTTAACGGAGCATGGTTAGGGTATCCAAAAGTATGATAAAGAGTTATATACATTGGTACAAGCACTCTAGACATGACAACTATACTTGTGGCCTAAGAAATTTCTGATTCCTACTGACCATGAATCACTTGAGCATCTCAAGGGACAACAGAAGTTGAACCGTAGACACACAAAGTGGGTGAAGTTCATAAAGACCTTCTCGTACGTCATCAAGTACAAGCAAGGTAAGGAAAATATTGTCGCTGATGTGTTATCTCGATGTTATACATTGATTTCTGCAGTGGACACAAGAGTGCTCAGCTTCGAACACATTAAGGAACTCTACGACACTGACCTTCACTTTGGTGAGATATTCAAGTCTTACAAGAACACAACCACAGGTAATTACTTTCGAGTTGATGGGTATATATTCGATGAAAATAATTTTTGCATGCCCGAAAGTTCTGTTCGAGATTTATTGGTTTGTGAGGCACATGGGGCCAGCCTAATGGGGCACTTTGGAGTAGCTAAGACCTTGTCTATATTTTAGGGACATTTCTATTAGCTCCAATTGCAACGAGACTTTGAGTGCATCTATGGAAGGTGCGTCACATGTAAACAGGCTGAATCACCTGTGCAACCTCAAGGTATGTACTCACCCTTACCTATTCCAAGTCACCCCTGGATGGATATCTCCATGGACTTTGTGTTAGATCTTCCTAGGTCTAAATCAGAACACAAATAAGTTTTTTTTTGTCGTTGATCGATTCTCTAAGATTTTTCATTTTATTGCATGTCATAAGATCGATGATGTGTCACATATTGTTCATTGTTCTTCGGAGACATCATGCGATTGCAGGGCATTCTGAGGACAATCGTGTCTAATAGATATGTTAAGTTCCTTAGTTACTTCTGAAAAACTATTTGGTCTGAGTTAGGCACCAGACTTTTATTCTCCAGTACCTATCACCCTTAAATCGATTGATAAATGAAAGTGGTTAATCGAACTTTATTGACCTTGTCACGAGAGTTTCTTAAGAGTTACCTGAATGGGAAGAATGTCTACCACATGTTGAGTTTGTATATAATAGGGTGGTTCATAATGCTGCTTAGTTCTCACCTTTTGAGGTCATGTATGGATTTAATCCACTTACATTATTGGACAAGTCTCTTTTTACCGTCATCAGAATTTACTAACCTTGATGGTAAGAAATATTTTGAGTTAGAGAAACAGATACATGAGAAAACATGAGCTAGCATAAAAAAGATGAGCTATATGCCAAACATGCAAACAAGGGATGGAAGAAGGTGGTTTTTCAACCCGGCGAACTGGTGTGGATCCATTTACGCAAGGATCATTTTCTTTAATAGTGAAATTCTAGGCTTATGCCCCATGGTGATGGACCTTTCAAAGAGCTCGAGCGCATTAATGACAAAGCATACAAGATCCAGTTTTCTGGTGAGTACAACGTTAGTTCGACTTTCAATGTTGCTAACTTGGTTCATTTTGATGCAGATGATGATCCTAATTTGAGATCAAATCCTTTTAAACAAGGAGGGATGATGAGGATGAGGTTCTGCTTGACACACCAACAATACAAGGACCGATCACCAGAGCTAATGCTAAGAGGATGCAAAATGTGATTGCTCGATTGGTGGTGGATGAACTTGTTAAGGCACCATAAGAGCATCAAAAGACGTCAAGGGAAGAATATGTCATGTGCCCACAAGTGAACGAGGTTGAAAAACACAAGAAGCTAGGAGAGCCAGAGGCACTCGGCTCGAGCAACATATTGCTCGACCTGAACAAACCTACTAAACAAGAGACAACGAAAGCGTGTGACCTTAGAAATGGAGCGTTTGACACGAGCGAACTCACTAGTGCAAAAGAGCATGCCAAAGGATTGACCATTGACCCGAGCATTGAGAAACTTGACCGAGGTTTGGAGACATCCACCTAGAACTACTTTTTCTTGGTTGAATGTACTTTACTTTTGAAAATTTAGGGTTCAGACTTAAACGGTGCTCGACCGAGCGGTTGCACTGTTCGACTGAGCATTTTAGACAGATTTAGTTAAGTTATATTATTTCAATTTATTTTCATTATTTTTTTGGGTCCCTATAAATAAGAGGATCCTTTGTATGACATTATTACCTATTTTTATCAATAAAGTTGCCTTTTCCTTGCAAATCCTATATATTTAGCTACCAACTCTTAAAGTGATTTCAAGTTGTTTTTGACTTATCAACATTAAATCACAAGTGTTGTGGTATCATTTGGTGCGTCAGAACTTCTGTAGTCAAGTAGAAGTTTGGGTTTAGGATGCCTTTTCTTCGCAAAGACAAATTCTAGATTCAACTACAGGGTTTCTTGTGGGTTTCATTCCATCCTCTTAAAGAACGTCGATTCGTGATCATTTCTATTGTCCTCAAACCCATGATAAGAGAAAATGCATGAGTAGGATCTGATATGCTAGTTTCATGAGAGCTATCGTATATATCATTATGTGTAGACGCCCTGATGTCACTACAAAAAATAGACATTTATCAACGAATGTATCAATGGATGGATCCATCAGTTGATATATTTTTGTAACGGATTTCAATGGATATTTGGAAATTATCAATGACCTGATGTCCGTTTAGATTTTTCAACAGATGGTCAACGGATATTATCCGTTGCAAAGTTGTTCAAGAATCCGTTGGTAGCCATTAAAAATTGATATATTAATCAAATGGATGCCCATTAGAAAATTTAGAATTTCGAGTCTGCCATTGGAATAATCCAATGTTTATTTTTAATAGTCATCTGTTGGAGTTAACCATGGTGATCCGTTGGTATTTCTAGCGGGTGACCGTTGGAGTATTCACTATTTATACATCAAACCCAAACTGTTTACTCTCAAGGGTAAATATAAAATATACTTTTTAGCAATATCATCTTCTTCAAATAGATATATATACAGACCGAGAGAGTGGATGTATAGAAGAAAAGATCTCGCGAGGAAGTTACTCAAGAATTCTTACACGAATTTGAGAAGATCATGAGTTTTATGTCGATGCAACCTTTGTGTCAAGAACGCGGGATAATGTTATGTCCCTGCAAAAGATTCAAAAACATGAAATATCTAAGTCAAGATATTGTTTGCAAACACCTTTACAAGGTGGGTTCCGTAAAAAATTACGAAATTTGGTTATTTCACGGTGAAATTTGTGGCATTAGAGATTGTGTGCATGAAGCACAAGAAATGGAAAGAAATGAAGTAGTTCTTTATGAAACGTCGACGACCAACGTGGAAATGGTGTCAGATGTTTTTTCTGGAGATGTTGATCAACTGCATGAAGAGATTTCGAACAATGAAGCATGTTGATTTATCAACCTATTGGATTCGACGAAACAACCTATATATGAAGGTGTCCATGAATGTCAGTCTCGTTTATCTTTGTCATCAAGATTGATGGGTATAAAAACTGACTACATATGTAGCTAAAATTTCATGGATTCCTTTTGCAAAACCATGTGGTTTGTTTTTTTGTACAAAAAGATCTTCATGAAAATATGTATTGAAGAATCAACTGACGAAGAAATGTGAATTGTATAGTTGTAAAATCAAACTTTTGTAATTTGTTTTATTTTTTACATCATATATTCCTCTTTCAGTGGGAATTCATTGAATTGTTTAATGTTGTTCGACAGTTAGAAAACATTGAAGGTTTTTCTAATTGCAACGGTCATTCTTTGACAATTTCCAATAGATGATTGTTGCCAATGTGTACAATGCCAATGGATTGCCGTTAAAGATACTTTCCATTGCCAACAGTTGTCTGTTGGAATTTTCAATGGGTATTCGTTGGAAACGATTATGATGGCTATGCTCCGGCTAGTACCCTCGTTGCATTGGTACGATGAGTTCCAACGGGATCCGTTGGAAATACCAACGGATGCCCGTTGGAAAGAGACGTACAACCATTTATGTCATCCGTTACCTCACAATTATAATTTTCCAATGGGCATCCATTGATATTTCCAACGAATGTCCGTGGGAAAACCAATAGTCATGTCAATTAATTGCGTCCCTTAAGGTGACATAATTTTCAACGGTCATCTGTTGGAAATTTGTGTACTTAAACCATTTATGTCATCCGTTACCTCGGAATTACAATTTTTCAATGGGCATCCATTGATATTTCCAATGATTGTCCGTGGGAAAACCAATAGTCATGTCAATTAATTGCGTCCTTTAAGGTGACATAATTTCCAACAGTCATCCGTTGGAAATTTGTGTACTTAAACCATTGAACAGTTCATTTTTCAACACAATCACAAAACCAAAACATCAAAGTCTCTCCAAAAACTTACCTAAACACTTATACAAAATGAGAGCTTGACGATTTATTGGACATGGTTGATCAATCCCCCCCCCCCCCATTTCACCTATATCGGCGCCACCGATATTTGATGAAGAAAATGATATGGTGGATATTGTTGCTCTGATCGATACTTTTGACGAGCATCCCATTATTCCTATTATTGATCCCAAACGTCCTGACAGAAGGTTATGGTAAGATATTATTTAGTTACAAATATTTATGTTTGAATTAATTATATAATTTTTTAATGTTTTTGTTTACATGTGTAAGTTTGATGTAGATGATGTTCTTAAACGCACAAACAACAACATCATTCGAAGTTCTTTACAAGATCAACTTTCTTATTCTTGGCAAGTAATGCCAAAAGTTATGTGCCGTCGATGGTGGTGTACATTAATCATAAGTTTATTCAATATAGTATTTAATTTAGTATTGTTATCAAATTTGATTAATAACTTGATAATTTAAATTTAATTTTGTAGCGTGCATATAGATGGCGGAAGAATGATACATCGTGCATCTATATCGCTTGGATACGTCATATGCAGGCTCGGTTGTGTTTGATGATGAACAACGCCTAGCGTAACTATTATAATAAGAATGCCAACCGACATGGGAACCAGACGAGGTATTCAACCAACATGTCCAACATGGGAGTCAGAGGACTTCAATGTCAAAAGCGAGAAGGTCAAAAAATGTCGGTACGACGAGAAAGTTCATGGGGATGGTCTGCATCGCAATACCTCGGTACCAAAAACGTTTCTGGAAAGAAAGAAATAATTGGTAAAAAATATTTACATTTATAATTTCAATTTATTTTTATTTAAAGTGTTAATTAATAATGTTACAAATGCGGAGAATGTAAAGAGAATCGACTCTTCTTGAGCTGGTCGGTGAGATTCACGCCAAGAAGAAACTCGTCATCAGAGAGGAGATCGACAAACCGGAACTTGTTGACCCCAGGGCAGAGTGGACAGTGAAAGCTGTAACAGCGAAGATCACACAGCAATCACAAACCACTAGTTCAACACTAGACGATCTTAGTCTTTTACAAAATGATAAAATTTATTAAGAGGTATATAATAACATTATTGTTATAATAATTCTCTAATTATATAAATATTTCAAATCCATATATCTTAACTTTAACTTTTTTATATTACAGTCTGTTAGATCGTATAAGGGGCGTCTATATGGTCTAGGTGCTCTACAAAAAGATATTGTCAAGGACGCCACGATGGTATTCCCCACATACCAAGAGACTTACACACAAGAGAAACGCATCGAGCAGCTCCCGGCTACTCTTCGAGAAATACGAGCATATATGCATCACAGGGAGGAAAATTGGCCTATTACTTTTCAGTCTTCATCCTAATTCATCATAGGTACCCATGGGAAAGCAAATCAAAGGCAAACCAAGCAAGAAACCGCAACTCTCTCCACCAAACAAGACTTCATACAAGTGCTAAACATAGATAAAAGAGGATTCTTGTTTCGTTTATGAGCTTCTTTGTTTCTTTTTCTTCTCTTGTCTTTTTTATGTTATGCAAACACAATAAGTTTCTAGGACGTCAGATTTCATTTGATCCAGCCTCTACTTAGACCCAGGCTACCAGTGATGGTATACTCTTGCATCTCATTCAAGAGAGCAACGGAATATATATCCTTTTTAATTGTGTCATGCCCTTAGGATGTATAAAGATGATCTCCAACCCACCACTTAGACCCGAACCATCGAAAAGGTATCAAGGTCGTTGCACTCACATCGATTTTATATCATGCTTTTCGGTATTATTGCTATCGACAGTGGAGTGTTACTATGTGCTCTTATTCTGCAAAAAGACAAGCTCATTTTCATATGTTCGAACTATCCTCGTCAAAAATAAGTAAAGCAGCGTCTACATGAAGTATAATCATCTGGATAGAGAGAATAAACAAAAAACTAGCCCAGCAGCCTCGTCCAAACCTCCCACAAGAAACACTAGGATTCCCAAAGAACTACTACCTTTCGCTTTTCAACCGACTAATCACTGCAAAATAACACGTTGTTTTCAAAGGACATATCAATGATCCATCCGTTCATGGCTATTTCTAACGGACACCAGGGGACAAACTAAAACGATCAACGGGCTAATATCCTTTAAAATTCGTTGTGATTAGCAACAGACCTCCAACAGACTATATCCGTTGCCATTGTCCGTTGAAGCGTCGTTGGAAAACCCAAAAAAATGGCCAACGGATGCCCGTTGGAATTGTGAATTTCGAGGTTCTTGTTGGGATATTTCAACATGGCTTTCTAACGGGCATCTGTTATAATTTTCAACGGGTATCCATTGAAATTCCTAACGGATGTCCGTTGTAAAAGACACTATCTAATGATCAAAATCAAGGCTTCTACCACCAAGCTATCAACAAACAAATATATTTTCAAAAAAAATGTTATCTTCTTCAAATAGAGATATATATAGATTGAGAGAGTGGATGTATAGAAGAAAAGATCTCGTAACCAAAGAAATTACTCAAGAATTCTTACATGGATTAGAGCAGTTCATGAGTTTTGCATCGGTTTAACCTTTGTGTCAAGAACGCGGGACAATGTTATGTCCCTGCAAAAGATGCAAAACTATGAAGTATTGAAGTCAAGAAATTGTTTGCAAACATCTTTACAAGGTGGGATTCGTAGAGAATTACAAAATATGGTTATTTCACAATGAAAATTGTGGCGTTAGAGATATTGTGCAAGAAGCACGCGAAATAGAAAGAAATGAAGAAGTTGTTTATGAAGCATCGACGACCAATCCATATGTGGAAATGGTGGCAGATGCTTTTTCTAGAGTTTTTCATGATAAACAACCGCACGAAGAGATGTCGAACATCGAGGCACACCGATTTTTCAACCTATTGGATTCGGCTAAACAACCATATATGAAGGTTTTCGTGAAGGTCAGTCTCATTTATCTTTTCATCAAGATTGATGAGTATAAAAATGACTGTAATATTGCAGAAAATTGCATGAATTCATTTTGCAAGACCATGCATGAATATTTACCGAAACAAAATCAGGCCCCCGAGACATATTACGAAACAAAGAAAGTTTTAAAAGATTTGGGAATGCCACATGAGAAAATTGATGTTTGTAAAAACAATGGCATCTTATTTTGGGGAAATGATAAAGACTTGTTGGAGTGCAAATTTTGCGGTGCAAGAAGATTTCGGCCAAAAAAATCATCTTCACGTAAATATGTACTGTACAAAAAAATATTCTATATGCCTCTGGCAAACAGGTTGAGAAGGTTATTTGAATCAAGAAAAACCACTACGGCAATGAGATGGCACGCGGAACACTCGACGGGCGAAGGGGTAATGCAACATCCATCGGATTGTAAGGCTTGGAAATATTTCAATGAAATATTTCCTAAGTTCGCGTATGAGACGAGAAACGTTTATCTTTTTCTGTGCACCGATGGTTTTAGTCCACATGGACAATCTAGAAGTCAATATTCTTTGTGGCCAGTGATTTTTTCTCCTTATAATTTTCCTCTCGATATGTGTTTGAAAAGAGAAGTAATGTTTTTGACGTTGCTGATTTCAGGACCAAAACATTTGAAGAAAAGTTTTGATGTCTTTTGGCAGCCATTAATTCATGAATAAAAATATTTGTGGAATGATGGAATTCTTGCTTATGACGTTAGTACGAAGCAAAATTTCACATTGAAAACGGTCTTTTTGTGGACAATTAGCGATTTTCATGCCTATGGAATGTTATCTGGATGGAGTACGCACGGGAGATTGGCATGTCCCTATTGTGTGGAGGACACATATTCATTTCGACGAGTACATGGGAAGAAACCATGTTTTTTTTATTGTCATAGAAGATTTCTTCCTCGTGGATATGCTTTCAGAAAAGATAACAAAAAAACCATTTTTGAAAGAACGTGGTACAACAAGAAGAGGCATCGTGCATGCAAACTAGAATGCAAATCATTTCCAAACGACTAAACACAATCGGAGATTTAGAATAATCGATAGAATGCGGCGGAGATCGTGGTCATCAAAAACCAAAAGGCCGAGGTGAATGGCATAACTGGTATAAACATAGTATCTGTAACACGTAATCTGTTGTAGTTTTTATATCATTCTTAGGTCTAGTTTAGAGTAGATTATTTATATTTCATTCATTTATTGAGTATATTCGAAGACTTTACCTACATTTCGTGTTTTGCATAGGAAACGAAGACATGAGAAGAAACACGAGTGAATATGGCAATCTAACCCCGAAAACGAAGTTGAGTAACAAGGTTCGACTTGTGCAAGGCCATGGACTGAAAGTGAACACTCAAACACCGAGCGAAGGGAGAAAACCAACATTTCAAGACATGCCCGCTCGGGCAGTGGAAGTGTACACAATCGGCGGGCGATTTGTTGTCAATTACCCCCGTAGGTTTACACGATTCGGGCACTTAAGGTACACGACCAATGATGAAGTGCCCGGTCGGGTGCAATTGGAGTGCCCGCTCGGGTGTGTTGATGCCAAGAAATCCCCGTAGGTTCGCACGACTCGGGCTCAAGAATCACACGATCGGGCATGGTGCCCGCTCGGGCTCAAATGTGTGCAACACGGTCGGGCAATGGGCTTGCACGAGCGGGTACACGCTGTGCCCGCTCGGGTCCTTAGATCTTAACAAACTTTCCTAAGAACTAGAACGGCAAAATTAAAAGGAAAATCAGATCTGAAGGAGGGCATTCGAACCAGAAGAGATCAGAGCAGATAGGGAGACACTAGAGCAAGAGGAAGAAGGAAGAAAAGACGGATCTACGGATCGGGAGGAGGAGAATCCTACACGAGACATCGGTTTATGAATAGGGAGTCATATCTTTCTATATCTATGTCGAATTTAGACTTCTCTTGTGTTTCCTTTTCTGTATCTATGTCTGAGTAGATCCTTTGCCAGGGGTTAGAGAGATTTGCTATGTTGTAACGAAGTCTACGCTTAATGAATGGTGGTACTTAATGCTTTCATTACCTGTACGCCACTTGAATGAATGAAATTGGTATCTATCATGTTTTCAGATTTCATGGTTGTTCTTAATGCTTTCTCTACCTGTACGCCACTTGATTGAATGATCTTAGAAGCCTAATAAACCAACGCCAGGGCATTAGGTTTCGGAACTTAGCCATGATTTAGGGTTTAGCCGGTTTAGAATCTACGCCAGGTCAATCGGTTGAATCTAGGGATTACGATAGCGGTCATAATGCGTCTATGCATGTAAGATACACAATGGATACATTGGTATATGCATGCTAGATAGTGGACAAGTCTACGCCAGTCAGTTCCTATAGGAGAGCTTGAATTCCCTGAATTCATGATAGTACCTAGACCAATTATCCTTTTAGAACTTCGTTACTTCATTAGGCAAACTCTCGACACCCATGGTGCTTAGCCATAAGTTTTATCTCTTCGATTTAGTTTAGTTTAGCTCAATCACAATCCCAACTTTAGTCATCTCACACGTCTATTCAATTAGTTTAATAGCTCATTAGTCGCATCAATCCTTGTGTTCGACCCTAGTTACTACACGATCCGTATTCTTGCGGAAGCGTTAGTCTAGGTTTTTATAACTTGATATAACGCACATCAAGTTTTGGGCGCCGTTGCCGGGGAGTTGATTACGGCTTAGGAGTTAGGAAACTTTTAGATTTAGACATTAGTTTTAGGAGTCTTGTTTGTTTCTTGCTTTTTCGTATTTTTGGTTTGCTTATTTGTTTAGAGTCAAGTTCGATTGCCTCTTGGATCTCACGTGATCTTGTGTTTATCTTCTTTTTCTTGTGCAGCTTAATTGTGCATGAGAAATACCGAAGTACGGATCTAGTTTTCGACCCCGACATTGATAAGACACTCAGAAAACTAAGGAAAGAAACGAGAACTAGTGCAAGCAACTAGTTCATGACAAGGTTCTTCCCGCAAAGTAAAGCTCAGCTAGCCAAGAACAACATCAACACATTCGTGCAAGGGGCAGCCGAGAGCTTATATGAAGCATGGGAGCGATTCAAGGGCTATCAACGCCTTTGCCCACATCACGGCATGGATCAAAGCTACCTCATACACAATTTTCTCCAAGGACTTATGGACAATACGAGGATCTTGATCGTAGCCGCTGCTGGAGGTTCTTTGAGCAACCTCACTTTCCCACAAATCGAGGATTTGATAGATCGAATGGCTGATGAGGGAAATCACACCGCCGGAGAGTATAATCGCAACACTCCAGCAAGAGTAGCCAAGGTGGATAATTCGCAATCCATACATTCCGAATTAGCCGAGATGAGAGCCGAAATGAATGGTAAAATCAATGGTCTTTATGAGCTGATGTCCGGAGCAAATCAACAGCAATATTATGAGCAACCGGACGAGCAAGGAATTCAAGGGTACGAAGGGGTGAGCTATGTGAGCAACGCCCAACCTTTGGGTAACACCTATACTCCCGAGTGGAGAAATCACCCCAATCTCTCGTACAAGAATTCCGACGGTGCATTCAATGCACAACGAGCATCGGGTAACTTCCAGCCGCGTTTGATGCAACGCAATCAAAATTTCCAGCCGAGGACGCAGCCCCAAAATCAGAATTTCCAATCACGTGCGCCTGCTCCTCCGCAACAAGAAGTTAGCCCCGATATTGCGTCAATGCTAGCTCAATTCATACAAGGACAAAAGGACCAAGCCAATGATATTAGAGCGTTGAGAACGAATCAGGAAGAGATGAGAGCAGAAAATCAAGAGAGGAAGAATGAGTTTAATGAGTTGAAAACGCATCTAAAGATATTGGATACTCAAGTTTCGCAGCTCGCTGCGAAATCCTCTCAACCGCAAGGGATTCTACCGGCACGCCCGGAAGCGAATCCTCGAGCGCAAATCAATGCCATCCATTTGAGAAGCGGTAAGACACTTGATTCCCCTACTCTTCCAAGGTTTGAACAGGTAGAACCATCAATGGCAGTAGAAAAGGAGAGCGACCACGTCAAGGAGCACAAGGAGGAAGAGGAGCCCAAATACGTTAAACCCGAACCGAGGCCTCCTCCTTTGCCATTTCCTCAACGTCAACGCAAAAAGAACGATGATGCGCAATTTGCAAAGTTTGCGGAGATGTTGAAGAAGATGCACATTACGATTCCATTCCACGAAGCGTTGAAGAAGATGCCTTCATACGCTAAGTTCCTCAAAGACGTACTTGCGAACAAGCGGGATGTGGAAACGGAAACCGTCATGGTCACCAACTCAATGCTACAGCCAAGTCTACCCAAAAAGATGCCGGATCCAGGTATTTTCGTAATCCCTTGTAAAATTGGAGATTATGAGATTAACCATGCGCTAATCGACGTCGGAGCAAGCGTAAGCGTGCTACCATTGTCATTGTATGAGAAGTTGGATCTTAAGGGTAGGATGGATCTTCGACCGACGAGAATGGCACTCACCATGGCTGATCGGAGTGTTAGAATCCCCGAAGGAATACTTGAAGACGTCCCATTGCAAGTAGGAAAATTCTTTGTCCCGGTTGATTTTGTTGTACTAGACATGGAGGAGGACAAGAAAATTCCTATCATTCTAGGTAGACCTTTCCTCAATACGGCTAAGACTATTATACATTGTGCCGAGGGTAGACTCACTTTAAAGTTTGGAGATGAGGAAGTGGAGTTCAATTTGAACGACACACTTAGGCAACCTTGTATGGTAGACTCGGTGTTTTATATTGATGTATTAGAGAGATTAGCCGAGGAAGTGTTAGAGGAGTTTGGGAATATGGATTCCCTTGAGATGGCTCTTCTAGCAGCTGGAGAGGGACTTTACAAAGATCCCCATGAGGTAAAGCATTATACGAAGCTGCTAGATGAGAGAGATGAAAAAGAAATCCCGAGAACCGAGTTAGATGAACTTAGAGCAGAATTCTGCGCGGCCCGAGCACAGCAGGTCGCAGCCTTAGAGAACGATGGATTTTCGGGTAGTTCTCAACAAGAGGACTTCTCAACTCATGGCCACATGAGTACGGACCAGTTGGAAGGGGTTTCGAGTCAAGAAGATGTTGCAAGCCAGTGCACAACCCTCCGACAATTCCAGACAGAATTCAGCGCACCTCACGCGGCCTTCATTGATAGTTCAACCACTCCCGACGAGCTTAATGATCAAATCAAGCATCCGAATCATGACTGGAGTGTTGACAAGGCACCGAAGGTGGAGTTGAAGCCCTTACCACAAGGGCTGAGGTATGAGTTTCTCGGACTTGATTCCACGTATCCGGTTATAGTAAATGACAACCTAGATGATTCCCAAAGAGAACGATTGCTAGAGGCTCTTAGGAGATATAGGGGAGCTATAGGTTATACGATAGCGGATATTAAGGGACTTAGTCCTGGGCTTTGCATGCATAGAATTCACCTTGAAGATGACACTAAGACCTCGATTGAGCACCAACGTAGGTTAAACCCTAATATGATGGAAGTGGTAAAGAAGGAGGTACTTAAGTTGTTAGATGCGGGAATTATTTATCCAATTTCGGATAGTGCTTGGGTGAGTCCAGTTCATGTAGTGCCAAAGAAGGGAGGTATCACGGTCATTCCGAATGCAAACAACGAGTTGATTCCCACGAGAGCAGTCACGGGATGGCGGGTGTGCATTGACTACCGCAAGTTGAATGCAAACACACGGAAAGATCACTTCCCTCTTCCTTTTATCGATCAAATGCTTGAACGTCTAGCTCTTCACTCCTACTTTTGTTTTCTTGATGGTTATTCAGGGTTTTTCCAGATTCCAATCCATCCCGACGATCAAGAGAAGACGACGTTCACTTGCCCATTCGGTACATTCGCTTATCGGAAGATGCCATTCGGTTTGTGTAATGCACCCGCTACTTTTCAGCGGTGCATGACTTCAATCTTTTCCGATGTGAATGGAGATATTATGGAAGTGTTTATGGACGATTTTTCCGTTCATGGACCTTCCTTTGATGCGTGTCTAACTCATTTGTGCAAAGTGCTAGATAGGTGCTTGGAGGCGAACCTCGTTTTGAATTGGGAGAAATGCCACTTTATGGTTCGCGAGGGCATTGTATTGGGACACAAGATATCAGCGAAGGGCATTGAGGTAGATAAGGCTAAGATCGAAGTCATTGAGAAACTACCACCACCAACGAACGTCAAGGGTATTCGTAGCTTTTTAGGTCATGCGGGGTTTTATAGGCGTTTCATTAAGGATTTTTCGAAAATTTCAAAACCCCTCACGGATCTATTAGGTAAGGACGTGCCTTTTGAGTTCACAGCGAGTTGTCATGATGCTTTTGAGAGGTTGAAGAAAGCTTTAGTTTCCCCACCTATCATTCAACCACCGGATTGGGAACTTCCTTTCGAGATTATGTGCGATGCAAGTGACTATGCGGTAGGAGCAGTTTTAGGTCAGCGTAAGGATAGAATGTTGCATGCTATATACTACGCTAGTAGGACTTTGGACAGTGCCCAATGCAACTATTCTACGACGGAGAAAGAGCTCCTTGCGATAGTCTACGCGTTTGAGAAGTTCCGGTCATATTTAGTGGGTTCGAAGGTAATTGTTTATACGGATCACGCTGCATTGCGTTACCTACTCACTAAGAAGGATGCGAAGCCTAGGTTGATTAGATGGATCTTACTTCTCCAAGAGTTTGATCTAGAGATTAGGGATAGGAAAGGAGCCGAGAATGGAGTGGCTGATCATCTTTCACGTCTTGCGATCCCCGAGTGCATTCCCATCGATGACTACCTCCGAGATGATTTGGTAATGTCCTTGACTTGTACTTCAATTCCTTGGTATGCTGACTTTGTTAATTATCTAGCTTGTCGAGTACTACCGGAGGGGCTGAACTACAATGCGAGAAAGAAATTTCTCCATGACGTCAAGGCATATTATTGGGATGAACCCTATCTCTTCAAGAGAGGGATAGACGGGATTTTTAGACGCTGCATCTCCGAGGAAGAAGCTCCACACATACTCTCACGTTGTCATTCTTCGAGCTACGGAGGACACTTTGCCGCAGCAAAGACGGCTGCGAAGGTGTTGCAAGCGGGATTCTATTGGCCTACTGTTTTTAAGGACGCCCACGACTACGTCAAATCGTGCGACAATTGCCAAAGGACAGGTAATATTTCTAGACGCAATGAAATGCCACAGCAATACATTCTAGAAGTCGAGCCATTTGACGTGTGGGGGATAGATTTCATGGGCCCTTTCCCATCCTCGTGCGGACATTCCTATATCCTAGTTGCGGTAGACTACGTCACGAAGTGGGTGGAAGCTTTGGCGTGCTCCACGAACGACTCCAAACCAGTGACCAAGATGTTTAAGCGTGTCATATTTCCACGTTTTGGAGTTCCGAGAGTTGTGATCAGCGACGGAGGTAAGCATTTTGTGAATCGCACCATAGATGGGTTGTTGAGAAAGTACGGTGTTAGACATAGGGTAGCAACGCCTTATCATCCTCAAACCAGCGGCCAAGTTGAGGTTTCTAATAGAGAAATCAAGTCGATTTTGGAGAAAACGGTCTCAAGGTCTAGGAGGGATTGGGCATTGAAACTCGATGATGCTTTGTGGGCTTACCGCACCGCTTTCAAGACGCCAATTGGAATGACTCCGTTTCAGCTTGTGTACGGTAAGGCATGTCATCTACCGGTTGAGTTAGAATACCGAGCTTATTGGCCGATCAAGGCATTGAATTACGACTATAAATGTGCGCTGAGAAGAGGACGTTACAGCTTCATCACCTTGAGGAAATGCGCCTCGATTCGAACGAAAACGCGAAAATTTACAAGGAACGTACGAAGCGGTGGCACGACCGGCACATACTCCAGCGGACCTTTGAGGTAGGAGATCGTGTACTTGTTTTCAACTCACGACTAAGACTCTTTCCAGGAAAGCTTAAGTCACGCTGGTCCGGCCCATTCACGATTAAGAGCATCTCACCACACGGAGCAATCGAGCTAATAGAAGCCAATGGTGCATTTAAAGTGAACGCTCAATGCATAAAGCTCTACAATGCGGATAACACAGATTTTGATCAAGCTAAGTTTGCTCTTTCGGAGCCGACTCATGAGTAGAACATTTCGGTCAAGCTCAAGACCTTAAACAAGCGCTTGTCGGGAGGCAACCCGATTGTTTCGTTTTTAATTTCATTTTCTTTCGGACTATCTCTTTTTCTTTTCATATTGATATACTTGGTGGGATTGTATTTCTCTTTTTGGATTGTGCGAATCTTTTTCGCAGGTTCTTCAAAGTCCATATCATCCTTGAAGAGGAATCACAAACACGGGATTGGAAGTTACACAAGGTGCACACGTTCCAACCCTTATATCCCGTTGTTTTGTTTACGATATCTTCTTAGGTTTTGAACACCGAGACGGTGTTTCATT
>CM071874.1:23649770-23662994 GCA_036759665.1 Gynandropsis gynandra
TGTTTTTCTCAACCATCTCCTAAGTTTTAGAACGGCCAAATAAGGAGAAATCAGATCTGGAAAAGGGGGATTTGAACCAGATTCGAGGGAGGAACATTCAGAGACATTAGGGCAGAAAGAAAAAGGAAGAAAAGACGGAACAAAGGATCGGGAGCAAGGAGGATCTATCGAAGACATCGGTTGATGAATAGGGAGCATTCTTATTCTCTTTCTATGTCGAATTTAGTATTCTCCTTCGTTTCTTTTGTTGTGTTCAAGTCTGAGTAGATCTATTACCATGGGTTAGAGAGTATTGCCAGTATGTAACGAAGTCTTATGCTTAATGAATGGTGGATCTTAATGCTTTCATACTTGTACGCCACTTGATATGAATGAATTTGGTATTTGATCATGTTTTCAGATTGATTGGTTGATCTTAATGCTTCATTCCTGTACGCCACTTGAATGATGATATTAGAAGTCTAATAAATCTACGCCAGGGCATTAGACTTTGGAACTTAGCCATGATTTAGGGTTTAATCGGTTTAGAATCTACGCCAGGTCAATCGATTGAATCTAGGGATTAGGATAGCGGTCGTAATGCATCTATGTATGTGAAATGCGCAATAGATATATTGGTATACGCATACTAGGTAGTGGACAAGTCTACGCCAGTCAGCTCCTATAGGAGAGCTTGAATTCCCTGAACTCGTGACAGTACCTAAGACCAATTATCTTTCTAGAACTTCGTTACATCGTTGTGCAACTCTCGATACCTATGGTGCTTAGTCATAAGTTTATCCCGTCGATTAGTTTAGTTTAGTTCGTTCACCATCCACAATTATTCAATTTACACGTCTATTCCATTAGTTTAATAGCTTTAAGGTTGCATCAATTCCTTGTGTTCGACCCTAGTTGCTACACGATCCGTATTCTTGCGGAAGCGTTAGATCTAGGTAATTTATTACTTGAGTTAACGCACATCAAGTTAACGCACATCAAGATCTAGGTAGTTGCTACACATCAAGTCTGGGGGAGTTTGATAACACGTAATCCGTTGTAGTATTTACGTGATTCTTAGGCCTAGTTTTGAGTAGATTATTTAGATTTCACTCATTTATCGAGTTTATTCGAAGACTTCATCTACATTTCGTGTTTTGTATAGGAAACAAAGACATGAGGAGAAACACGAGAGATTATGGCGATATGACCCCGAAAACGTAGCTGAATGTCAAGGTTCAACTTGTGCAAGGCCATGGATTGAAGTGAACACTCAAACACCAAGCAAAAGGAGCGGAAGCAGCAAGTCAAGCCCTGCACGCTCGGGCATGGAAAGTGTGCCCGCTAGGGCATTAAGACACAAGATCCCCCGTAGCTTTGCACGACTCGGGCGCTCAAGGAACACGATCATGAAGGAAGTGCCCGCTCGGGTGGAGAAGAAGAGCCCACTCGGGCTAATTGTGGCCAAAACTCACCGCAGGTTTGCCCCACTCGGGCTGAAGAACCACACGCTCCGGCATGAGAGCCCGTTCGGGCTAGGAGGGTGTGCACGACCGGGCACAAGGCCTGCACGGGTGGGTAGAAGCTGTGCCCGCTCGGGTCCTTGTTTTCCTCAACTAATTGCTAAGTTTTAGAACGGCCAAATAAGGAGAAATCAGATCTGGAAAAGGGGGATTTGAACCAGATTCGAGGGAGGAACATTCAGAGACATTATGGCAGAAAGAAAAAGGAAGAAAAGACGGAACAAAGGTTCGGGAGCAAGGAGGATCTATCGAAGACATCGGTTGATGAATAGGGAGCATTCTTATTCTCTTTCTATGTCGAATTTAGTATTCTCCTATGTTTCTTTGGCTGTGTTCATGTCTGAGTAGATCTATTGATAGTACCTAAGACCAATTATCTTGTTAGAACTTCGTTACATCGTTGTGCAACTCTCGATACCTATGGTGCTTAGTCATAAGTTTATCCCGTCGATTAGTTTAGTTTAGTTCGTTCACAATCCACAATTATTCAATTTACACGTCTTTTCCATTAGTTTAATAGCTTTAAGGTTGCATCAATTCCTTGTGTTCGACCCTAGTTGCTACACGATCCATATTCTTGCGGAAGCGTTAGATCTAGGTAATTTATTACTTGAGTTAACGCACATCAAGTCGTCTAATCACGTGAAAACAAAAAACAAAAAACGGAAAAGGGGTGCAACACGAGAGACAAACGCAAAAAGGAAATAGGAAGCAAAAGGAATATCCCAGAGACAAACAGAACGCAAGCGGCATATTAACAAGAAATGACATTCGTATCCTAACAAACTTGTAAAGGGCATCTCCCGGCTCTAAAAATCAAACGTATCGAGCTAAATAGAGCAATTTGAAGAAGAAAATGGGGTCGGGCTAGCTTCAGCAACCCGCAGCATGATTTATCTCGAAAAGAGGAGTAAAATGTGAAAAAATCAGGCAATTCGGAGCTTCGTACGAAAAGTTATGGTATTTCAAAGCCCGTCGTACAAGTCATTGTTTTAGTCATCTAATCACGTGAAAACAAAAACAAAAAACGGAAATGGGGTGCAACACTAGAGACAAACGCAAATAGGAAATAGGAAGCAAAAGGAATATATGAGAGACAAACGCAACGCAAGTGGCGTA
Source organism: Gynandropsis gynandra (assembly GCA_036759665.1). NCBI lineage: Eukaryota > Viridiplantae > Streptophyta > Magnoliopsida > Brassicales > Cleomaceae > Gynandropsis > Gynandropsis gynandra. The sequence goes on from CM071874.1 coordinate 23,652,392, forward strand.
TTGACTAGAAATGACATTCGTATCCTAACAAACTCGAAAAGGGAATCTCCCGGCTATAAAAATCAAACGTATCCAACCTAAATAAAGAATTTTGAGCTCGAAAATGGGGTTGGGCTGCCTTGAGCAACCCGTAGCATGGTTTATCTCGAAAAGAGGAATAAAATCTGAAAAAATCATGCAATTCGGAGCTTCGTACGCAAAATTATGGTATTTCAAAGCCCGTCGTACAATTCATTGTTTTAGTCGTCTAATCACAAAAAACAAAAACGAAAAGCGGAAAAGGGGTGCAACACGAGAGACAAACGCAAATACGAAATAGAAAGCAAAAGGAATATCCGAGAGACAAATGCAACGCAAGCGGTGTATTGACAAGAAATGACATTCGTAACCTAACAAACTCGAAAAGGGCATATCCCGGCTCTAAAAATCCATTGTATCGACCTAAAAAAAGCATTTCGAGCACCAAAACGGGGTCAGGCTGCCTTCAGCAACCCACGGCGTGATTTATCTCAAAAAGAGGAATAAAATGTGAAAATAATCATGTAATTCGGAGCTTCGTACGCAAAGTTATGGTATTTCAAAGCCCGTCGTACAATTCATTGTTTTAGTCGACTAATCACGTGAAAACAAAAACAAAAAAGCGTAAAAGCGGATCAACACGAGAGATAAACGCAAATAGGATATAGGAAGTAAAAGGAATATGCAAGAGACAAACGCAACGCAAGAAGCGTATTGACAAGAAATGACATTCGTATCCTAACAAACTCGAAAAGGGCATCTTCCGGCTCTAAAAATCCATCGTATCCACCTAAATAAAGCATTTTGAGCTCAAGAACAGGGTTAGGCTGCCTTCAGAAACCCGCGACATGGTTTATCTCGAATAGAGGAATAAATGTGAAAAAATCATGCAATTCGGAGCTTCCTAGGCAAAGTTATGGTATTTCAAAGCCCGTCATACTATTCATTGTTTTAGTCGTCTAATCATGTGAAAACAAAAATAAAAAGCGGAAAAGGGGTTCAACACGAGAGACAAACGCAAATAGGAAATAGGAAGCAAAAGGAATATCCGAGAGACAAACGCAATGCAAGCGGCGTATTGACAAGAAATGACATTCGTCTCCTAACAAACTCGAAAAGGGCATCTTCCGGCTCTAAAAATCCATCATATCAACCCAAATAAAACATTTTGAGCTCGAAAACGGGGTCGGGCTGCCTTCAGCGATCCGCAGCATGGTTTATTTCGAAAAGAGATTTAAATGTGAATAAAATCATGTAATCGGAGCTTCCTACGCAAAGTTATGGTATTTCAAAGCGTGTCGTACAATTCATTGTTTTAGTCGTCTAATCACGTGAAAAAAAAAACAAAAAACGGAAAAGGGGTGCAACACGAGAGACAAACGCAAATAGGAAATAGGAAGCAAAAGGAATATCCAAGAGACAAACGCAAAGCAAGCGGCGTATTGACAAAAAATGACATTCGTATCCTAACCAACTCAAAAAGGGCATCTCCCGGCTCTAAAAATCAAACTTATCAACCTAAATAAAGAATTTTGAGCTCGAAAATGGGGTCGGGCTGCCTTCAGCAGCATACAGCATGGTTTATCTCAAAAAGAGGAATAAAATGTAACAAAATCATGCAATTCAGAGCTTCGTACACAAAGTTATGGTATTTGAAAGCACGTCGTACAATTCATTGTTTTAGTCGTCTAATCACGTAAAAACAAAAACAAGAAGCGGAAAAGGGGTGCAACACGACAGACAAACACAAATAGGAAAAAGAAAGGAAAAGGAATATCCAAGAGACAAACGCAATGCAAGCGGCGTATTGACAAGAAATGACATTCGTAACCTAACAAACTCGAAAAGGGCATCTTCCGGTTCTAAAAATCCATCGTATGGACTTAAGTAAAGAATTTTGAGCTTGAAAAATGGGTTGGGCTACCTTCAACAACTAGGGGCATGGTTTATCTCGAAAAGAGGAATAAAATGTGAAAAAATGATGTAATTCGAAGCTTCAGAAGCAAAGTTATGGTATTTCAAAGCCCGACGTACAATTCATTGTTTTCGTCGTGTAATAACGTGAAAACAAAAAAGAAAAAGCAGAAAAGGGGTGCAACACGAGAGACAAACGCAAATAGGAAATAGGAAGCAAAAGGAATATCCGAGAGACAAACGCAACGCAAGCGGCGTATTGACAAGAAATGACATTCGTATCCTAACAAACTCGATAAGGGCATCTCCCGGCTCTAAAAATCAAACGTATCGACGTAATTAAAGCATTTTGAGCTGGAAAATGGTATCGAGCTGCCTTCAGCGTCCCACAGCATGGTTTATCTAGAAAAGAGGAATAAAATTTGAAAAAATCATGCAATTCGGAGCTTCGTACGCAAAGTTATTGTATTTCAAAGCCTGTCGTACAATTCATTAGTTTAGTCGTCTAATCATGTGAAAACAAAAAGAAAAAGCGGAAAAGGGGTGCAACACAAGAAACAAAAGCAACTAGGAAATAGGAAACAAAAGGAATATCCCAGAGACAAACGCAACGCAAGCAGCATATTGACAAGAAATAACATTCATATCCTAACAAACTCGAAAAGGGCTTCTTCCGGCTCTAAAAATCGATCGTATCAACCTCATTAAAGCATTTTGAGCTTGAAAACGGGGTCGGGCTGCCCTCAGACACTTGCGGAATGGTTTATCTCGGAAAGAGGAATAAAATGTGAAACAAATCATGTAATTCGGAGATTCATACGCAAAGTTATGGTATTTCAAAGCCCGTCGTACAATTCATTGTTTTAGTCGTCTACTCACGTGAAAACAAAAACAAAAAGCGGAAAAGGGGTGCAAAGACAAATGCAAATAGGAAATAGGAAGCAAAAGGAATATAAAAGAGACAAACGCAACGCAAGCAGGTATTGACAAGAAATAACATTCATATACTAACATACTCGAAAAGGGCATCTTTCGGCTCTAAAAATCCATCGTATCGACCTAATTAAAGCATTTTGAGCTCGAAAACGGGTCGGGCTGCCCTCAGCAACGTGCGGAATGGTTTACCTTGGAAAAAGGAATAAAATGTGAAACAAATCATGTAATTCGGAGCTTCGTTCGCAAAGTTATGGTATTTCAAAGCCCGTCGTACGATTAATTGTTTTAGTCGTCTAATCACATGAAAACAAAAACAAAAGGCGGAAAAGTGGTGCAACATGAAAGACAAATGTAAATAGGAAATAGGAAGCAAACGGAATATCCAAGAGACAAACGCAATGCAAGTGGCATATTGACAAGAAATGACACTCGTATCCTAACAAACTCGTAAAGGGTATCTTTCGGCTCTAAAAATCCATCGTATCGACCTAAATAACGCATTTTGAGCTCAAAAACGGGGTCGGGCTGCCTTCAGCAACCCACGGCATAGATTATCTCGAAAAGAGGAATAAAATGTTAAAAAAATCATGTAATTCGGAGATTCGTACGCAAAGTTATGGTATTTCAAAGCCCATCGTACAATTCATTGTTTTAGTCGTCCAATCACATGAAAAGAAAAACAAAAAGCGGAAAAAGGGCGCAACACGAGAGACAAAGGCAAATAGGAAATAGGAAGCAAAAGGAATATCCGAGAGACAAACGCAACGCAAGCGGTGTATTGACAAGAAATGACATTTGTATCCTAACAAACTCGAAAAGGGCATCTTCCGGCACTAAAAATCCATCGTATCAACCTAAATAAAGTATTTTGAGCTCGAAAACGGGGTCGGGCTGGCCTCAGCGACTTGCGGCATGGTTTATCTCGAAAAGAGGAATAAAATGTGAAAATAATCATGTAATTCGGAGCATCGTACACAAAGTTATGGTATTTCAAAGTCCGTCGTACAATTCATTGTTTCAGTCGTCTAATCACGTGAAAAAAAAAAAGAAAAAGCGGAAAAGCGGTGCAATACGATAGACAAACGCAAATAGGAAATAGGAAGCAAAAGGAATATCCGAGAGACAAACGCAACGCAAGCGGCGTATTGACAAGAAATGACATTTGTATCCTAACAAACTCAAAAAGGGCATCTTCCGGCTCTAAAAATCAAAAGTATCGACCAAAATAAAGCATTTTTAGCTCGAAAATGGGGTCGGGCTGCATTCAGCAACCTGCAGCATGGTTTATTTTGAAAAGAGGAATAAAATGTTAAACAATCATGAAATTCAGAGCTTCGTACGCAAAGTTATGATATTTCAAAGCCCGTCGTACAATTCATTGTTTTAGTCGTCTAATCACGTAAAAACAAAAACTAAAAGCAGAAAGGGGTGCAACACGAGAGACAAACGCAAATAGGAAATAGAACGCAAAGGGAATATCCAAGAGACAAACGCAATGCAAGCGGCGTATTGACAAGAAATGACATTCGTACCTAACAAACTTGGAAAGGGCATCTTCCGGCTCTAAAAATCCATCGTATCGACCTAAATAAAGCATTTTGAGCTCGAGGTCGGGCTGCCTTCAGCAACCCGTGGTATGGTTTATCTCGAAAAGAGGAATAAAGTGTGAAAAAAATCATGTAATTCGGAACTTCGTACGCAAAGATATGGTATTTCAAAGCTCGTCGTACAATTCATTGTTTTAGTCGTCTAATCACGTGAAAACAAAAACAAAAAGCGGAAAAGGGGTGCAACACAAGAGAGAAACGCATATAGGAAATAGGAAGCAAAAGGAATATCCGAGAGACAAACGCAACGCAAGCGGCGTATTGACAAGAAATGAAATTTGTATCCTAACAAACTCGAAAAGGGAACTTCCGGCTCTAAAAATCCATCGTATCAACCTAAATAAAGCATTTTGAGCTCGAAAACGGGGTCTGGCTGCCTTCACCAATCTGCGGCATGGTTTATCTGGAAAAGAGGAATAAAATGTGAATAAAATCATGTAATCGGAGCTTCCTACGCAAAGTTATGGTATTTCAAAGCGCGTCGTACAATTCATTGTTTTAGTCGCCTAATCACGTGAAAACAAAAACAAAAAACAGAAAAGGGGTGCAACACGAGAGACAAACGCAAATAGGAAATAGGAAGCAAAAGGAATATCCGAGAGACAAACGCAACGCAAGCGGCGTATTGACAAGAAATGACATTCGTATCGTAACAAACTCGAAAAGGGCATCTCCCGGCTCTAAAAATCAAACTTATCAACCTAAATAAAGAATTTTGAGCTCAAAAATGGGGTTGGGCTGTCTTCAGCAGTGTGCAGCATGGTTTATCTCGAAAAGAGGAATAAAATGTAAAAAAATCATGCAATTCGGAGCTTCTTACACAAAGTTATGGTATTAGAAGGCACGTTGTACAATTCATTGTTTTAGTCGACTAATCACGTAAAAACAAAAACACGAAGCGGAAAAGGGATGCAACACGAGAGACAAACGCAAATAGGAAATAGAAAGGAAAAGGAATATCCAAGAGACAAATGCAACGCAAGCGGCGTATTGACAAGAAATGACATTCGTAACCTAACAAACTCGAAAAGGGCGTCTTCCGGTTCTAAAAATCCATCGTATCGACTTAAATAAAAAATTTTGAGCTTGAAAATGGGGTTGGGCTACCTTCAACAACCAGGGGCATGGTTTATCTCGAAAAGAGGAATTAAATGTGAAAAAATCATGTAATTCGAAGCTTCGTACGCAAAGTTATGGTATTTCAAAGCACATCGTACAATTCATTGTTTTCGTCATCTAATAACGTGAAAACAAAAATAAAAAGCGGAAAAGGGGTGCAACACCAGAGACAAACGCAAATAGGAAATAGGAAGCAAAAGGAATATCCGAGAGACAAACGCAACGCAAGCGGGGTATTGACAAGAAATGACATTCGTATCCTAACAAACTCGAAAAGGGCATCTTTCGGCTCTAAAAATTCATCGTATCGACCTGAATAAAGGATTTAAAGCTTGAAAACGGGGTCGGGCTGCCTTCAGCAACCCACGGCATGTTTTATCTTGAAAAGAGGAACAAAATGTGACTAAAATCATGTAATTCAGAGCTTCGTACGCAAAGTTATGGTATTTCGAAGCCCGTCATACAATTCATTGTTTAAGTCGTGTAATCACGTGAAAACAACAACAAAAAACGGAAAAGGGGTGCAACATGAGAGACAAACGGAAATAGGAAATAGGAAGCAAAAGGAATATCCGAGAGACAAACGCTACGCAAGTGGCGTATTGACAAGAAATGACATTCGTATCCTAACAAACTCGAAAAGGGCATCTCCCGGCTCTAAAAATCAAACGTATCGACCTAAATAAAGCATTTTGAGCTTGAAAATGGGGTCAGGATGGCTTCACCAACCACCAGCATGCTTTATCCCGAAAAGAGGAATAAAATGTGAAAAAATCATGCAATTCTGAGCTTCGTACGCAAAGTTATGGTATTTCAAAACCCGTCGTACAATTCATTGTTTTAGTCGTCTAATCACGTGAAAACAAAAAACAAAAAGCAGAAAAGGGGTGCAACACGAGAGACAAACAAAAATAGGAAATAGTAAGCAAATGGAATATTCAAGAGACAAACGCAACGCAAGCGGCGTATTGACAAGAAATGACATTCGTATCCTAACAAACTCGAAAAGGGCATCTTTCGACTCTAAAAATCCATCGTATCGACCTAAATAAAGAATTTTGACTTCGAAAACGGGGTCGGGCTGCCTTCACCAACCCGCAGCATGGTTTATCTCGACAAGAGGAATAAAATGTGAAAAAAAATCATGTAATTCGGAGATTCGTACGCAAAGTTATTGTATTTCAAAGCCCGTTGTACAATTCATTGTTTTAGTCATCTAATCACGTGAAAACAAAAACAAAAAACGGAAAAGGGGTGCAACACGAGAGACAAACGCAAATAAGAAATAGGAAGCAAAAGGAATATCCGAGAGACAAATGCAAAGCAAGCGGCGTATTGACAAGAAATGACATTTGTATCCTAATAAACTTAAAAAGGGTATCTCCCGGCTCTAAAAATCAAACGTAACGACCTAAATAAAGCATTTTGAGCTCAAAAATGGGGTCGGCATGCCTTCAGCAACCCGCATCATGGTTTATCTCTAAAAGAGGAATAAAATATGAAAAAAGCATGCAATTCTGAGCTTCGTACGCAAAGTTATGGTATTTCAAAGCCCGTCGAACAATTCATTATTTTAGTCGTCTGATCACGTGAAAACAAAAACAAAAATCGGAAAAGGGGTGGAACACGAGAGACAAACGCAAATAGGAAATAGGAAGCAAACGGAATATCCAAGAGACAAACGCAACGCAAGTGGCGTATTGACAAGAAATGACATTCGTATCCTAACAAACTCGAAAAGGGCATCTTCCGGCTCTAAAAATCCATCGTATCGACCTAAATAAAGCATTTTGAGCTCGAAAACGGGGTTGTGCTGCCTTTAGCAACCCGCGGCCTGGTTTATCTCGAAAAGAGGAACAAAATGTGAAAACAATCATGCAATTCGGAGCTTCGTACGCAAAGTTATGGTATTTCAAAGCCCATCGTACAATTCATTGTTTTAGTCGTCAAATCACGTGAAAACAAAAACAAAAAGCGGAAAAGGGGCGCTACACGAGAGACAAACACAAATAGGAAATAGGAAGCCAAAGGAATATCCAAGAGACAAACGCAGCGCAAGCAGCGTATTGACAAGAAATGACATTCGTATCCTAAGAAACTCGAAAAGGGCATCTCCCGGCTCTAAAAATCAAATGTATCGACCTAAATAAAGCATTTTGATCTCGAAAATGGGGTCGGGCTGCCTTGAGCAACCCGCAGTGATAACTCCGTCGTAGTATTTACATGATTCTTAGGTTTAGATTTGATTAGATTTCTTGGACATTACCGACTTATTGAGTTTATTTGAGGATTTTATCTACCATTTCGTGTTTTGTGTAGGAAATGAAGACATGAAGGAAAACACGAGTGATTACGGCAATTCCACCCTGAAAACGTTATTGAATGACAATATACCTCATGTGCACGGCCACGGAAACAAATCAAACATTCAAGCCTTGAGCGAAAGGAGCGGAAACAACAATTTAAGGCTGCACGCTTGGGCTAAGAGGGAGCCCGCTCGGGCTCAGGTTGCACAATTAGAACCTGAAATTCCCCGAGAGCAAGCCCAACTCGGGCTGAAAGATAACATGGTCGGGCATGTGTGCCCGCTCGGGCAGAGTATTGCACCCGATCGGGCTTCATTTAGAGCCCGACCAGGCTGAATATGGTGTACGAGCGGGTTGAGTTCTGCACGAGCGGGTGGAGGTTGTGCCCGAGCGGGCCGCCTAATCCGGAACTACCTCTTTTGAAGGTTTGAACGGGCAATTAAAGGAAAAATAAGCCATCTAGGGCAAGGGGACGAAGCACAGACCAGAGGAAACACCAGGAGACACAAGAGAAAGAGGAGAGAACACGAATTGAAGACTTTGGGCATCCGAAGGATTCATCCGAAGCCAACGCTCGGGATGATAGGGGAGACGAACACTTACTTCGTTTTTCTTTGTTCCTCTATTATTTCTGAGTAGATATGTTGTCATGGGTTAGGGATACCATTGTAATGGATTGTCTAAGTTATTAATGCTTGATTTTTTGTTTTGTTCAATTGAATGGTTCGATAGGTTATAGATTTGTGTGTAATGCCTTTATACGTTGTTGATTTCAAGTTTGGATAAGACTAGATCTATTCTACTGAGATTAGGCACGTTTGATGGAGATTATAGATTCGTCTAGTGATAACACTGAAAGTGTATCATTATTAGGATAGGTTTTTACATCATTTTCGCATGATTCTTACATCGTCTACATACTTATCCGATTCTATTTTGAGCTTCACACACCCGTTTTATTGGTTTTCAGTACTTATTCGATTCTATTTTGAGCTTCACACACCCGTTTTATTGGTTTTCAGGTTTCTAGGCGACAAGGCCTAAATGAGATCAAAATGAAGGATTCCTGTCAAAAACCACAAGATCTGAAGGAAAATCTACTCAGAGCCGAGACCGAGCTCCAGAACCCAAAGGGACACCCGAGCAACGAGCGAAAAAAGAGGAATATCAAGATCACAAGGGTGCCCGACCGGGCACTATTCTCCACCCACTCGGGTAAAGTCTACGGGATTTGTCCATGCAAGAATACACGACCCGGCACACGAACAAGGAGATCGGGTGATCACCACCCGATCGGGCGTGTTCTGGACACCCGCTCGGGCAATCAGCCATCCATTCTGCCCCGAAAGTTTACGCGACTCGGGCCCCTCAACCACACGATGGGGTGATCACTACCCGATCGGGCGCAACGCTCAACACGGTCGGGCAAGCCTTTACCCGACCGGGCAACACCACTACCCGAGCGGGCCGCGCAATCCGCAACAACCTAGATCTAAGTTTCAAACGAGCTAATAAAAGGGAGAGAATGGATCTAGGGCAAAAGGGGGGCGACGAACAGGAAAAGAAAACATTGGAGAACATCTGGGAAAGCTCGGGAAGCATCGGAGAAGAAGAGAAGCACTGTCCCGTACACCGGTAACGCATTAGGGAAGGTCGAGGCATCGAGTTCCTTAGGGTTTTGTCATGTATTGGGTTGTGTTATCTTCTGTTTTCATGTATTCCATGAGTGAGTAGAGTCCCTACTGCGGGTAGGGTTATCGGATTTGTATGTATGAACGATGATCTTCTTTAATGCTTAGTTTTATGATTTTTACTCTTGATTTACGGTTCTATGCTTAGCAATATCAATCATATGTTAGTGCTGACCGCTCAACAACAATGGATATCGAACCTTGCTGGAAGGTTAAGGAACGAATCCGGTCCGCTAAGTAGTAGATTAAGTCTTGGCTAATGAGAATCTGACCGGTCGGTTAGCCAACTTAGGGATAGTGATTGCGGTCTTAATGCTGCCATGGTACGTGTTAATCGGCTGTCGGAAGGCAGGGTTGCATGTATCCATGGTTAGGGGGTTTAGGCTCGGAAGAATCACTCCTCGACCGTAGAGCATGAATTTCCCGTTGTCAAGAGTAGGTTGTGGATCTATGATCTTTAGTCGTTCATGTATGCGATATCCGGTATCCCGTACACCCGTAGTATTCATCATATCTAGTTCATCTTTACCTTCGTTTCGTTGTCACCATTAGGTTAGATTTAGGACCATTAGAACCATATCCCCTCCTATCACTTTTCTTCCTAGTTTAGTTTTGTTCTTAGTTTAGCTGTATTAGTCCCTGAGATCGACCCTGGTACTACAAGATCCGTATACTTGCGGTGAAGTGGACTAGGTTAATTATAACTCGCGTTTCCACACGTCATCTAGGCTTGGGAGAGTCAGATTTTAATCTCATGAATGAACCTTCCAATGAATTAGATTAATGAGACCGGTCGATTAATCTATTTAGGAACGGTAATAATCGAGGTAGAATTCCCATTGTTCTTAATCCATCTAGAAGTTCCGCACTACATAGGAATATGAGTGACGTTGATTTCCTAGATAGAGGATTTAAGCTTGGGAGAGTCATTTTCGTTTATAGAGGTCGAGTTCCCATCCGACATTAGAGGTTGAATTCCCCATCGTTCGTCATGCATCTAGAAGTTCCGCAC